>OY292396.1:24022484-24151280 GCA_958496205.1 Idaea biselata | reverse complement strand
TTGGCGGGTGTACCTTGTTTCTTCAATAACTTTGGCCCTGAAATAGTACATTGCTCCAAATTTAGGTACATTCAGTACATTGCTAGTACATTCCTCTCAGGTATATAACTTTACGATTTTAAGACCTACACCCGCCATCCTGATACACACCCGAACTGTATATAGAATTAGAAAAGAGTAGGTAGACTGTCCTGCTTAACGTGCCTTTCGGCGCAACGATTTTTGCCACGCACATTACCGGTCATCCAAGTAATGACCGCGCCAGGCGTTGCTTAACCTGAAAGATTATACAAGATCGGCGGGCGTAGCAGCTAGGCCATTGACCTAGCTAGAGCCTTTAAAAATTGATAATTGTCCATACCTAAATAAATATTGGAAGACTTTACACTACACAGCGCCATCTAGTCCTCAAGCTACATAAGTAGGTAGGAACTGCTCTGTTATATAAGTTGCTTTAAGTGGTGTTAAAGTTTGACGCCAAAAAATCTTTTACCAGAAACAATGGCGGGAATAGAAGCCTTTCAATGGCGGGAATAGAGGCCGCTACCTTTTCGCATTGGTTGACCACCATGTCACTGTCATATAACTACTTAAATCGTTCCAACATCGTTAGAAACTTCTCGGAAACGGTTCAATATTTATTTAGAAACTTCCCTCTGTTTCGCTAAAGCTTTTCACGTGTTAGCAATGTCTTGCAAAATTACCAACAGTTGCTGAACCGTTTTCGAATAAAAAATCTACCTACTGAAGCTAAAGCGATATTGAGACAATTTAGTTAGAATAAGTGTTAACTGTTTTTGAAAACTGTTCAGCAATTGTTGGCAATTTTGCAAAAAATCACTAACACTTCTAAAGCTTTTACCAAAATACTTACTGCAAAATTATCACTATTTACGAAAAAAAAAAAACGAGCTGAGGGACGTTTGAGACAATTTAATTGCAGAATAGGTCCCCAGATGGTATGTGAAGATAAGGTTTAATATTTGGCACGCTTACCCGAAAGACACCTGAAGCTTAGGTCAGGTATTTGAGGTACGTAGGTACCTATCTCCCAGCCCGTCTAAATGAAAACGTTCGCAATACTCGTTGTAGATATTTACGATCAAAATACCCCAGTATTTTTTTTATTATTTTAGTTAATGAAGCCGTTTCAAAGAATAATTATAAAATAAAAAAGACAGTAGCTAATTTCTTGTAGTTCCTATGAGGTAAACTCACCTAAGTGTAGCAAAACCAAGCTAAAATTTAAATAGCAATTCCTAACTTGTTTCCACTATATCAGGGTGTCTCTTCCGCAACTAATCGTGTAGCGTGTAGGTCATATTACGGTTGCACTTTAGAATCCTACGTCACGATTTCGGGGGTAGGGAGGGGTGGGGGGAAAGGGGGGATTGTTGTACAATCCCCCTAACATCTTCCCCCCTTGAGCAGATGCGTAATTTAAAAAATACCATAAATATAATAATAATTTGTTTTTTATAATTTTGCTAAAATTTGAATATGTGTGGGCTCCAGCGCGACGCAAGAGCTGTAGCAGCAGCCCCTCAGCCCTTGCGTGACAAAACGCAGCACCAGACACTCACCTTTGCAGCTTTGGCAGCAGTTTAGTCTTCGCAGCATAGTTTTATTTATAGATAGAATCAGGCGCAGGCGCAGGCGCTGCGCGTAATCATGTTCTAACATTAACCTAACCTATCCAAGTCGGGGTGATCCATATATTTTTTTCGAAGTTCAAGGAAAATTGTATGAAAAATTTTTTTTTCATTGCTCAACATAAAACTAGCAATAATGGTTAGCCCTGTTTCTCCTCTATCTCCTACAAGTCTTTTTTTATACAAATTCGTGACGTAGGATTCTAAAGTGCACCCCATATTACGCCCTTTTTGGTAGGTATATTCTAGACGTGATAAAAATATTAATATAGTCTTTAACAGATTGGATTAATTATATTACGTTAAGGGCCCTATTCTGAAAAACTGAAAATCCATGTCGGGCGCATCGAAAATTGTTGATTATTTCATGACGGAATGTCGTAGAACTTTTTTTTGTGTACAGATTGTAGGCGACATTGTTTCCGATATTTTAGTGCAGTTTGCATACAAATATGTCGAAACGTATTGAAGCCTATCGACATTTTAGCCAAATCAGACATTTTTTGTCTAAAATTTGGATAGGCTTTGCACCAATAGGAGGTTCTTGTCTTAAAACTACACCAAAATGTAGGAAACAATGTCACCTACAATCTGTGCACAAAATAAAGTTCTACGACATTCCGTCATGAAATAATCCAACAATTTTCGATGAGGCCGACAGGGATTTTCAGTTTCAAGGTCGTTGGCGGATATACTCCTCTTAATATTATTTATTAGTATTTTTTTTTTTTTTGGAGGCATACAAAAGGATTTAATATTTGATTTCCACCTTTAATTTATATTACATATGGATCTAGTTAATTAAATCATGCTAAAATAAAAATTACTAAAACTAACTAAAACTAAACAATAAAATATCTCAATAAAATATCTTTATTAGTATTAGTATATAATCGATATATACAGGGTGTTCCGTAATGAATGGTTAACCCGGCACGTGCGTATGCGGGGCCAAGGCGTGGATCTACCCCCTGAATTTCAGTTTTCTATTCCAAGCCGTTTGAGCTCTAGGCCATTTTTTTGTGAATTTTTGAAAATTTCTACCTTTTCCCACATTTATGGGTATCACGTCCACAGTTTAAGTCATAGCACCATTTTTTTTCTTTTAATATCTTCCCTAATAATGGTGTTTGTAAATTGCATTTAAATTATTTCGTTAGCTGGGCGTTATAAAGTACAAGACGTCCCTAAACCTAAATTTTAGTTTAATGTTTTTTTATCTGGCAACTTTGAGCACCTGTGGTGTAAAAACAAAGTGCAGGACCCATGTGTTCAACCATTTTAAAAACTAGCCCACATTATGAGGATTCAGTAGCCAAGTACGTACTTTAGATCATGAAATTTTTGAGATATTGCCATTCGAGTATCGAAATAGGTAATTTTAGTTACAAAATCTCAATAGACAGTTTGTTAAAAAAAGTTTCATTTTTGATTAAATTTTTTTATCAGGGTTTGCGGGAGATCGAATTCATCAACAAACACTGAGAAACATCAAGGTAACAACGACGCCAACAACAGTAAAAACACCAACAACAACCAATTCTGGAACATTCGACGAAGCAACATTCGTGAACGTAACGTTACTATCCATTTTACCACTGGCGCAAGTACATCTTTAGTTGGCGCCAGTTGTAAAAATAAATCGCGCCTTTATTCTATTTGTATTTGTTGTTATAGCGGCTACAGAAATACATCATCTGTGAAAATTTCAACTGTCTAGCTATCACGGTTCATGAGATACGGCCTGGTGACAGAGGGACAGACAGACAAACAGCGGAGTCTCAGTAATAGGGTTCCATTTTGAGGGTTTTTACCCTTTGGATACGGAACCCTAAATGCATGCAGCTCTGCATCTTTTAACAAACGACCTTTTCAATCTACTTGCATGTCGTTGTTGTGTAATTTTTTGCGCAGCTGATTGTACTCGCTCCCGGAGCTCCTCTACAGAGTTCATCGGATCTTTGTACACCTTTTCTTTTAGGCAATCCCAGTAAACAAATACAAATAAAATAAAGGCGCAATTTATTTTTACAACTGGCGCCATCTAGTGATGTACTTGCGCCAGTGGTAAAATGGATAGTAACGTTACGTTCACGGATTTTGTTTCGTCGAATGTTCCAGATTTGGTTGTTGTTGGTGTTTTTACTGTTGTTGGCGTCGTTGTTACCTTGATGTTTCTCAGTGTTTGTTGATGAATTCAATCTCCCGCAAACCCTGATAAATTTTTTTAATTAAAAATGAAACTTTTTTAACAAACTGTCTATTGAGATTTTGTAACTAAAATTACTTATTTCGATACTCAAATGGCAATATCTCCGAAATTTTATGATGTAAAGTACATACTTGGCTACTGTTTTAAAATCCTCATAATGTGGGCTAGTTTTTAAAATGGTTGTACACATAGGTCCTGCACTTTGTTTTTACACCACAGGTGCTCAAAGTTGGCAGATAAAAAAACATTAAACTAAAATTGATGTTTAGGGACGTCCGTCTTGTACTTCATTACGCCCAGCTAACGAAATAATTTAAATGCAATTTACAAACACCATTATTAGGGAAGATATTAAAAGAAAAAAAAAAGGTGCTATGACTTAAACTGTGGACGTGATACCCATAAATGTGGGAAAAGGTAGAAATTTTCAAAATTTCACTAAAAATGGCTTAGAGCTCAAAAGGCTTTGAATAGAAAACTGAAATTCAGGGGGTGGATCCACGCCTTGGCACCGCATACGTACGTGCCGGGTTAACCATTCATTACGGAACATCCTGTATATCTATCATACGTGATTTTTTATCGCGTCTAGAATTTTAAAGGCGTAAAATGACTAGGCCTTGCGCAAAGCATCTACCTACACGGTTTAGTTTCAGAATAGCCTTCCAGGCCAGTAGTTTCTAAAAAACGACGGCACGTCCATGCGTCGAGTTTGACGCTACGTTAATAGGCAGTGACGCTAAATATATGTAAAGCTCGGCAACAAAACTATATTAGCTATAATTTATGTGGCCGACTATGAATCTGATTCAAACGTTACCTGAAGGTGATTAAAACTAAACGTTTCTTATTAGTAATTTATTAATCTAATCACAGTTACAATAACCAGTTATATGCCCCATTAGGCAGGTCAAACAGTGACTTATTGAACACAGTAATCTACTCAAGGCGTACTTTACAATACTTAGTTACATCCTTTTCATTAAATTTTGATACAAAGTTTATTATTTAAATATCCTTATTGAAAGACAGGAATATTGAAAATAAAATAATTCACGGCTGAGACCCCATATATGCTTCTATAAAAGTTCATCACACGGGTCCACTCTTCAAGCCTAAGAACAATTGTTTTTTCCACATTTTATCTCACAAAACGCCAAATGAACTGTGTTTCTTGTAGTTGTTCTGTTAAATTAGATATATTCGTTTGGTTTTTGTGGGACTGTTTCCATAACTAATAGGAACCTACCTCTTGTAGAAATTATCGAATATTGTGACAAGTCATAACAAAATTCAGATATTGATGTTACTTACATCTTTTTTAAACTACATTAGATGGTAAATAAGTATATTTACAGCTAAAATTAAATTAAGTATTAATTTAAAAGTATATTTATGCTAGTATTATCCTCCTTTCTTCCATTTCTCTCCGGGAGTGTATTCCGTCATGGGTTTACCAGAAATGCCACAAGTGCCGATGCCTACTCTACCAGTTAGATTATCAGGCGAAGCAAATATGCTCTTGGTCCGAATGCCGGGTTTCTTTGTAGACTTTGTGTGGAAGTTAAGCCACTTATTTTTCTCAGTTTCTCGTTCCTCTTCAATTTGCTTGAATCTCTGTTGCTTCTTTTGCTTTTTCTTTTTCATGTATTCTCTGTTATAACCTTTACCAGGCCTGAAAAGAGATTAAATATTGTGAGAAGTTTTATAATGAGAAGGTAAGGAAAGGACCTAATCTGCTTTGTTATAAATGATTTCACCCGCAAGTATTGGGATTAAAAGTAGCCTATGGTTACTTCTCGATGATGTAGCTTTCTGGTTAAAATGTTTTTGAAATTGGTCCAGTAGTTTCGGAGCTTATTTATTCATTACAAACAAACAAATCTTTCCTCTTTATAATTAGTATAGAACTACAGATAAATGTATAATGAATTTCAGTGAATACTAACTTGCTTTCATCACCACTTAGAGGTCTCTTCATCCCTCCACTGCCAAGAGGTTTTACATCATTAGTGGATACAACTTCAAATGTTGTGTAGCCATCAAACTTTACTTTCAAATTATCATCAGAAACCTCTTCGATCATTGCTTCATAGAATCTGCAATTTATAAAAACAATGAATTACCTATAAAATAAATTGTATCTATGCCAACTAATAATAATAATTTTGATTTTCTTAAGCCTGAAGTGTCCCTCAGCAAAAGAATAGACCTGGACCATGTCTTTCAGTAATCCGCAATTAAGAGATTATCTCGTAGTTAAATAAATAATAAAAAATCCACAACATTACACACAGTGCAATCTAGCCCCAAACTAAGCACTAGGCTTGTACTAAGGGTACTAGACAATGGATATACTACATATTATATATATTGTTTGTAAAAACATACATATCATACATAGAAAACACCCAGACCAGCAACAAATATTTATTTAATCATAAATACTTGCACCTGGCGGGAACCGAACCCACAACCTCGACTTAACACAACATCAGGGTTCAAACCTAGTTCAAACATAATGGGTGCAAATAAGTAAAACAAAATAATTAATTGAGATTTCAAGATTAGGTACTTATATAAAACCAACTCCATGTGTAAAATAATATGTGTTGTTAAAACATCTTAGGTGCTTCATATTTGTCTTCTTGTCATTAAATTGGTTTGTAACACATTTTTAGCCTTACATCAAAATAGGAAGTTTTATAGTTATTTAAATGTTATGGATGCACATTATGTAGATAATTTTCAATCATCTGTACATCACAAAACAATAGAGATGTAAAAATGGTAAGTAAAAAGAAATAGTAAGTATTTTAAACGGAAATAAATGGGATCAGCTAGTTTTGGACTTTCTCAAAAGTGGCAGTTTTATATCAGTTTAACTTCCAAATACTAATAAACTTTTTAAACTAACACAATTTGAACTCATACTACTATTGACTGGTAGTTTTTTGTACACGAATGAGTAATAAACTACAACTCTGTCAAAATACTTTTGCACTTTGCTGGTATGTGGTTACCCTACCCAACACATCTCTCATAATCCCAAACAAACCTTATACCTACTATAAAATATGCACCAGTTTTAGCTGGGGCACAAATTATTTGATCTTCTTTTCATGTAGTGGTGTGGCTCTCCTAGTGTTAGTGTTTCCTGGTCGCCCAAAGGCCTCTCACTTGACCTAATGACTGTTATAACAAATAACAGCCAACTGCTTAATGTGCTTTTGGAAGCACAAAGGGGTTGAAGAAAGTGATTGTTTGAAATTAAAGACATTTTTCGGTTTGAATCGCGTGGTTTTTATTACTTTTAGCATTGTTACAACGCTCAACGTTTCGAGACCTTTCAGTTCAGACTGACAGTCAGTCTATCCTGAAGAAGAGACCTGGAAAGGTCTCGAAACGTTGAGCGTTGTAACAATGCTAAAAGTAATAAAAACCACGCGATTCAAACCGAAAAATGTCTTTAATTTCAATACAACATCGCGAAAACAGAAGAAGAATCTAAGTGATTGTTTGATTGATAAATTATCAGTCGCCCATCTTAGTAAGGACCGCTCTAAGCGTTGCTTAACCAGCACGACGATTCAAGATCGGCAGATGCAGCTAGGTCAATGGGCTCCTCGATATTTTGATCAGGTTTAACTACTCTACTTACATTCCATCAGTTTTCCATTTAGCAAGGCACTTCTCACCCACATGCCATTTCGAGTAGCTCTTGTCCGGAGCATACTTGCCACCTTCCTCCGCCGCCAGAAGGGAAGCTGTAAAATCATCATCATTACTAGAACCATGAATATTAGATCCTTTTGCGTCGCCTTCTTGAGTTTTTATAAGATCTTGGGTTAATTCAATTACTTCCTCTAAATCAGTTTTTAACTTTAGGAGTTCCTCATTGTCTGGATCCGTGAGTAACGCTGCTTCTACCTAAAATACAAAAATGTTAAAGATTTTTGAAGACTGAGCTGTTGTGTCCCAAGACAATGTTTTCGTCACAGGACTCACAGGTTTTCACTTTCTTTTTTAAATAATATTTACCTGTTGTAGTTGCAGTTTATAATTTCTGAGATCCTCAGCCATTTCGTGGCATTAAATTATTTGAGCTGTAAAATTACCACGACAAAGTGACACAAACACCACGGCAACAAGAGACATTGGAAGCCATTTTTTAATGTTGCCCTAACTTTTTGTTGAAAATGGTAATAAGAATAACTTGAAAAATTCAGAAAAACATTTCCAGTTGTGTAGGATTCTAATCTAAACTAAATCTATAAGTTATTCTATCACTTTGTCATTATGTAATCAATTAATTAACTTTAATGAAGGTCATCATAATAATGAAGTAATGGTATAATCAATCATCAAGCGGAAACATTGAAGGAGACGAAAATATGAAAGTTTTGGTGTCAGTTGTTTGTAGGGCAGCACTGTGAAATTCATTTTTATTTGTCACTGTCAATAATGTAAGCTTTTTTTTTTTAATCGATTTTGGCCATTTGGCTATTTCCCAAATAGCCAGTGTCTTTATTTTTACAAGACTGCCAAAGGAGGTTTTAAATGTTTTTTTTGATACAAATTTATTTGACTATAAATTTCAAAAACAGTCAAGTCGAGGGAGTCACTGAAAGAAAACAGAGCGGCGGCGGCGATTTCACAGCTACTCATTACTAGCCTTATTAATTAACGTGGAGTAAGGTTACAATAATTTGGCTTATGCCCAAACGGGCCATTCTTTTTTCCTATTCGGGCCAAAACAAATTTTTGAATACCTAATCTTTTTTCCTTAACGGGCCAAAATGTTTGAAGTACAAACAGCAAGAAAATACACCACTTTTTGTTTCTGTCTGTCAACTTTAAAAGTTCTTGTCACGGAAAAAGACAAAACATGTTCTCACTATTCCGACCTTACTCCACGTTTATTAATAAGGCTAGTAGTGTTTACCGAGTACCGCCGCCAACTACTAGGTTAACTGTGCTTATCCATTATATTTCGATGTGTAAATGAACCAGCACTGATAGTATGAGCATGAGAAACATTTTGTCGATCGAACAAATAGTACATTGAAATATTACATTTTTTTGGGCTCCGCGTGCATTTGTCAGAGGACGCAATTTTATTTTTTAGATATCAAGGGGGGGTTAGTTTAAAGTTAAATAATAGTTTGTGGGGTTGTGGCTCTTGTCCCACGGCCGCCATCTTGGAAAAACGGGTTCAAATGGTTATTATGGTTTATTTGACGAACTAGAGGTCTCACAAAAAAAAAATTACCATTTTGTATTGAAAATAAGATTATCTACAACTTTTGGTAAGTAACTTTTAGTCGTAGAACTAAAAATAAAAAGTTATAAGCGATAATCCATGGAAATTTGAGAAACAAATTCTATTGGTCATTTATGAACCGATTTTGATGATTATTTTTTTATTCGGAAGGTAGAAGTCCCAAGGTGGCTCCATAAAAAAAAACATGGATTGGATGAGGATCTTCGGAGTGATGAGCAGAATAGTTCCTCAGAGAGTAGTAAATTACTAACTTTTGGACTTTTACCAGTAGAATCAGACCTTGTACTACTGGTTAGGGATTGATTAAGCACCTGGAACCACCTTATCATCAGATAACTCCTCAATGATTAAAGTTATGGTTAAAATTCTAATGATTTTTAGTGGTAGATGAAAGTAGGTACTCAAAAAAAGATGAAATAAAAAAACCGACTTCAAAAAAACATAATATAACCTCACCTACATACAGTAATTGAGGAGTTTTCTGATGAGAAGGTGGTTACAGGTGCTTCATCAATCCCTAACCAGTAGCACACGGTCTGATTCTACTGGTAAAATTCCAAAAGTTAGTAATTTACTACTCTCTGAGGAACTATTCTGCTCATCACTCCGAAGATCCTAGTCCGATCCATGTTTTTTTTTATGGAGCCACCTTGGGACTTCTACCTTCCGAATAAAAAAATAATCATCAAAATCGGTTCATAAATGACCAATAGAATTTGTTTCTCAAATTTCCATGGATTATCGCTTAAAACTTTTTATTTTTAGTTCTACGACTAAAAGTTACTTAACAAAAGTTTTATGTAATCTTATTTTCAATACAAAATTGATTTTTTTTTTGTGAGACCTCTAGTTCGTCAAATAAACCATAAAAACCATTTGAACCCGTTTTTCCAAGATGGCGGCCGTGGGACAAGAGCCACAACCCCACAAACTATTATTTAACTTTAAACTAACCCCCCCTTGATATCTAAAAAATAAAATTGCGTCCTCTGACAAATGCACACTCAAATGTAACATTTCAATGTACTAAAATGTTTCTCTGGCTCGTATGCTGCTGGGCATGTTTCCTTACATTCTAGACTTTAGGCATAAAATTAGCAAGAACTTAGTGATCCTAGCGTATTACACTATTCTAAAAGTAAAACTAAGCTAAAGCTGTGCATATAAATTATTATTTTATTCTTTTTTACACATTAAATTCATAATGAAGGTTGCCAAAATAAAATTAGGTATAAGTCTTATAAAAAATATTGCATAGGTACTTTCCAGAAATTAGATAATTATAATTGATCTTGGTGATGATCGTAACACGAAATAGGATCAAATCACAGAGAATACATTATTGGTAGGTAACAACGACGTCAATATTTAAAAATTAATAAGATTAGCTTAAATAATTAAATTATACATAACTTAATGTCAGTTCAAGCAGCTTAGTTAGCAAGTGGTACAATAAGAAATGTCGATTAGCTACCACAATCTCAATTTATATTAAAATAAAGTTAATTTACAACCACAGTAAGTAATGGACCTAATTTTAATCCAGTAGAGATGATGTCAGTAACCCTTTCTGATAGATTTGCGGATATGAATAAAAATAACGCAACATTTATCTCTACTGTTTTAGAATAAGGAATTAATATAAGTGCTATTTCTATGTAAATAAACAAGAGTGTCAACATTTAGACTATTAGTTGCAATAGAGACCAATTCGCGCATGGATTATGCGTAATTTAACATTAACTTTTTAAACTTACACAATTTGTATTCATTTTTAAATTTTCCCAAGTCTTATTCGCGTATTGCTATTTTTAAATTTTCTTTCGACGACGTTTAGACTATATTACAATAGTCTGGGTCGCGAGGAGACCAAAACTATTGACAATATTATAGGACCCGGGACAAATGTAAATATGAAATTAAACATGACATATTTGTTAAGTACTATGCCGAAATTACCTCTGTGGCTGAACTTTGGTGGTATCACGCCTGCAATGCTGTCTGAATTATCTACTAGCATTTATTATTATAACACATTTGGTGTAATTACGTTACGTTTTGGCGTACAATAGAACTTCGGTTGGGCTTCACCTGCCACACGCTTTACATTGTAAAGCAATAAGTACACATTATTTTTTATTTAGTCTAACAAATGTCTTTGTTAGGCGTAATAGAATATCAGCTCTGCTTTTATCTTCAAAATGCAGAAAATAACCTGAGGTGAGTCCAGAATTCTTTTACATGTATCAATCAAATTGTAGGTTTAAATGGTTATTGAATCTTTATCTATAAAAGGCTTTGTCCTGACGGCTATATAGTACTACGCGTCGAAGCGTGTCAATCAACCAAATACGTCAGAACATAAAATCAGCCGCGGAAACTGTGCGTAATTTCAGCATAGTGTGTTTAGTTAGGGTATGCGCGCACGAGCAACTTAGTTGCCTGACAACTAATTTGTTGCTGCATCAAGTCTACGGGTTAGTACGAAAGTGCGCGCGCGCTAGCGACGAGACTTTTTAGTTCGCCAGGCCGGCGACGTAGTGAAATGCAAGCGCGCGCACGGCGACAAAAAAATTGCCAGACAAGTTCCTCGTGGGCGTAAACCCTTTTAGCCTTATTAATAAACGTGGAGTAGGGTCGGAGAAGGAATAACGTGCTTTGTCTTTTTCCGTGACAAGAGGTTTCAAAGTTGACAGACATAGACAAAACGTAGTAAATCTCCTCCAACGTTATTCCACTTTTATTAATAAGGCTATTTGAGAGTAAGGTTAAAAGGTAAAGTCGGTCAGTAGCACCCTGTGATATCTCAGTGTAGTCGGCTCGCGGCTCGACTAGCTGTCGACGGCGACGAGGTCGGCGCTGTGCACGGCGGTCGACTGGTGGTGTCGACGGCTCGACTAGCTGTCGACGGCGACGAGGCCGGCGCTGTGCACGGCGGTCGACTGGTGGTGTCGACGGCTCGACTAGCTGTCGACGGCGACGAGGCCGGCGCTGTGCACGGCGGTCGACTGGTGGTGTCGACGGCTCGACTAGCTGTCGACGGCGACGAGGCCGGCGCTGTGCACGGCGGTCAACTGGTGGTGTCGACGGCTCGACTAGCTGTCGACGGCGACGAGGCCGGCGCTGTGCACGGCGGTCGACTGGTGGTGTCGACGGCTCGACTAGCTGTCGACGGCGATGAGGCCGGCGCTGTGCACGGCGGTCGACTGGTGGTGTCGACGGCTCGACTAGCTGTCGACGGCGACGAGGCCGGCGCTGTGCACGGCGGTCGACTGGTGGTGTCGACGGCTCGACTAGCTGTCGACGGCGCGGGCGACGAGGCCGGCGCTGTGCACGGCCGTCGACTGGTGGTGTCGACGGCTCGACTAGCTGTCGACGGCGACGAGGCCGGCGCTGTGCACGGCGGTCGACTGGTGGTGTCGACGGCTCGACTAGCTGTCGACGGCGACGAGGCCGGCGCTGTGCACGGCGGTCAACTGGTGGTGTCGACGGCTCGACTAGCTGTCGACGGCGACGAGGCCGGCGCTGTGCACGGCGGTCGACTGGTGGTGTCGACGGCTCGACTAGCTGTCGACGGCGATGAGGCCGGCGCTGTGCACGGCGGTCGACTGGTGGTGTCGACGGCTCGACTAGCTGTCGACGGCGACGAGGCCGGCGCTGTGCACGGCGGTCGACTGGTGGTGTCGACGGCTCGACTAGCTGTCGACGGCGCGGGCGACGAGGCCGGCGCTGTGCACGGCCGTCGACTGGTGGTGTCGACGGCTCGACTAGCTGTCGACGGCGACGAGGCCGGCGCTGTGCACGGCGGTCGACTGGTGGTGTCGACGGCTCGACTAGCTGTCGACGGCGACGAGGCCGGCGCTGTGCACGGCGGTCAACTGGTGGTGTCGACGGCTCGACTAGCTGTCGACGGCGACGAGGCCGGCGCTGTGCACGGCGGTAGACTGGTGGTGTCGACGGCTCGACTAGCTGTCGACGGCGACGAGGCCGGCGCTGTGCACGGCGGTGGACTGGTGGTGTCGACGGCTCGACTAGCTGTCGACGGTGACGAGGCCGGCGCTGTGCACGGCGGTCAACTGGTGGTGTCGACGGCTCGACTAGCTGTCGACGGCGACGAGGCCGGCGCTGTGCACGGCGGTAGACTGGTGGTGTCGACGGCTCGACTAGCTGTCGACGGCGACGAGGCCGGCGCTGTGCACGGCGGTGGACTGGTGGTGTCGACGGCTCGACTAGCTGTCGACGGCGACGAGGCCGGCGCTGTGCACGGCGGTCAACTGGTGGTGTCGACGGCTCGACTAGCTGTCGACGGCGACGAGGCCGGCGCTGTGCACGGCGGTAGACTGGTGGTGTCGACGGCTCGACTAGCTGTCGACGGCGACGAGGCCGGCGCTGTGCACGGCGGTGGACTGGTGGTGTCGACGGCTCGACTAGCTGTCGACGGCGACGAGGCCGGCGCTGTGCACGGCGGTGGACTGGTGGTAGCGGCGCCGCGACGCGAAGTCCGCGTTGTCGTCGTTGAGACGCTCCTGCTCCACGGATATGTCGCCGTGGACGGGCGTCACCACTAGCTGCTCGTATTCTAGGGGACGTTTCCTGAAACAATGTTACTCAGTTAGATTTTTACTAGTTGTGAAAGGCACGACTTAATAGGCGTTAAAGTTTTTAAACTAACACGATTGGAACTCATAATTTTATATTTTCCCGGGTCTTAAGAGTCGTTGTTTAAAAACCGTAAGAGTAGACGATACGTTATCTTATAAACTCCATAGCGAGAAAATCGTATTTTAAAACAGCGAAAAACGAATGGATATTGTTCAACCAGCAAAAAGATATTTCACAGGACAGCTTGCTATGGACCGACAATGTGTTGTCGGAAGTTATGTATGAGCTAATCCTCAGAATAGTTTCATTTGCGTAAGGTATAGCAACGGAAGCACCCCAAGGACATACCAGCGGGCGGCGGGATGAAGCGTCGCTATTTATCTAAAGGGGTGTGATTAAAAGTGGCGTCTTTTTCAAGTTTAGCGGCCACGAATCAAACAAGGTTATTTTAAAAGAACTATGCCTGACAAACAATTTTTACTATGGCAGCAACTCTGTGAGTTATATCGGGGCTGAGTTATACGCAACTTCATAAGTAGAAAATCATCGAGATATGCAGTAACACTTTTCTGAATTTATTTAAAGTAGGTACAAATAAATTCGAAATATTAGGCTAACATGTAGTCCTGTTCACTTTGCATCATCATCATCATTCGAGTGTTGTTCCCGGTTCCTTCTCTCTCGAGAGCACGGGGTCCGCTTTCCTACTTTTACGTCTCCACTTCGCACGATCTTCGGCATCCCGTGTAGTGAGGCCATTTGCACGCATATCCGATCTTACAACGTCAAGCCAGCATTTCTTGGGTCTTCCCAATTTGCCGCGGCTGGGCGGAGGCGCCATAGCAAGACATTTGTTTCCCACGTAACTAGCCGGTTTTCATACAACGTGGCCGTACCACCGTAAGCGGCATTCTTGCAGTTTGTCTGCAATGTCTCGGACATGAAGGCTACCCCTGATGCGGGAGTTTCTGACGCGGTCTTTTCGCGTCACTCCACACATCCAGCGCAAGCATCTTCATCTCCGTGACACGCAGTTCCTGCTTATGTCGCTCAAGCAATGGCCACGCCTCACTACCATACAAAAGGACAGGTCTCATGATCGTTTTATAGACCTGTCCCTTCAGTTTAACCGGCATTTTCGGGTCACAGATGACACCAGTTACCTCTCGCCACTTGGCCCTAGCTGCCGAAATGCGGGACTTAACGTTGCAATCGATGTCGCCGGACTCGTGAAGCACAGATCCCGAGTACTTAAACTGGTCTGTCCGCTCCACCATGTGACCGTCTATGCAGACAGGTGTGGGATCTGTGGTATTGCTAGCCAAGTATTCGGTCTTCGCTACGTTGAGTTGCAAACCGCCGTTCTCAAGCGACTCTTTCCACGCATTTACACGCCTTCCAAGCCGTCCCTTATCCGAGTCCGCTAGCGCAATATCATCGGCATACATGAGCATCCACGGGAGCTGCTCGTGTGCATCTCCGATGATTAAGGACAGTGCATCCAGTATTACGCTAAACAGGAACGGACTTAGGATGGATCCTTGGTGGACTCCGACTGTAATGGGGAAAGATTTAGTGTCACCAACAGCAGTTCGCACCACAGAATCGGAAATTAATAACTTCCACACTCCTGCACAGATCCCTTGCCCTTGAACACTGGAGTGATAACACTCAGTCTCCATTGGGCGGGGATTCTGCCGGTCTCGAGTATGCGGTTAAAAAGGTTGGTTAAGATGCCCACACCACGAGAACCCATAGCCTTCCATACTTCGATGGGGACTCCATCGGCGCCGACAGCTTTCCGATTCTTCATGCAGCGAAGAGCCTTGCGCACCTCCTCAGGCGTTATCAGTGGCACAAGTCCTAGATTCGGAGAGAGTTCCGGTGGCTGCACCTCTTTATACTGCTTATTGAGCAGCTCGTGGAAATAAGAGCGCCACCTCCCTTCACCGCGAGGTCCTCGCATAGCAGGTTACCATTAGGATCTTTTAGGCAGCGACACTTAGATATATCCTGTGCCGCTTTGATCCTAGAACGTCCCAACTTATAAATAAGCTTCGGCCCCTCAGACGTTTCCAACTTATCGTACAATGGCTGTAAGTGGTCACGTCTGGCTCTGGCTACTGCTCTCTTTGTGGCACGTTTGGCAGACCAGTACGCGTCGCGATCTTCAGGAGAGTTGGACGCTTGCCACTTTTTAAAGAGGGCTTTCTTCACCCTAGTCTCCCTCTGGACTGTGGAAAGGAGGAAGGAAACTTGGTGGTGTCGTTCCACCACCAAGTTTCCTTGTCACACTTGCGTCCTCTCTTAGACATGCCGAGGTCCGACCGCGCAGAATCAGCGATAGACACCTAAATCCTGTCCCAGTGTACCTGCACCGATTCGCCTTCAGCATTAGCACATTTGTCGCCGATTGCTGAGGCGAGCATCTGGGACTTGACTTCATCAAGCATCCACCATCTGATTCGGCGCTGACATGATTCCGGTCGTTTGTATTTGGTTTTTACACAGAGATCCATGACAAGGATACAGTGTTGGGCAGTAAGACTCTCACCGGGTATGACTTTGCAGTTGGCCACGTTGCCGATATGGTGTCTCCTAGTGATTAGAAAATCGTTTGGGTAGCGCGCCCCCCGCTTCTGTAGGTGATCAAGTGGTCGGGCTTCTTTTTGAAATATGTGTTCAGGAGTGCCAGGTCGGCAGTGGCACACGTACGCAGAATTTCTTCCCCTTCCGCATTTCGACTGCCATACCCGTAGCCTCCATGAACTCGTTCAAATTTCACCCCCATCTCACCCACATGACCGTTCAGATCACCACCCAAAACGATTCCCTGTGACAACGGGATAGC
Organism: Idaea biselata; assembly: GCA_958496205.1. NCBI lineage: Eukaryota > Metazoa > Arthropoda > Insecta > Lepidoptera > Geometridae > Idaea > Idaea biselata. The sequence goes on along the minus strand of OY292396.1, from coordinate 24,134,679 downwards.
CCCAAGGACCTCGCCGAGTCTATCCCAAAACGACCTCTTATCAGCGTCGCTACAACCGACCTGTGGCGCGTAAGCACTTACTAAGTGAGTAGGAACCCCCCAATAAGCACCTTCACGCACATAAGTCGGTCGGTAAAGCGATTCACCTCCAAGATATCGTCCTGCAACCCCTCAGCTAGCACCACAGCCACCCGTTCTCTCCACCAGGTGCACCCGTGTAGATCAGCTTGTAGCCATTCCCAATGAGCTGGGATCTGCTGCCTTTCCATCGAGTCTCCTGTAGGAACGCCACGGCCACCTTCCGCCTGGAAAGTACGTCGGATAGCTCCCTCGCGCGTCCGGTTAGCGTGCCAATGTTCCACGTTGCGAAGCGGAGTTTTACCTGGTGTTTCGGGGCTAACGTCTTTGGCCGTGCCCGCCCGTGGCACGGTAGCCCTCGTCCATTTACCACAGGAGTCAGGCGAAGCTCCTGCGCGCTGTTATGCGGCGGCGCCCTATCCCTGTGGCCATAAACTATTTTGCAACTTTCCATATTGATTTGGCTGATTTTGACTTTTACGGGAGCGACTGCCGTCTGACCTCCCAACCCCGAAGGGAAAGTCTGCGCCAGAGCTTCGTCCGTTCATCAGCAGGTACAACAAGCTAGCAGGTGAGGTTGCCTTGGGCCCAAAGATCTTAAGTGGACCCCATACACACCCCCCAGTGGACCCCATACACACCCAGTGGACCCCATACATACCCGTGGACCCCATACACACCCCTGGACCCCATACACACCCAGTGGACCCCATACACACACTTTGCAATAGGTATAAAGTATTATTTTACTCCTACTTTGATGATATCATCACCATTTAAACAGTATTTTCATACTGTTGTAGCTCAGCCCCGATATCACTTAGAGGACTATAGGTTTAAAATATCATATTTATAGACGTAATACTACGAATTACTAGCGAAGATTTGGGTGGCTGCGCAAAAAAAAAAAGACGCCAACCTCCGAACAAAATTAATCATTGCCCTTTAATTAGGTTTTTTTTAAAAGCATTTCAACAGCGAATACCATTCGAACATTCTTACAAAGAGACCAAACAAATCTACGTCTTTAGTCTTTTAAAAATGTCAGCAGTGTGTCACGTTGGTTGTTATACGTACCCAATAGCTTGCAAGAAGGCCACCTTGAGCCAGTGGAAGAAGCGGAACTCGGCGGCGCGGCCCGGCTTCACGGCGGGGTTGGCGGCGCCGATGTACAGCCAGAGCAGCCACAGGATGCTAAGGCAGCCCAGCGCGTACACCCAGTTCACCAGGAACATCAGCAGCAGCTTTATTGCCACCTGGAAATATACAAAAATATACAAAACAATAATTATGTATTTCTTCCCAAAAACTTTAAATTACATTATTTACATAAGCACTAGGCTAGACTTGTGCCGCGGGAGACCGGTGAATATTCAATACATGGGTTACTAACTAGCTGCGCCCAGCGGTCGCATCCGCGTAAGTCACAATCCCGCGGGAATATCGGTATAAAAAGTAGCGTGGTAATCCAGAGAACCATTCTCTCAAATAGACATAAATTTTGCCTGGAAGAGATCGCTTTTAGCGATAAGGCCGCCCATTCTTACACTTACGTTTCGACTAAAAAGTTAGTTGTAAGTTTCTTTGGGGCTTTTCCTGTGCTTACCCTCATAATTGGACCATTTTACGTTCCTTACGATGTTGTACTTCGGCATTAAAGCGTCGATAGACGAATCGGGATAATTTGAGCAGACAAACGTTAATATATTATGTAATGAATGATATATCATACATAATAATAATACATGGCAGCTGATTAGGATAGCCCAGTTTGTGCCGTCTGCCATTTTTACGTCATTGTTGGACATTGTTACAGCAGGCGCCATAATTACCGTTCTCCCAGTAGCCGATCCACTACTATCACAATACATAGTTCATGTTGTTTTCATCCGTAGATTTCTCAATAGTTCTATCCAATCCGGTGATTATCCTTGGCTGCATTTATAGTGCAGACAGAGATAATTGGTTAAATTGGCCGGCTCGGTGTCCACTTCATAGTTTGTGAGTAAAATTGTTATTGAAAAGGGCCTCTACTGTTGGCTTCGGCTCCACGCACGCCCAAAGGTTTGGTGATTCAGGACATACATTATAAAATAATAAATAGATAATAAATTCTGTGAACAACACACAGCGCCATCTAGCCCCGTAGTAAGCGACTAAGCTTGTGTTTCGGTGACTAGACAACGGATATAATACTTATATTTATTTTTCTTTTGTAAATACATACATATTATACATAGATTATATGGTACAGGTTTAGTCCTTACCCCTACAAGAGACAGCCATCGGTTACAAAGATGCGAGTACCAGTTCTTGTTCTTGGAATGTACGCTGACGCTGGGGCGGCGCGCGTCGCCCGCGCCGCCCGCCGTCCGCCCGTTCATCATGGCGGGGTCGGTTGGGGACGGAGTGAAATCCTGGAATTATTATAACAATAATCATTGTCATGGATGTTATTTTTCAGGCAATTAGAAGGAAGATGTCTAACAACCGCTGAAATTACTTATTTTAGAAATAATTACGCGCTTATTTTTGACTGAGCGGCGAAGCGTCTCTGCTTCAAGTCTGGCAACATTTACTTTTATGTATGTATGTTTGTTCCTTCTCTAATAGGTGGCATTTATATACTGATCTTCACGTCCTCTCTATCGTGTGGGTAAATTTATGAATACGTATGTTTCCAATAAAGAACATTTAAAAAAGTAACTTTCAATGACTTCATGAATATTGAAAATAACTGTGCAACAATAGGACAAAAATTAGATTTATTTTACTGCGAGACGAAAAGGCGGCATTTTACATATAATTTTCAATAACGTTCCAAAAGTAATGATAGGTAAATGATAAGATAAATTACAAAAAACCGAATTTCTTTGTTAAACATATTCTAATCACAATTAAAGTACCTAACGTACCTATCTACCGATAAGGTTTACAAGAATGTGACGCCTACTTACTCCAACGTTTTTATGACGTATCCTCTCTGGGAACAACATGTCGAGATCGCTCCCCGTCGCTCCGTACACTTGCGGATCGCGCGGTGACTGCCCTTGAAATCTGTAGTAACGTCAACAAAACATTACCAAGGATTATAGAAACAGATGGTGTTTTGTCGCTGCACTTTGCGGTTTCTCCTGTTGGATCAGTTTAGAAATAAACATTTAGGCACACAATGTTCCGTTCACAAAATGTCTCTTTGACAAAAATCGGTCCTTTCTCAAATTGTTCCTTTTGCAAAATGTCACTTTCGCAAACAGTCTCTTTCTCAAATTGTCCCTTTGAATAAAAAAATTAAAATATGTAGGTAGTCTTATGTGCGCCTAAATGGAAATAATCCTGTTCTGGGTATCAAAACAAAATGGAACAAAGAATCGGAATTGCAATGCAACATGGTAGTGCTGCCAGCATTCTGGGCTCTCTGCTTAATTGTGCTGTTTTGTTTCGTGCTGGTTACTAGGACTACTATTAGAACTGATACTGTTTTTTATAGGTCTACAATAAGAACAAATGTGTTATTAGCTTCGCCCCACAATATCACTCGAGTAGTTTTAAATAGGAACAAAAGCAGGATACGTCCTTTCCTAGTTAATATCTTAATTAGTTGAATTTATTTACCGCATCTCAGCTCTAAGCAACTAGACTAAGCTAACACTCAGCTAGCCTGACTAACTGCATTTTTGTACTTTGAAATTGATAACCGTATTCACAAACAACCTTATACGTAGCTTAGCTAAGTATAACGTTTCGCTATTGTGACGAAAGTGCTAACCATTACTTAGCCAAAACCAAACGTCGGATCGTTAGCGAATACGGCTTTAAGTAAAGCTATTCTAAAAATAGGTTAGTTAGTAAAAAATCAAACAAAAAAAAACCTTACCTCATTTCACGTCTGTGTTGCAAATCAAAAGTTTGGGCGAGAGCAAAGTAAGAATAATCAATACTAGCGTATGTGATGAGGAAGGGCATTGTGACAATGGGTGCGAGTTTATTGATGTCGCCAATTATGATGAACGTTACTGTCACTACCGCTACTACAACCATTGAGTATATGGGCACTTTGTTCGGGCCTCTCTGCAAATAAATCGGTGAAATAAACAACTACCCCTCTTGTTACATTATTTTGAACGGAATATTTACTATATGTTATTGATATTTCGCTGAGCTCGGTATTCATATACTGTTTATAAAGACATCGCGAGGCGTGTGTCAAAAATGTTAAACAACACATGCCTCCAACTGGGCCATGCGATATATTAGTGCACGCGCCCCGCCGTCGCACTGGATGCTTACAGCACACACCGCACCGACTGTCTAGAATTCTAGACAGCACGAGGCATGTGTAAAGAAACAGTCATGACTATACTATACCAGTATACTATGTCTATTACGTCCAAAGCTAAAGAGTTCAGGGGTCTTATAATAGAATCATACCGTAAATATACCGTTTCAAGTAATTTACGTTAAGTTAAAAATACAAAGTTCATTTAATAATCTAAATGCTTATCTTTACTTATAAACGCTGATAGTGCTTCGGTGATAGATCAGTTAATCAAATATCAGTCACAAAAACAAGACAAAGCGTTATTAAAACGTTTATAAGTAACGAAGATGATTTCTAGATTAAAAACATGCACAAAACTATTAATAAATTGAAAATAAAATCGCAAAATTTTTAAAGCATTTTACTTACACCATGTCCCAGTATTTCAAGGCCTGGTATAACTTTTTCATTGGATATACTTTGTAAGACTCTGGGCGTCCCGTACATGGCTCCCAAACAGGAACTCATAGAGCTGACATACAGACCAGCCAGTAATAGAACTCTCAAAGACGATATGTCGGCTGTGATTGAGTAATTTGTGAGCAAAGCTTCCCTTGTGACAGTAGCAGCCAATGTTATGATAAATATCAGGTACAAGAAAGTCCTATAAAATAAATAATAGTATGTATTACTACTACATTTTGGACAGTATAAAATGTCGAAAATGAAGATTTAATTAGTTTTTCTTCTTTTCGTATAGTGGTGTGGTTCATCTAGTGCTAAGTGCTACCTAGTGTTTACAGGTCATCCGAAAGGTCTTAAACTTGACCTAACGACTGTTATCAGAGATAACAACTGGGACCAACTGCTTAATGCGCCTTCCGAAGCTCGGGGGAGCTCTTACGACTGTAATAAAATTCCTACACCGACGACAGACCAGGAATTCTATCTGTGTCTTTTATCTAAGGAGTCATTTTTTCAATTTTCTTTTTAAATCCTTATAACTCTAATTGGATTATATTATTTACCCTGTTCCAATAGCGGCTAATGACCCATTAGGTATATTAACCGATGGGTTCTTTAAATCTCCGCTCATATTGATACCAGCTAAGATTCCAGTGATGGTTGGGAAAAACACACCAAAACATTTGAACCATGTGTAATTATCTTGGTAATTTGTCCATGTATTGTTCGCCATTGTTCCACCAAGCCATCCTTTAAATTCCTCATCTGTAATATTGAAAATAAATAGTAGGTAAGTATCATTTTGCACATTTCACATGGTATTATTAAGTCTTAAACTAAGCAACCCGTATAATTATGTTGTACAATATCCAATATAGTTTTATTCTAATATATTTATTTGTTACTCATACATAGATACAATCTTAAGATTATGCTGCTAATAATGCTGCTTTGCACAGAGGACACTGTTTGATGTGGTAACAGTGTTCGGTGTGCTGTGGTTATCTATTTATTTTAATTAATAAATGGTAATTTAAATTTTACAAAATTATAAAACTTACTGGGCATTGTAGTAAAAGATCCAACAAAGAAATCCAAAGCTGCCAACAATATAATAACTAACAGCAAAAACTGGAGTTTTATGACCCATTTTACTCCAGCTATATTTATTGTGCCAAGTAGAAGTACTGCAGCAACCGCAAACCCTCTAGCTGCCCAGGTATTATCAGTTGTTAATAAACTTGCCATTGATTCGCCAAAACCAAAGACATTTAAAGCACAGCCAACTGCCTAAAAAGAAAAGTGATTATTAAGAATAGATATAGCAAAATGCTTTTGTGTCAAACCTAATTGTTTAGCTCCAATTCCCTTCAATCATCAATTTCATGACAGACTTATCACATTATTTCTCAATGGGGTGGCACACGCAAAGCTGTGAGCAGATGGCGCTGGCATCGGATGATCTTTTTTTTTTCTTTCGGTCTGAGACTGATATGGCCAATTTGGCGCCGAGAGTTGTAAAAAACACCTGTTTGACAGTTCTTAATTCAAACCTAAGATCATTCGACTAACACCCTCTGCCGGGATAAAAAGTTAGTGTTCCTTTTCATTGTTATGAGAAAAAAAGACCAATAAAACCTATACTAACTATAGTAAAGTGTAAGTTTGACATAAATACTATTGGTTCTAAATATTTACCTGCCCAAAGCAGTACACCATTCCCAAAGCGCCACCCATTCTGGAGCCCAGGGTGTGTGCCAGTAGAAAGTAAACCCCTCCACTTTCTATCCTGCATCTTTCACATATGCCTACGGCTGACAGTACTGAGATCAGTGCTACAAATACTGAAGAAAAACAAATGCAAAAATTATAGGAATCAATCTAATTTCTGTTTTAGAAATAACATGTAGATACCAGGTATTTTTCATATTATACTGATGAATAATTTGAATATTACTTTAAAGCAAAAGGTTGTAGGTACAAGAACATAAAAGATTGCCACACTCCAAAGTATACTCTCTATCTTAATAAAATGCTTTGTCTAGTAGTCCAAGAGATGCTAAGCAGTTAGTCCCAGCTGTTACCTAACTCTATTAGGAGACATTAGGTCAAGCTAAATGCTTTAAGGCGAAAACTTTAACACTATACTCTGTCTCAGAATCTTAGATCGAAAATGTAAACAGAACTGTCAATATCAAAGGAAAAGGATAGTAAAGAGCAGTAGCTTTCAAATAAATGTACCTATGAGCTTTTTGTTCACATTTTAGATTCGTATAGTAGGTATGGTAGGATACCACTATACAAAAACAAGAAGTATAAGATTTACTGAGTTACACTGAGTCACTGATGTATGTTACAATACTCACCAGTAAATATAACTATAAATATTCCGTTAACAAGTCCAGCTTGCCCTACTATCCAGCCTGATCGAAGGAACACGATGACGCCAAATATATTTATGAGACATGAGGTAAACACACCATCCCATGTACTGAAGAGTACTGGTTGTGATATGAAGAAATTAGATTTCCACCAGGGTACATCTCCCTAGAAAACAATAAAGATAATAAGTAAGACTTGCTACGTAGGTATAAAATGTACATCCAGATGTATTAAGTAATTTAATCAATCACTTTCGGAAATGAGTAGAGATAGATAGTGATCTATTTGGGTCGGTAAATGGTTTTTGTTTGAAATAGTATTCAGAATCTTACTTGTATGTCTGCAAAAATTTCGTTAGCTCCAGAAGCTTGGTGTCCGCCTGTACCGTACTGTGATTCATTGCCTAGATCCACGAAACCACCTGATTGTCTTCTCATTCGAGCTCGGTCGAATTCTGGCTCATCACTACGAAAACTATCTATGTCTAAATCAGTTCTTCTTGCACGATTACTTTGTTCCATTTTTATTGAATCTACATTTGCAATTTATCCTGAAAATAATATTTTCGAGAATGAAAACGTACCGCCACGGTAAACCAACCAACCGACTCAATATTTTTTATTTTGACAGTGACATTCTGATTGACATTGACGGATATTACGCATGACTTTTCTTTTTTTTTTTCTTCATAATGACATCGATCCACAAAGTGTTCTCCGCGTTTATTTAAAAAGGCTATTGGAGTTTTGGCGGGAGGGGAATACCTAGTGTTGTTTTTTTTTCTTTATTTCATTTCACAAAATTTCATTCTCTTGAAACCTAGTTAAAAATTGTATAGTTTCAGTTAATTAATTTAGTTATGTTATTTGATAAGTGTACGAGCGTAACACGCAAAAACACGCTATGAATATGAGTAAAAATAAAATCTATTACCGAACTTGGACTTTTTACATAGCTTCTAAATCTCCTACAGACAGAGTTGTGGCTGTGGAGAACGACGGAAGGACTGGCAGCAGTCGTTGTTTTGGCGGTAACGCTTTACTAGCACCTGGAACCTTGCTTTCCCAGTAATAACCGCTCGAAGCACCTGCTCCGCTACCTAGGATCTCGCAAGTTAGTTATTATTACATACATACCCAGTAGCCTACTATAAATACTGCAATTTCCGTGGATACATACAGCGCAACGTGTTTTGAGAATTCTAAACGGGTAGGCGAACCACTTTTAGAAATTCGAAGTAACCTTCCTACTAGTTTTCGAAAATTTTGAGTTCTAAGTTTAGGTATTCGGAAATCAGCAGTGTCATTTCTAGTTTTCCTTTTAGTTTGGACTACCTACTACATTCTAAACATTAAATAATTGCCTTCTTTCAGAAACAGCTTTTTTAATGTAAATGTACCCTACGAGTAGCAAATAGAATGTACCTAACCCAGACCTAACCTCGAATTTTTCGAAAAAAGTTGAATTTTCCATAAGTCGAATATTACTTTACCTAAAAAAATTTGCCCTACACTACACCTAAAACATCTCCCTTTCACTTACTGTCCCCGGAAGACACTGTATTGTACCATAGGGTCCATAGGTATCTAAGTTAGGTATACCATACCTACCATTGTATAGATAGTACCTAGTTTATAAGCTAGTTTATGATAGATTATATATTTTTTATTATAGTTTTAGCAGCATAGATTAGATGTAAATAAAAGCCAATGTTATTATTATCATTCAGTAGGTACATGCTATTGTGCACGGGATGATTTTTTGTGTTAGCCTTCAGAGTCTAAAATAACACCTAAACTAATCGGGGATACCAGAAATGCTAAATAGGACTTGTAGGTACTTCAAGACTAGACTCAAAGTTCAGAGTTTCAAAACGAAAGAAGTGACTTCCCCGATTGTGACAAAAACTAAATTATGCGGATTTTTGAGTTTAGGAGCAGCTTAAAATTGTTTTTCAAATTATAAGTAGGTTATAGCGTTCAGCCCTATATTATTAAAAAATAAAGTTAATTTTCATGGCTTTGTTTATTATTTTTAACACATTTTCAATGTGCGACGCTACGTTTCAAAACCTTGAAGCAAGGAGGCACCCTTTTAATGTCGAATCAGTATCGCGAAAATCGAAAATAAAAAATATGTTTTCTATTAAATTTATTATTGTATGTATGCCTGGCTAGGGTTACCACACTATAATGAATGGCTAATGACTAAAATTAGAAAATAGTGATAAGTAAGAGTCGGACGAGTTAGTAGGTACCATTATCACAAAAAATAACGATTGTTATGTATAAGAGCCTCACTTAAATATTTATTTGATTTTGTTTTTAGTATTGTTGTTATAGCGGCAACAGAAATACCTACATCATCTGTGAAAATTTCAACTGTCTAGCCATCACGATTCACGAGACAAAACAAACAGACGAGTGGAGTTTTAGTAAAGATCCCGTATTCACCCTTTGGTTACGGAACCCTAAAAATCATTAATTGATGAGAACAACATAAATGTATGTAGGTAATTAGTGAAAGTGCTATTGACCACATAATACTTGACTTTTTCATATTTTGATTTCAAAATATTATTGTTTCCAGGATTTGATCTTTATCGGCAACACTATCGATCGATACAGTAAGTAATAATAATTAAAGGGTACTTACCTATTTATTTTGTTGCAAAAAGACAAGGTTCGATTCCTGGTATTTTTTTTTTAAATATTAGGTATGTAATTTTTGTTTTTGTCAAATAGGGGACGCAACTCGTTTCGTTTTTCGTTATCGTTTAGATTTAGAATATCCCAATAAAATTGTTATTATATTTTAGGATATCCCCTCTGTATTTTAATTTTTTATAACTCTCAGAAATGTTATAAAAATTCTATTGAACTTGTGTAACAAATGGCATGGGTACCTACTTACTACCTACATAGGTGTATGACATTTCAAAAGTTTTCTTTTTTAATAAAATAATGTTACAAAATATTTTATTTACAAAAACGGGTGTTAGTTAAGTTAGTTTAGGATAATACAGTAAGTAGATACGTAAATAAGTGATGAAAAAATACGTTTTTTTAAACAAACACACAACTTACTAAGAAAAAAATCATAAAAAACCGGCCAAGTGCGAGTCGGACTCGTGCACGAAGGGTTCCGTACCACTATTACAATTGGGTACGGAACCCTAAAAAGAACACTGGACTAACCAATCTGTAAACGCAACGCGAACGTTAATATTTATTTTACCACTGGCGACAGGTCTATTACTCCATCACTAGCTGGCGTCAGTGGTAAAAATACATCGCGGTAAAGTTCTTTTTTTATGTCAAAAATCACGTTTGTTGTATGTATGTATGTATACCCTTAGGTAAATATGGGTTTATTTTGTTTTTAGTATTTGTTGTTGAGCGGCCACAGAAATACATCATTTAACCATTTAGCTATTACGTTTCATGAGATACAGACGAGACAGATGAACGGACAGACAGATGGACAGATCACGGAGTCCCAGTAATATGGTCCCGTTTTTACCCTTTGCGTACGGAACCCCAAAAAGAGATAGGTAGGTAACATAAAAATAAGAACTATTATCTTAATGGGGTTTCAAAAATCAAACATAATAACAAAGAAAAGCTATATGTAGGTACACATTTAGTTAAGAAATTCATCTTAATATCCTGTATAGGCATGTCTAGGTAATACGTGATTTTACGTCCGGAGAGGTGAGTTAATAAACGTTCCCTTCCTTACGCAAGGTCATGGGTAGAAAACTATATCTACCTACGTCAAAGCCTTTGTACGCCAAGGTCAAAGGGCTTATTATGCAGGTTCTCATTCTAAGTTATGGGAATAAAGTAATTCCTATTACTTAGAATGAGAACCTGCTCATTTTATTTATTAATTCCGTGACGTATATATTATCTAGTCAAGTTATATAATGAAGCAGATACTTAATTAATAATTAGGCTTTTAATATTTTCCAATGTATGGTACTGTCAATATATAAGAACATAATTCTTAGATATGTATTCGGTATAATAAACGATTATGCTTACATCATATTAATGGTAGATAGGCAACGTAGGTTTATCAACGTTTTTACTTATAAGCTTTCCGTGAATCTGTCTTACTTTGATGTATTCTTATTATATTTAGTTTTGTTGTGCAAATTAAGTAATTAATCTAGGCGGTACGTTGATCAGTCAGTCAGTCACTCAAGACAAAGTATTTTATAGATATAAAAATCAAAATCAAAAAATACTTAGATGGATTGACACGGGATTTCCATACAAATTCCCCCGCGTGCGTGAGGAATTTGTATTGAAATCCCGCGTGCGTGACCAAACGCATGACACTATAAATGCCCTTAACTTGATTAGGTTTATGAATTATGTCGATACTTATTCTATAATTAAAATGGAGTATTTCATAACTTTTAAGTATTTTAACATGTCGTCTCCCTTCTATTTTTGGCATTTGGTTAGTAACAGACAAAGTTGTGTATGCACCACCTGCAACTGATCTTAATTATTCATGAAAATAGGTAGGTACTCAGTATAGCTAAACTTATCTATTTAACTTAACTTTACTTAAGTATTTTAGCTGCCACCGAAAAACTCTTATTTCAAAAACTTTTATATAACCCGATATCTTTAATACCTTCCAAAAGTCTGCACGCCCGCAAGGCCTCTAAGAAACATCGAAGTTTCCCTTTAAGGTACATAATATTAAAGAAAGGAAAATTGGTAGCCAGGTAATGGCTCGAGGCAGGGTCGGCACATCGACACCATTTCGGGCGCTATCTTAATCGTCCAGTGTTTAAGCATATTTATGTAGCAATAAGTTATCAGAAGGCTAATTACGGCCGCGAAACCACCTGTCCGCTATCATCTGTACATAGGCCTTCGCATATACTTCCGTGCGTCTTACACGCGGGCCCTCCCCCTCGGTGCGATTGGTTGTCGGGAGGAATGCGCGCGCACCGACCCTCCTCGCAGCCTGGTGTGAGATGCTGCGACTCCGGAGGAGCCGGTCGCGATGTGGACCCGCGGACAGTATTCTCGCGACCACGCTCACACGCCGCCGCCGCACGCCCGCACTACACGCTCGAGCTCGACGATACGAACGCACCTCACTTGCGTATACGAGACGCGATTCAGCATTGCGTCCAAGATAACAAAACAATCGTAATAACATTATGGTCACATTCGATTCACTTTATTTAAGTTTTATTCAAAACTAAGTAAAAAGTTTTAACTTTGTTCATGATAGAGTTAGTAAAGTTAACTTAACTTTGTAGTTGAACTAGTGGGAACATTAATGTTGGTGATGTGCTATGGCTAAGCGTAGGAAACAGGTGGGTTGCGGTGGGGTTCAGTGCGCGCGCTTCGTGGTAGCGGGATGCGCGTGGGCATGCGCGCTGCTTGCCGCCACCGCCGCGGAGGCGCACGCTGATGTAGACACCTCCACTGGATTAGGGGACAATACACTTACCAATTCAGGTTAGTAGCCTGAAGCAGAAACCACGTTTTTATATCAATTAAAACTTGTCTAAGATATTTTTATTCACCTATGATCAACAAATTAAACGTGCTGTTTTGACATGTAGGTATTCCAATGTCGATTCAGTATTGTGTGAGCAGATACTAATAAGGTATACAATGGTCTGGTATATATATTTCTGATAAGCACTTCAACAGTTCAAGTTTGTGAGCCGATAAAACCAATCCATAATTGAGGGGAAATTCATTATTTAGTCAAGTATTTCTTTATACTTTTTTTAAAGCGCATACAGCAACATTTTATATTTTTAGCTTAAGCGGTAGGTAAATAATTTCGTTATAAAACATTACGTTTCTATGTATCACTGAGACAATGGTGGGCGGTGACTACGCAGAACAACTCCTTCTTTACTGTAAATGTAAGTAAAGATAAATGTATTTACCGAATTAATTAAAATCAGATGTTTAAGAAATTCTTGGGTGAAGTACTACAGACATTTACTGGGGTCTCCGTCGGGTAGAATAGTTGTACGTAATTGCAAAGTGATAGTTGTGTGGAATAACGCATTTTATTATCTTGCGTAGTGAAAATCACTACATAGTATAAAACAAAGTCGCTTCCCGCTGTCTGTCCCTATAGATGTTAAGATCTTTTAAAGTATGCAACAAATTTTGACGCGATTTTGTTATAAGATAGAGTTATTTAAAAGGAAGGTTTATTATGACTATTACATTGCACCACTACGATGGCGGGCGGGTCGTATATAGGTAAATATAAAAAGAACTGATGCTGTGTTTTTAAAATAATTCCACTAAATCAGTAACTATAAAACATAGATGAGAAAACTAGAAAACTTTCAAAGTATACATTGGCAAATTTGCAAACGCAAAATTCAATTGGACTAGATAATTTGTTATTATCTTAATAAATGTCGCGATTAAGTAAATAAATTGGTAAATAAAACAGGACGTTGCACACAGCGCAATTTAGCCCCAATCTAACCAGTTGCTTAGTTGTAGATTTCTACTACGAGTATACAACGGATATACCTACTACATGATTTAATACTTTATATTTGGAAATATATCTTATGCTTTTGCCATTGATACATTATAGAAAAAAACCCACAACCAGATACAAACATTTATGGTCGGCATAAATATTTGTCCCCGGCGGAATTTGAACCCGTAACTTTCTGCGTGCGGGGTTCTCCCGACGCGTAGAGACACCGAGGCCGTCGTTTATCCGTCGTTAAAGCTAGTGCAACAGCTGAACAACTATACTTACACTTCGTAGCATAAAGCTACGACGGCAGTAGGCTTTCGTAGGCTTTGCTACGAGCATTATAAACATAAATTCTCTTTCTCATGACCTCGGATTCCCTTCTCTTTTTCAATTCTGCTCCCATCGGGTAAGATGAGGTCAAATCCTAGCCTATCAAATATAAAAATATAGTTTATTCATAAGTTTATTCGCTTTTATAGAGAGCTAACGGTCAGTTCTAGATTTTGTCAAACCCAGGTAAGAAATTAACTAATTTAGTTGGCAAGTAGGTTGAGAACGTGATTTTATCACCGACAACAAACAGCAATGGCCAAAATAATTTATATGCTCATTTTTGTAGCTGACTGAATATAACAAAGTACTTCCACTTACTTGTAATGTGTTTATTACCTTCAAATGACGAAAAGGAGGCAACAAATTTGATTTATTTAAAAGGTATAGTAGTTCATTAATTTTATAAGTTAACTAATTTTTAATAACTGTAGTTCTGCAAACAGTATACCACGTGATCACATTATTTTAAGAAATGCAATCTAATTCAGTAGGTACCTATTTGAGTAGTTCTATAGTCCAACTGAAATTGATGGCAGACTAGCTATGTCCTGCGGGTGTTCCCGCGTAGTTCCATCCAGTACCAACCCCCTCCATTACTGATATGTCATCTTCTATCTTCTATTATTATACAACTTTCGCATTTTTAATAATTATTAGTGTGAATCAATTTCTTTATTGCACATACCACAAGGATCAACATAAACAACTAAAAATCTGTTTCATGCCATCTTTGGATGCAAAAAGTCTAAGAAGGTGAAATATAGGTAGGTAAATAAAAATAATAAACATTCTTTATTTCTGACAAATAAAATATTTTAAGATTTGTTAGTAATAACTATTATTAAAACAGATAGGTAAGTTATATAGATAAATAGAATCCAAAATCCTTCGTAACGAAGGACCCTAGAGTTATCCTCCGAGCGTAGCGAGGGTGTTAAAAATTTAACTCCTGAGCAAAGCGAGAGTGTTATGTACCTAGAGTCTTCAGTGTAGCGTAGGATTTAAGCATCCCTAGATTTAAACAGGCTTTAATAAAAAAAAACATTAAATAATACAATAAATAAAAAAGGCAAAAAATAAGCATTTAATTAACAATAAAATAAACCATCGATTTTCTCGAAAGCTAAAACGATTTAAAACTACGTGTATTATTAGGTCTTTACCTTTTTTTTTTTTTTTTTTTTTTTTTTTTTTTTTTTTTACGAGGGGAATCTAATTAAGACCGTCAGGCCGCTCCCGGGGGAGAGCGGCCCGGTGTGTGGGGGTCCCCCCGGCCAAGATAGTGTGCGGCCAGGGTATACCCACTAAACCCCTCGGTGTCCTTCGCGCCGCAGTTGCCAGAGCTTGCCGGAACCTTTCGGATAACTTCGGCAAGCTCTAGCGGCGGGTGGTCCGGGTGGACCCCGTCTCCGAGCCCAAATGGGCAAAACCCTCTCAAGAGGCGGCGCGGACACGCCGCCGCCATCTCGTGGCTCAGTGTTTGGCGACGAACTCCCCCGAGTCCGCCGCCAAGAGCCGTTTAGGGGAACCAGGGATGTCCGGACACTCCTGGTTCCCCTGCGACGGGTGAGGTCTGTGGCCCCGTCGCCGACCACTTTTCGGCTGCAGGGGATAGGGCGAGCGGCAACGACACACCGACACTCCTCTTCCCCTGCAACCCCACCGCGTCCGCCATCAACGGTGGCGGCCCCGCCGAGGCCGCGCAGATAGGGAGAGCGGCAACGCAACACCGACACTCCTCTCCTGCCGCGGCCCCGAAACCCTCAGCCACGAGCGGCCCCTCCTCGGATGGGTTCCGCTTGGTTCACCGTGGGTGTCCAGGCCACGGCTACTAAGCCCCCCCGCTACATAGGCTACCTATGAAATTGCCGTTTTGTATGGAATAAGTGAGAGTACTTATTTTTTCAAACTTTTTTATTTCTGTTATTCAAAGCAATTACCCATGCAACCGACGCATCTTTGCCAACGCATTGGCAATTTATTGATGCCCTTCTTGTAAAAATCAGCTGGACGGGAGGCAACAGTTCTTCGAAGGCATTTTGTACCGCCTCTCGGGAATTGAATTTTTACCCACAAAAAAGTTGTCTAAATTTTGGAAAAAGTTATAGTCGGTAGGTGCAAGGTCTGGTGAGTATGGCTGGCGAGGGAGAGCTGCCTATCCCTACTCTTGCAGCTTGGAGAATGTCTGATGTGCAGTATGGGGTCGCGCGTCGTCGTGAAAGAGCAGTGAGGACGACCGATTGACCAAAGCTGGTTCCAGATGTGCAAGCTTCTCCATCATTGTCTCCAGTTCTTTACAGTACACATCTGCGCAGTAATGCTCATGCCGTTTTGTAAAAAGCTGTGGTGAAGCACACCCGCACTGGACCACCAAACAGTAACTATCAACTTTTTAGGGAGTTTCCATTATGACGAAAAATGTTCAAATGTAATGAAAATACAACGATAATCAATAAACAAAAGACTGAGTTTGTAAAAAAATGACATGTTTTTAAAACAAAATTAATTGGAATTTAGAATACGAAGCCATTCCAAACGTTTTTTTATTTGAAATTACCAGTACTGAAGATCGGCAACTTCATAGGTAAAGACCTATTATATTAATACACGTAGTATCAAACCGTTTTACAAACTCTTTCTATACTAATATTAAAAAGAGGTAACGTTGGTAACATATATGTATGTATTTTCCGGGTAATCTCTGAAACCATTAGACCGATTTAAAAAAATCTTTGACCAATAGAAAGACATTATCGAGGAGTAACGTAGGCTACTTTTAATCCCAATATTCCCACGGGATCGGGACTTACGCGGGTTAAACCGCGGGAATCTGCTTGAATTCATTAACTTTATTAAAATATTGAATCAAAATGACGAAAACAAACATCGGCCTTTAGCTGATGAAACAAAGAAACGTTGGGACTTTATATTAACAAAATAAAATGTTTTACCCTTCCGTCAAAATAAAAATAGACGAAATTGAACCTAATTTTTCTTATTTTTGTGTTATGTCTAGATGGCCAGTTCAAAATGGTCGTATGCTACCAGCTTTCATGAATTTCAAAGTTCCGAATTTTAATTTATCTAAGCCCTAGGGCTTGAACGCGCAATTTAAACCCTAGAGGCTAATGACTTGCTTTACGTAGACTTTTTGTATAAAGTAACTTGGTAGAGCCGTAGATATGTGTAAACTACTATTTCACAATGGCAACTGTCTGCTTTATAGGATGGAACCTTTGACCACCTCTTGGTGGGTAGCATTCATACTACTAAAACAAAAAAGATAGCAAAATTGAAAGAAAATATTCCTTGTTTTTTGAAATTCAATCCAACAACGCCAAAACAGAAAGAAAATGTATTCCATTTTATTTTGAAATAATAAAATTAAACTAAATTCTTTTTTTTTTAATCTTTACTTCAAAAGCTCAAAAGCTGAACTTACGACATAATCATAAGTTTGAGTATGGATGTGTATCATATAGGGTCCCGTCTTACCCTTTGGGTACGGAACCCTAAAAAAGGAAAAGGTTTCAACTAGTCATAATCTGAAGTCGTGCAGTTTTGTGTTTTTAATTTTGCTGCCTGACTTCAGATTATGTAGATATGATTATGTAGATTATGCAATAATTATTATTTCTCCATTTTTTGGTCTTGGTTTTTCGTTTTTTTTATTCTTATTTTCATCATATTTTATAATTTTCTAGCGTGTAATAAAATTGTAACTGGTATACACTTGGGTCCGTGTTCTATATTTTTGTGTCAACAATGCCAGAGCTCTGTTCATTTTTTTCATAAACGGTAGGTACATAACCATTAACCATTGTTGATAATTTTTGCAACAAATCACGAATACTTACTTCAAAAGATTAGCGAAATTTTGCAAAATTCATTAGTAATTTTTTGCAAAATTATCGACAAAGGATTCAATTTTATGACTTTTCAAAATGAAAAGATTTTTCTTCCGTTTGCCTGATTATTATTTTTTGGTTTTAATCGCGTTGCTTATATTATTTTAAGCGTTTTACGTCAAAACGTCAACTTTCCTACTCATTTTGATGCCAATATTTTGTAAGAATTTAAAATTTTGCTAATTTATAAAAAAACCTATAATCGACTTCAAAAAGGACAAATTAACCTCACTTACATATCAGTGCCACCGACTTATCTGTTATTGAATCTGAAGTTCTACAGGGTACATCTAGATTGTAGTTTAGCTGCTGATAATATACATTGCAGATAAGTCGGTGGCACTATTTTTAGGTAGGTCATTTTCAAAATTCAAAGTAGAGGAGCCAACTGCTATACTTTGCCTTCTATGATGTACTAAAAACACAAATTTAATTTATACAAAGATAAACTTAAAATTTAAGTGCTACAATGAGCGGCTTTATCGCCTATGGGCGATCTTCCAGGCAACTTTTCAAACAATCGATCAATATAATTGTATTTTTTTTGTGATAACTTAAAAAGTGTATTTTAATGTAGATGAGGTCAATAAATTATAGTTTTCGTAATTTTTACTAAAAAACTTACATTGTAGCTCACTTGTACTTTTAGATGATAATTTATAGTCTATCCCGGTAACAAAAATCTTAGATCAAAGCAAAAATAGTAGATACGGTATATTCTAACATTGCGTATTCGAAAAATGAGCTAGAAACACCTACTTGCATTTTCATAAAATTATTGTTTTTAAAAACATTTGTCTTTAAGAACGATTCAGGCATTTGTAAATAAGCAAAAAGGCATTCTTATGAAAAAAAAATATCTTTAAAAAGATGATCGCAGTGTGACAGCACGTGCTCACGCGGCAACGGTCCGACATACGACTGAGGCTAGTGTGGCAGCTTGACGCAGTTTTATCGTCTCATTTTCCGAGACTAGGTACCGTATCTTTAGTTTTTTGTTTTAATCTAAGCCAAATATCACCCAAATCCCTTCCGCCGTTTGAGCGAATAGAAATCACAAACATAAACACTTACCCCCTTGATTTCAAACGATGATTAACAGATGACTAAGTTCTGTAACGTATGTTTCTTTTAAAACTTCTTGTCACAGTAAAAGACAAACGATACATAGGTACTTAATGCAGATCCTAATTAATCATCGTTTATAGGTAAGGGTGTCAGACACATTTACACACAAACGTTTTGCTTTTATCTATTACTAGCTGCGTCCTGCGGTTTCACTCGCGTAAGTCCCGATCCCGTGGGAATATCGGGATTTAAAGTAACTTCCTCAATAAATGGACCATCCGACACTGAAAGAATTTTCGGAAAGAATCAAATCGGACCAGCGGTTCCAGAGATTAGCGCGTTCAAACAAACAATCAAACAAACTCTTTCGCTTTATAATAGGTGATCAAACGAACTTACCAAGTGAAGTTCGATCATTATAATATGAATTGGTTAATTCGAAGATATATTATGTTTACTTAGTAGTCCCCTTGACATACAGGCAATGACGTACGTATTTTTAGAGAAAATTTAAAAAGTAACAGTTTTACTTCTACCTATCCTCACTCCTGCCGCTCTTACCTCATTCTGTTTAGAGTTTGAAGCAAAACTTCAAGAAGATATTAACTGGGTTTTTGTATAATTAACAACCGTTATAAGGGTGAGGCGGGTGGTTATATATCTTCGAATTAACCAATTCATATTATAATGATCGAACTTCACTTGGTAAGTTCGTTTGATCACCTATAATATAGCATTGGTTAATTCTCGATATATTATGTTTACTTAGTAGATATTCAGAGTGAAAATAAGTTTTGCTTTCCATGTAGGTCTTAGACATTTGAAATGAAATAATCTAAGTTGAGTATCGAACATAGATATTTATTTTCCGTCTCTAGTCATCTAATATACTAACCCTTACTTGACCATTGGTGAGTAAGAATTTGAAGGTAAAGACCGTGAGTTTAAGATTTAAGGAAATGAATCTCTAAGATAATAATTAAGAATCATTTGCACTGTTTTGCTTGAATAATAGTATATTATGCAACTAGTGAATAAAAGACGGATTTAGTGCGAGGGCCGTAGATGAATCACGAGCAAGTGAAGGATTCTAACGACTGAATCACGACCGTAGGGAGTGATTCATGATGATCATGTTAGAATCCTGAGCGACGCCAGTGGTTCATGGCCCTCAATGTAAATCCGTACTTTATTCAAGAGTTGCATACTATACTTTATACCATGACTACGAGAAAAAAAACCGGTCAAGTGCGAGTCGGACTCGCGTCGCGTACGAAGGTTTCCGTACCACTATCACAATCGGGTACAGAACCCTGAAATGAACACTGGACCGGCAACCAATCCGTGAACGCAACGCGTACGTTAAAATTTATTTTACCACTGGCGCCAGTCTCAATTCATCACTAGATGGTAAAAAGTGCTAGTGGTAAAAATACATCGCGGTATCGTTGCGTTTTTATGTCAAAATCACGTTGTTGAATGGTCTTTAAATGTTTTTTATCTATTTGTTGTTATAGCGGCTAAAGAAATACATCTACTGTGAAAATTTCAACTGTCTAGCTATCAAAGTTTATGAGATAAAGCCTGGTGACAGACGGACAGACAGACGGCAAAGTATCAGTAAAAGTGTTCCGTTTTTATCCTTTGGGTACGGAACCCTAAAAAGAATTTGTATGTAGAGTATTCTTAGCGCAAGGAGTTTGTATCAAGTTTTTTTTCATGCAAGGAGGTTGTAATATGCATTTAGTTAGATGGACGACGAGTAAATTGTGTTCTAAATTCAAAATTCAAACAGCGTGAGTAAAAGTCCTTTTTATTCACTGTTTTGCGTGAATAAAATAAGCTTTTAAGAGTGTGAATGGTATAAAATAAGCTTTAAGAATGTGAATGGTATAAAAATAGTTTTAGCCTAGGAATGACCGATTCTCGAAATGACTACATAGTCTATAATTGACCAATTCTTGGAATGTACAATTCTATAAATGACTGAACAAATAACCGATTATATAATTAATAAATTTAACAAATGACAGATTGTTGTTAAAAAATACTTATAAAATTTATTTGCAATTTGACTTTAAAAAAATTGAACTAATAGAGGCGATGGGTGAAATAACAAAAGACGATCGAAGTAAAAACAAAGACGATGAAATGAAAACCAATGACGATCGAATTACAAACAATATAGGTATCTATTAACACAATGGGGTGCCAGGCGCAAAGCTGTTTGCAGAGGCGCTGGCATCGGATGATCTTTTTTTTTTTTCGATGATGGTCCTCCACCAATGGAAACGCCGAGTTTTTTTTTATTCTTTCGGTCTCAGACCGATATGGCCAACCGAGAGTTGTAAAAAACACATGTTTGACAGTTCTTAATTCAAACCTAAGATTAATCGACTCGCGCCCTCTGCCGGGATAAAAAGTTAGTGTTCCTCCTAATTAAACCTATTTTTGGTTGTCTTTATGTCTGTGGCTTTAACTACGCTAATCTCAGAAACGGCTAATCCGATTTCATTCAAATTCGGTACCTATCTATGCAGAATGATGTAGATGCGGTTGCCACTACTTTTACTATAGGCTACTTTTTATCCGGACATCAAGTCTGGTCATACAGAAATAGTGATATTTCTAATTTTAGGTAGGTATGTCGTGTGGAATCAACACATCATTTGCGCATGTCCAGATATTAGAAAATTTTGAATAAAAACTGGATACACTTTTTAAACTTATACACGATTTCCGACGCTGCACACTGTCAAGGTCATGATAATTGTTGCGAATTATTTGCTTGAGTAAACGAACACTCGCATTCCGCAGAATTTCTTTCGAATGTGCTATGTCACTACGCGGTTTTATTCTAACACACGTAGGTAATTAACGCGATCTAGACCCGTGTCTAATGAAAAACTGGATATCCGGAAATTCCCAAAATTCCAATTATTGCATCTGTTCGTATATCTAGTTCCGCCTAGACATATAAATTCTTTGAATGGCTTTTCTATATTTTCGAGCTTAATTTGGGCTACAATTTACAACATAGGCTACTCTTTTTATAATATTATCTATTAATAGGTATTTATAGGATAATTATGGAGCGAAAACTTTACCTACTTTATTTAAAACTACTGACGGCCGAAAGGTATTAAAACTGTGAATTTATTGGGTCTGTTTTGATGCAGTTATGAAACGGACACATTGCGAAAAATTGGAGACGGTCCTAAATCCGGTAAAGTACCTGTACCCTTTAGCCCGGGTCTAAAAAATATGCCCGGGTTAAGCAACGCTTGGCGCAATCATTACTTGAATGGGTGTTCGATAATTCGCAATGTTGGATTGAAATTATGTTTCCGTTAGCGTTGCTTTTATTATTAGATAATATATTAAGCATTTTACTAATGCCCGACGTCAAAATAAAAGCAACGCGATGAAAACCGCTAAACAGTTAAATTTTAAATTAACTTGGTGTCAACTAGTGGTAAGATAAGGACCTTTCAAAGTTGACAACTTTTTGAACATACGATGAAAATGTGGTTTTATAAAACGGATGTCGAGCATTATGCAATAGATAGTCGGAACCAGTGATGCCAGTAATTTAGTCAGTCATAAATTACTCTTTAAACTGAATTACGCGGGTTGAAACATTCGGTTAGTGTCGAAAGCGAACAGTCACCATTTTCATGGTGCTCTCACTGGGCCGTTGATATGTGGGCTTCAGCTATCCACTTCACAAATAAGCTTTGAATCAATGAAATTTAATTACTAAGCTCGGCAGTTTGATGGTTCACAATTATTTCAGACATAATCTACCTACTAATATCTAGCCATCTAGATACATTTTCAAGGTATTTGAATAAATAATTACAAGATAAATTTAATTAAATTGTAACAGTAATAATTGATGTAAATCTGCCTACCTAAGTCAAGTGGTGCAATAATTCTAAGTAAGAAACCCAATTCAATAGAGCTTCCCGGAGGCGGGTAGCAAGCGAGAACTAACGACAACCAAGAACGGTGTAACGAATTAATCAAAATTTCACCTCCGGGCCTAATATGAGTCGTGATTTCTGGCGCTGAACAATGGAAGTGGAGGCGTATTCGAATCGAAGTTGAATCACAACGTATATTTGGAAGTTCCTTTGTTACAGAACGGAGTAATGAAAGCTCTAGCTGATAATAATTTACGAACAGCAGAAGTGTCGCTGTTTAATGGTGAAAATAGGGGTCCGAGAAGCATTCCAACGGTGGCGGGGCGGGGACCGTCGAGTGACAACCGCGCCGACAGCAAACTAAAATAATTATCATCATTGTCCCTGGCCATGGCGAGCGCTTTAATTGTTCATTTACATTTGCAACGATGATACCAGTTCGGAACTATTTCGCTCTGCGTTTATTTTACTCTCGCCCGTTCCGCTGCCGTGTTATTGTTCGGAGTTAATGGTCTGAAAAATAGAAATGAATCGCAATTTGTATGATGTTATTACCGTGTATACTAGGTAACTTACAGCTACTGCTTCATTTACTGATAGGGTTGGAAAGGCAGTAATTGGTATTGCTATTACATTTTGGTAAAACTTGCATCCCATATAAATAATTAATATTTATAATTAATAAGCCTGTATGTACAAACGGCACCTGTAGCTTAGTTATTTGATTATTTGACATTCAAGTGCATTTTTTTATAATCTTTCCTTTTATTTGTAAGAACTTTCTTGGATTGACCTGCAACCTTGTGCGGAAAGTTAGTAGCTACTACCACTACAATTTGTTTTAAAAATTCGGTTTCAAATTTTTGTCCTACTTAGGTTAATACAGACATTAAAATTAATGACAATGACTAACAAAATCACAAGAAAACCATAAACAATCTAAACTGCGTCGTCCTGTGGCCGTTAATTTGACGAAGGTATAACAAAGCACAATAGGCTGCTATGTTATATCCACCGAAAACACGTGATGTTGTAATGCTGTTACAAAATGAAATTTCTAGAGACATTCGCGGATTCCTCCCATGGTATTAATTTGTATCAAGAATTTGAAGAGATTTAGCTTGAGCCGACAGAGAGTGTTCATCGCAGCCGGCGAGCGTTAACACTTATTAAGGGGGTGCATCCCTGCGACAGATGTAGGGGAGGACCCGCCATTTGCGTAATGTCAGGAATGGTTACACTCGATTTAATAAAACTCCGACAGCATTTCGTTCTGAAGAATTTAAGAGTCAATTCGTTTTAAACGCCACAGTAGCACAACGAGAAAAAACCGTGAGCCGAAACGTGCTTGGAATACATTGCGGAGGCTTGGATTTCTTATCGGTAGCAATTGAGATGAGTACTTATGGCTTTTCGAGTGGCTCAGCTTCGTTTAATTTGTTGTTTCAGCGTGGAATTTTTATTAACGTCTTCCCTCACTTTACATTTTCAGAGACGCGCGGTTCTTATTGGTAAGTCAAGGTGAAGAGAAAGTTTCGCTCCGGTTTAGAGAAGATCTCTTTGATGGTATCGTTGCAATGAATTTTAATAGGTACACACTTATTTTACTATTTTATGGTAGAGTTCAAAGATCAAAATATATTTGTTACGACACCTATAGGTAGGTAGGATACTTGAATAACGAATAGCTAGCAACGTGTCGATCGTGTGGGTAAGGTATAAAGATATTTCATAGTCAGCCTGATGAGATTGCATAAAATTATATCACAATACACATTTTACTTGCAAATATAATTACATTATGTTCTAGCTTTGTGACAGGGTGGAGAAATTAATAGCGAGGCTGAGCGTGTGTCGATCGGAAAACACAAGGGGACCACTCAGCAGATGCTTATCTGCACACGCTTTCGCTGTCTCTAACAACATTTCTGTTCTTACGTGCCAATGTAAATAGCTGCTTATTGTCTTATTCGTCATACACTCAATATTGACATAATATTGTAATAACGTGTTTATGTACGTTTCATATTTTATTACTCGAAAGTTAAAACTAAACTACGATTTGACAAATCTCCCCTAACAAAAAAAAAACAAAATGTCAGATCGTACTCGTAGTCTACAACAAAATAATATGATATCGTACCGCAATAATACCGCATTATTCAAGATATTTTCAAAATAATATAGGCAAAGACGTAGACCTATTGAATTATAATTTCAGTAGGTCTTTGCATTTGTTTTTTAAATAACTAAAGATAAACCAACAAGTAAACGCGAAGCGACTCCTCGGCAGACATGTATGACCAAATTCAACCTGATTCCTAAATTAAACTCGAATACTGTTTATACATTATAACATAATTCTTTTGTGTACCATCTTGAGTGTAACGAGGGTTTAGAATTGTCTGCGTTACTGTAACAACAAATATAACATGTGGCGTGTAAATGTGACTAAACGTAATTAATGATCGATTGTAGCTTGTCGACCAGAGAGAATGGTCCGGAACCCTCCGCAAATCTTTACGTCACAAAATAGAAGTCCCAAGGGACTACACCGCGCCTTTTAATTTGCGAGCATTAGGGGTGCACCCTACGCTTCTCCCGCGTTCTATGTACCCATATTTTAAAAATTGGCCGATCAATATTTTGATATGCTTCCCTGCGTCGAATTTTTAATCACCCTTGTTTATGAAATCCATAACGCAGTTGTGCCTCAAGCAACGATGCTTATGGCTACCGATTCCTTAATCGATTTTGCTTTGTAAAAGTAAAAATACTAGATCGAGTTGTAATAATATTAAGATCTGCTGTAATGTTTCCCGCTGTACTGTATTTTTGGCAAATAAACTATCCGAATCTGACACGTCATGTGGCTACCCGGTATTCAAACTACATTGTAGATTTTTAAATTTCTTGCAGCTTCAGTTTAAATATTTTTCATTACATGGATTTAAATTTTATGTTATCTATATAACTTTATCTACTTGTCACTTTAAATTAAATAATATTGCAAGAACAAAAATACAGAGGAGACCTAATCCAGTTTTTTTACTATACAGACCCGTGCTTATATTTATTTTTATTTTCATTATTTGTTTGTCAATCCTAGCTAATACGAAGCTTATGGCGTACAAAATCCTGAATGCAGCATAAATCCAATCGTAAATCAATTTTGTGGTCGAAAAAGGCGATATCGTTATTGGTAAAACGGCACACGCTCCCTCCGTATACCTAATATGAGAAGGCAAGTCCGTCGTAATGTTTATTTGATACCAACTTGTAATCGGCACATGATGTATGGAAGCGATCGGTGGTGGCTAAAGCCCTGGAGGAGAGTCGCGGGGCACCACTCACTTGCCCAGCGCCATCGTAAGGTTTATGATGATTATTCCATCTAAATGATGATTTATTACGGGATTAGGCAGGCATGCGGTCCATTGTCGGGATATTGGCTTTATTTATATTATAACGACGTGCGGGCGTTAAACCAACACAAATCCGCTTTGTTGATTAATAATCGCCACATTAATTTTTATGGTTGTATTTTTATCAGTTTTCTGAAACGGAGAGCTCTCGAAACCCTATAGGTACCAAAATCGTAGAAGTAGTATTCTTACCTATCCTATAGGATATATTATAATAGATGCTATTATTATAAAGGTGAAAGTTTGTTTCTGAGTATGTTGTTGGGGGTTAATTGGGATGAATTCCTAACCCTCTTTAGAAGTGATAATGATTAGTTCTAAATTAAAATGATAAGGTTTAAGTAAGTAAGTACAAAAAATATACCTATAATTTTATAAAACTGTTCAGTTGATCAATAAGAATTCGTTATGTTAACAGAGATCAGTAGACTGGGGACGCGGTCGCGGTCGGCACACCTCATGCTACGTTGGCATAAAATCATATGGTGTTTGGTTTACCTAAACATATGTAAAATCTGATTAAGATCTGAAATAACCTAAAGGCTATAGGCATAGGCTTTATATCCCGATATTCCCGCAGTATCGGAAATAACGCGAATGAAATCGCGGGGCGCAGCTAATAATGTAGGTAAGTATAAGTATACCAAAGGTCGTTTTTATACAATTAATATGATAAATAAACTTAAACCTAGACGATACTGTGATTTTTACGAGAGATAAGAGATACCTAACAAGTATCAATGTTAGGTTGTGTAAAACTTTGTTAATAATTTATGGAACTTTTATTAAAATTATGAAATTTAATAATGTAGATTCGAGCACTGAGATAACAGCTGGTAAAGATCTATGCTTGTTTACTCTGTTGATTTACGAACACCGTTCAATTTTTTTAAATTAAATTTGTGAATTAGAGGTTGAATACAAAATATGGTTGAAAGAAAATAGCAGTTAATTTGATCTTGAAGTTTAGAAAATTAATACTCCATCCAAAGGCAATTTCATTTGAACTGAAACAAAGCTATTTATGAATTAAATCTTTTGAAAACAAATAACTGTACCAAGTGAGTTTTATGAAGAAAACGGAGTACCCAGAAGTATACTCTGTTACATTTGATACAAAAAGTAATAAAAATGATATTCCTGACCTACTCATCATTTAATTTGACTAAAAAAAGCGTAGATTTCTAAAATTGTGATAATTACGTTTGAGACATAGAACTAGTCTCTATTAGAGACAAAAAGGAGAAATGTCGCCTGAAAGTGATCCATTTCAAACCCGTCTTAGGTGGACCAGGTTTACCAGTTCCAAAGTCAAATTCGGGAAATTACTAACACACCTTTAAAAAGATGAATAAAAATTCGAACTTCGTTATTAGAATACCCACCATCTAGCTAGATAATCTAAGGTTTGAGACTTACAAAATCGGTTTCCTTGATAAGTCACAAAACCACGCAGATCAAAACAACAGGCGGCGGTTTAGCCGCAATGCGGTTAGTTCTTAGTTAAATACAATATGATAAATTGTTAAAATTTAAAATTACCAACTGGAAATCCACTTTAAAAAAGTAATTTGTTGGCCTTATCTACTAACACGTCTTACTTATGCTATGATTAAATTAAATCATAATCACATTTCACATTCCGTTTCACCCAAGCAAAAATACAAAATGCATAACTTCTAACTCCGACCAAAGAATAACAAAGACGCCATTTAAATTACTTTAATATAAGTTTGTTTCTTTGAATCGCAACGTTGTTGAGGGGAAATTTTCGGAATTTATTTTAAAACATTTCTTGCAAGAAGACGCTTCCGACGTTCTCCGTAGTTAGACTGTGCAAAGCATCTAAAAGTCTACAAATAAACTGAAAGAAACGCATAACTTGTACTTGTAACCTACTTAGAAACCTATTAGTTTAAAACAATAATATCGAGAACCAAAGATATCTTTTGAAGTAGGAAACTAAGTGTAACCGTAGGTACTTAGGTCAAAGTCTTACTTACTGACTTACCTCAAAATCTTTGAACCCATAGAAAATTAATTATGATCTACTGAGATTATATTACAAAAAGCGAAGAGCGATCAAATACTTATCGATGAAGTAGGAATATAAAACGAGACTATGTTAAACTTATCAGAGAAGATTTTCGAACTGCAATCCATGGTAATATAGGTAACATGCCCCGCGGTGGCTATTGATTCGAAAGAAAGACAAGTAGAAAGTTTCCCGCCGAAGACATGAAATCATAGAACGATTTCTTTTACGACTTCGGTTTCAACTTCATAGCGATGAATTATGCAGAGAGCAGAGAGATTTCCCGCGATAAAAGTCGTAACACCCAAGAGTGTTCTAAAAAGAGCTCTTAGGATATGATAAGAAAAGCAGTCAATATTTTTGAATGTAATATATGATTTATTCTCATATTTCCTGATACCATATTGAGTACTTACATCAATTTAACGTTTATTATGTTTAGTAAAACCAGTAACACTTTCGATATAATTTATCTAATGCGGTATCTAAGAAGTTGAATCCTTCCTACTTTCTACTAATATTATAAATATGAAAGTTTGTATGGATGTTTGAATGTTTGTTACTTTTTCACGGAAAAACTACTGAACCGATTGCGCTGAAACTTGGAATATAGACAGCTGGACACCTAGAATAACACATAGGCTACTTTTTATCCCGTAATTCCCGCGGTATCGGGACTTACGCGGGTGAAACCGCGGGCGCAGCTAGTATAATATAAGTAGGCAGGTACGTATGCTATTATTCTTAAGAAAATAAACGTCATTTCCGAAATTTTACAAACGTTTCTAAAGAAGACGATTGTACAATAAAATATCCAAATACCTAGTAGTATATATGATACAAGATTTAGACTATTGTCTCGAAGTCAGGTTTACAACAACTGCACCATCTTTTAATTGGAGTTGCAATACGGTGAAGGCGAGCAAGACGCAAGAGGAGAGCTAGACGCAGCCGGTGCACTCGCCTCTTGAATACCTAATTGACTAATATTAGTTGCTGAGGGGAAGTTCCTTATATGTGAGCAGAAACTTGAAACAAAGAACACGTACGGGTTCGCAAGGGCTACTTTTTAACTTTTAATACGTGAACTTAGACGATGTGAGCGGTAAAGCGGTACCTACCTACGCCGTTTCGATACCGCATTATTAACTATCGTTTTAATTACTTGTTTCTAAGCAAGTCTAAATCTAATTTCTAATGTAATTTATAAATACTTACATTGAAAGTTTAAAACGATTTGAAATAATGTTCTCCTCTGTCTTAGAATTTTAACAACCCGTTTTTGCTTTTTTTTCTCTCAAATATATTAACAAACTTGTAGTTCTACTTTACCTTGTAATAAAGAGAGCAAATGTGAAAAGTTTTGAAGTGTAATTTATATTACAAGTTGGAACATTTTAATTTTATTTCACGGTCCAGGTCGTTAACCTACACGTCATTACACAGGTACAATATTCTACCTAGACCACATTTCATTTTTGGATAAATAACATTTATCCATTTACTTTTAAGGTACTGAGAAATATAATAAGCCTACAATATGAATTGTAGGTTGTAACGTGTACCTATTTCTAGTAGCAACAAATGGACTAGCAGTGCTCAGTGTGCCACCCGCGCGCCGCACTGAGCGAGAGTTTGAAATGAAACAAATTCCATTACCGTAATTGGTAACGAAAGAGAGTTATTGGTTCGCCTCGTTAAGTGATACTTCTCTAATACCCCTATACATTTTTACAAATTCCACGCACACTGTTTTTAACTCACCTACTAAGTTTCAAATATAAATAAACCGAGATTTCTAAGTTGCGAAAGGCGACGCATTCTTTGAATACAGTTCCAGCTTACTTTGTTATGCTAATCTTCATAATTCTTCAGGCGGTGGAAGTTTTGGCCAAAGTAACTTTTTTTTTCAAAAATAAGTTGTAATTCAGGCGTAATTTGTTATGATGTTGAAAGCCAAGCGTACACGAGTGAGGGAAGGACTTTTAAAATAATTTAAATCAGAATCATACAAAGTCAGTTCATTCTCACGTAAACATTTTAGGAGTTATTTTATTTGTGATTCTCTAAAATATTAAAACATTTTTTTTACTGAGTTTTGTACCGCGATAACACTATACTGCACATTTGTTGTACATGGCTTCTAAAACCATTCTAACAATTTTGTAAGCTCTTGCCTTGTTCAAATTAGCGAAGAAAACTTCTCGATCAAGTCTGTCTACCTGAAAACACAAAGTAAACTCGGTGCCTTCGCAACTTATCCATTAACTTAAGTAGAATCTGTAGACAGCACGGAGAGAATAGCGCCTCTTCCCGTCGTCGCGCCCACTGTGTTAGAGTTAGTTTCACCGGTAAACTAAATTTATTATATCAGATTGATTGTTCATATACGACTTTACTGGAGAACTATTTCTGTCCACTTACCGTAAGCATCTTATGTTCATTTTATGATAGTGAATGTTGTATCTTTGAATAGGTATTGTATTTTGAGTGTTTTTTTTTATGATGATGAGTGTTTGACCTGCTCTTTCACCATATAGGTGGTAACTTGACGTAGTGGTTGAATACTTTATATATAGGTACCTTCATACGATTCTAAAAACTTAACGTCAATTAAAACTAAAATATTAAACTAATTACCTACTGTATTAGCAAATTAAAAACTAAACAGCTTAAAACTAAAGTAATAAGTACTAAGTTATTGGTAACACACACCCCAAGCATGGTGCTCAAGATGCTGGCGTTATTCCCACGCTGGATAGCAAGGCTTATCCGCAGGGCCAAGAAACCTAAGATCTAAGATGTCTTGTCTAAGATGTAGTTAGCTTACCTAGACTTATTATTAGAGATGGGCCGACTAGGGGTTCTGCCGACTAGCAGACTAGCCGACTAGTCGGTTCCAAATTTGCCGACTAGTCGGCCGACTAGTCGGCAATGGAGATAATTATAATTCCGAGATATTTGGGTTAATCATGATCACTCGGCGATTGTTGCTATTTTTTGATAAATTTGCACTTCGCAAGCTATAGTGAAACTTCCAATAAATGGTTGGAATAAAAATAAAAGTAGGAAAAAAAATGGAACTGAGGCATAGTTATGACATTTTTGATGTTTAGATGATGTATGTAAGCTATGACGTGTTTTGTTTATGTTTTTCTGACTACCCACCTTCTAAACTGTAGTAGGTACTAATTAAATAAATATTGGTTTTATTGCATAATTGTTAGTTGACGACTAGTCGGTTAAACTGCCGACTAGTCGGCTTTCCCGACTAGTCGGCGACTAGTCGGCCCATCTCTACTTTTTAATTATCATGAGATCACTTAAATGTGAAGTAGCAAGCATAAAACGTATAAGTAGTTTAGGAAAGTCAATATTGAAGAATAAAAAGTTTAAGATAATAATCAGTTAAAGGATTATCATACTTATGTCAAAACTTGATTAATTGATCACCTCTTACTAATATTTTTTGCAGTTAACCAAAGTAGGTACCTAATCTAAGAATCACCGCTCATTGTCCATGAAATGTTCATTAATTTTATGAAACTTTCTACAATATCCTTTGTGACTTTGGGACCCAAAAAGAAAAATTTCTACGTCAATTTTTACTTGACTTAAAATCTGCACAGAGCGTTGTAGTCGACGACCGCTTTATTATTTATGACAAGGAACACGAAACTCATCTCGAGTTATAAACTTCTTGGAATTTCTCCTGAAGTAATACAGAGCTATTATTATGATGTCCCCACAAAAAATATTCGTCGTAGGTCGTAGTAAGGGGTCGCAGAAGGCGGGACAAGTATGACATGGCGCGGGTCGGTAGTGTTGTAACACACCACCGCCGCCGACACGCAATGCTATGACGATATGGCACAATCAGTCAGTTCTCTACCGTCCTCCGAGACGGATATACGCATACTTGTACGCATTATTTCTGCAAGCTTTAACTCCTTTACTCCGTACCTAGATATGTTATTGACTTTGACATTTCTATATTAACATTATAGTTAGTATGTAAATAGGTAGGTACTAATAGTAATAAACACAATGATTTGAAATTACAGACAAATTGTGTTTAGTTAAATTAAAAGTTACGTAGTTAAGTCGTGTAAGAGGACAAAGATAATATTCTGATGTGGCTCTTTATGCGTTGATCCTCTACGACTATTTGACACTCGTAAAGTTTTATAGCCTCCCCTTAAACGGATTTACCAAATCAACCCCTTTACTTCACTGTACCTACCTACCTACAATATCTACATATTCTGTCTAATGGAAGAACTACGATTTTCTTGTACTTATTTATATGATTCTCTTGCATCACTTCGACTTACAGTAATCGGTTAGTAAAAAGTACTTGTGCGTGTACTTTTTCTGTATGTAACAGTCCCAGTTAAAACTATTAATACCAAGTCTAGTAAGTTATATATTCTGTGGGTCACTTCATTGTTTTTAATTCCCAGTTTTTTTTTAGTAAAATAAATAAGTAAGTTATGTATGTATGACATAAATTGACTTATAGGTAAGTACTATCGATAGAAGAGCTAGTGGCCGACTTCTATCTCACAAGATAGTATTATATCTTACTTTAAAATTTAAGACGTAGCCTGATAACTAAGTAAATACCTACCTGCTTATGGTAAAACACTGTAATGAAACTGGTTTTGAAACCCCTTCCGTAGTGGATGCACCGGTCTGAAATATAGACGAGTTAGTTTGACACGAAATCACTACAGAGTTTTAGTCGGAATTAGGACTGGGTCACCAAATAATGTTATCAATTTTATCCGTGTTACGGATACCTTTCACAAAACAACCTGACAAATAAAACAATTTCGCACACGAGTCAGACACATAAAGAATGGTTCATTATTACACGCTCGAGTTCCTCATTTCTATACAAATGGTACTCACCTATACAAAAGAAATATGCCTTAAATGGCTTACGACAATAAAAAAGTTTTTCTGATGTTTTTCTTCCAAACCACTTAACAAGCTTGGCGCACGTAGACATGTTTGCGTCGTGCTTGCATTATGACACGGTGTTACTATAAGATTTAGAGGGGACAAAAGTGAGGAGACATTGTGGCGCCAGAGACTTAGTCATAACTATCATGCTATGTGGTTCGGTGAGTTGCTACTGTTTTGTATTACTGATACGCTCAGCCTTTAACGCAATTACAATACTTGACCTCTAATTTAACTTTACGACGTCAACTTTAAAATTGTATTAAAATCGCGTCAAAAAGTACGAAAACGGCGAAACTTTTACAATTGATAATGGACGCTCACTTTGAATGTAAATTCGTTCAAACGAACTATCGTTTTTTGTTTTGATTTGATATCGCTTTGCGATGTGGGCTGAACGCTAGACACGTCGACGACCGAACGCGCGTCCATAGAACTAGAGTTTCCTACGTTTCTGCGCGAATTCTTATCTAAATATCCTGCCTATACCTATATAGGCTAATATTAGTCAATACCTAGTTTATTATGGATGTTATGGACGTTAAGTGGTACTCGA
This sequence comes from Idaea biselata, assembly GCA_958496205.1. Classification (NCBI taxonomy): domain Eukaryota; kingdom Metazoa; phylum Arthropoda; class Insecta; order Lepidoptera; family Geometridae; genus Idaea; species Idaea biselata. Next base: position 24,100,776 of record OY292396.1, on the reverse strand, counting down.
TGTTTTGTTTCATTTTTTTTTGTCACAAGCTAATTTTGTGATAGATAACAGTGAAACGCGCGAGTTAAGATAGAGAAAGAAAATTAAGAAGCACACAGCGGGCGATGTCTCAGCTCAACGTAATATACGCTAACGGTCCGGGACAAGACAAATGTGTTTTCTCTCGCTTGTATAATAGCAACTTTCCGTTGGCTCTTACGCGCCCCCTGGATCTTGATTGAAAACTATAGCTTATTATTTGGATTTAAAGGTATAGGCACAGAGATAACTTTGATTTATCTTTGCTTTTAAAAGTTTTGTAAAGTGTATGTAAGAATATATGACTAACTTTTACCTCAGCGCGTACTAGGTTTCTTTGAAAGAGATGCGGTGCGTGATGAAGTTTAAATCGAATATCATTATTTGAGCCTATACCCAAGGAGCCTGAATGTGCAGTGTGCAGTTTGTGCGCTACTCGGTTAATCTATAAAATACAAAGTAATCAGTGAATCATGGTTCTGGCCGATAGAAATCAGTGAGTGAATGGATATAATATAAAGAGAGGGTGGGAGCATTCACGTCGCAGCTAGTTAGCAGCGCAAACTGGCTTGTCGCCGGCGTTCGCGCAAATTGAATTTGTCTCGAATACTCTCCGAGAGTAGAGTAGCGCACCGGCTACCGGCTACCGGCTACCGACTGCCGCCCATGCCGGTCGATCACTACACTACGTCCAACATAAGTTGGTTACAACTTTATTCATTTGACCACAGCTTCTGTCAATGGCCCTTTCATTTTTCTTCAAATTAATAGATGAGCGTTTCACCACAACTTTACTGGCTGCAGACTCGTGGTTAGATTAATCTGGCAATCATTTTTTTTATTCCTTCCCTATGGTCAGATTAGCTAAAGTGCAGTTAAATACAAACATTTAAATGGTTTTCTATACTCTGTTTCAGAAACTTAGATTAAAAATGTAAACAAGGAAATGTCAATATTAAAGGAAAAAGTTAATAAAGAGGGGTCACTTTCAATTAATGTATGGGATTTCTGTTTAAATTTTTGATGTATGTTTCTGAGTAATAGCCGTATTAATAAACGTGGAGTAAGGTCGGAGAGTAACTTTAAAAGTTGACAGACAAAAACAAAATATAGTAAAATTACTCTGTCCTTCCTCCACGTTTATTAGTAAGGCTAATAGGGTATAGCTAAATGACAGATCTTATCTTTCAGGTTCATTTCTTACACTAAAAATAACTTTTAAATAATCATCTACTACTGGTACTAACTTAGTATCACGATTGAGTAGATAGAAAGATAGATAGTTGGTCTAAGATGTACCTACATTTCCTTACAACACTGGATTTGGCAGTGTAACAAGTTTTAACTCATATTGCAGGGCCATATGTTTCGATGACATTCTATACACGGATTTCGGAACATAAATGAGTTCACTTTGCGATTGGGTGATAATGATAACACGTCACCGCGGAAGTGATTCGATTGTTCATCTAACCCATTCATGGGTCACGTGAACAACACAAAAACGTATTTGCAAAATTAATTTTAATAAGCGTAATATGGCGTAGTGTAAGCTAACATTCCGGTGAGCGGGGGATGTAAAATTGTGCGATGACTTGCGTTTTATCGAGTGGCGTCGAGATTAATGGCGGCGCGCAGCACGCGTGCCGTGACATTACATGCGCAATGTGCCACATCGCATGCCACTCTCCGTTTATTACAGTTTCACATTCCTGTATTTTGTTGTACACGTGCAAAGTTTCGTTGTTGATTACGTTGCACTTTTTATATTTGGAGTGTCCTTCTTTTTTACTTAGAGGTCTTAAGAGATTTAACTTCTTATGGTTTTATGCTTTATCCTATGAAGATTGTTAGTAAACCTACCTTTTACGTGTCTGAATCAATGAAAATAAAAATGAAAACCAAAAACTTTTGCAGAATTGGACACGGTAATAACGGAGTCTTGATTTTTATTTTATTTTCAACTTATCGAGTGAAGTATTAAATTGAAGGGTTTGGAAAAGTGGTTGAAAAAATCTTTATTAAGTATACCAGAGTCTGATTGATTATCGAGTACTGTACCACCTATTTTATGAAGTGGTACAGTACAGTTATCGTCTTAGGTTTTGTACTTTTTTATTCCCTGAACATTATCATACAGCGCCATTTTTCAGCGCTTGTGTTACAACGGATAAATATATTATTTATATATATTTTGTAAATACAGAAATAGATATAGATAGACACCCAGACCAGAAACAAATATTTATTTTTAAGGAATTGAACCCGCAACCATGTGCATTACAATCGTGCATTCCCCCGACGCGCTGCAGAGGTCGTCGCTTACTTACCTACCTCTTATAGGCCGATCTCATAGTTTCTGACTTACCTGAACTCTGGCTTACTTACACAGAGCGAGCTGGCTGCCTAGCCAGTAGACAGCTACTCGTGCCTTCAGTAGCTCGACTCGACAGAACTACAGAACTTGTAGTCATTTTTATAGAAATACAGGTGTAGAAAGGTGTGCAGGTGCTGGTGTATACAGGTGTACAGGTGTTAAGTATCTACCGAATCATTGAATATTACAATTAGAACCAGATAAAATAATCGGCTTAATAAAACGTATTCATTAGTAATGCTAATGCTAGCGATATTCGTACAGTAGTATGTCCTCATACATATGAAATGGTTATTCATAAAATATTCAAAATGGTTTCATGTTCCTTAATTATCTATCTTTGTACGGTGACGGCCGACGAAAACTCAGTGTGTTTTATGAATACCTAATTGTGGCCGCGATCATTCTTGCCGTATCTACATAATTATTGTAAAAAAAGACTGTCTGCCGCGTCTGTCTGTCTGTCTGTCGGCCTGTCTGTAACCGATAAACTTCTTTAAAACTACTGAACGGATTTTCAAGCAGTTTTTACCAATAGATAGAGTGATTTCAAGACGAATGTTTATAGGTATTATAGGTATCTAACTAGTCAACGTTTATGTAAATTATCATGAATTGATGGACAATTCCATCAATCCATATAAATAAAAAACCAATATTCTGTAATTAGAATATGAGTTCTATTTTCAAACATATGATAACCGGGCACCAAGAAGCTTTTTTTTTTCTCCAGTATGTAACGAAGGCATTGTAGTGTCAAGGTTTTTTGATGGTGATACAAATTGACACTGGGTCAGCTAGTATAAAAACAATTTTGCTATCAGAATTGTTATACTATAGGTAAGTTGTAAGGTAGGTACAGTTAAAAATTATCGAAATAAAGAAATACGTACAAGTTTTATATCCTATTTGTTTTTATTTTATTTGTCTTCTAATGTAACGCGCGTAGCCCCGTGGTAAGCGACATTCCTATACCGTTATGTTGGTAGCAAAACAAATAAGTGTTGCCTTAATATCTTGAATGTGGTATACCCCACAAAGTACATTATATATTATAGGTAATAGAGACATCAGTAAAAATTGCGACTACAGCGCCTCTGACATTTGATAGATTAACTAAAATCACCTACCGTCGCGCGACGGCCCACTAATTTTATTTTATTTTGAAATAATGCAGGTACCTAATAAATGTAAAATTCTTTGCTTCTAACAAAATTATTATTAATTAACAAAGAATTCCACATTTTATCATAGTCACTTAAAAATAAATACACAATGTTTATATGACGAATTTATTTTCTCTTTAGAATAGAATAATCTGCTGCTAACTTTTTTACAACATCTTCTTCAATCACCTCTCTGTCCCTCCTGCGACCTTTCAAAATATTATTTATAAAGGGGTCGTCGAAGTCCAGATTCAAAGCCAAATTATTATGAAAAAGCACAAAAACACAAAAACACAACATTCAGAACAGCAAAACGAAACCGAATGGGGAAAAAATAGGGTTGCTATACCTGGAGTTTTTTTTCCCCAGAAAGGAGATAAAAAAAAGATTTATAAATATTTTTTGAATTATTTTAATGTAATGTAATTGATTAATTACATATAATATGGATTTTTTTATCTGAAATAAATATTTTTAATATTCTATTTTGAGTGCTTAAACTTGCACTGGGCTTTCTTAGAAGTGTTTTCTTTTAAGAAACAATACTTCTGCAAAAACACAACCCACGATAGACGCAGGGCTGGATTCGAACCAGCATCTTACTCAAACCGGGAGTAAGATGCTGGTTCAATTCAAAATCAAAATAAAGATGAGTACCTACCTAATTAATTAGATGGAGTAAAATGTCAATTATAAAATTAAATGTCATTGGAATAAAATAAAACAAAAATGGGAAGTTTTGACGGGAACGCCAAGACGCCAAGACGCCAAGTTTTGTCGTGCTCCAATTTTATTTTCGTGAAACTATATTGTAAACCAGGTTAAATTCTTGGCCTAATAGCTCTTTTCCCAGATTCAGAGATTTAATTATAGGTATACCGACTGGGTCATATAACCTGGCGGGTTAAAAATAAAGTTCAAAAAGATATTTGAATATGGTTTCTACTTTTATCTCTTTTCATTAAAAGTATTATTAAATGGATTTTTTTGTGATTTTTACCACTGTTTACGCTGTTGTGGTTTTGAAAATTATAAGGAAATTATAAGTCCGTATCTGGCAACCCTTACTACACCACAATACAGTTTCGTGAAAATAGTGACATCTAACATTTGACGTAGAAACTACCTAGTACCAAAGCACGTCATAGTTTCAAAATAAGTTCGAGCTGAAAAGCGTGTGGTATACCCTAAACATTGAATTCACAGAGATTTGTTCATTCATTCTTCATATACGAGTCTCTCTAAATTCAAGGTAGCACATTCGATTCTTAGTTTTTTTTTTGCAGTTTTTTGTTTTGCTACCAACATAACGGTATAGGAATTTAAAGATGAAACGCACTATAATAAATGATATCTGTTCTATTATATGCAGAATACTGATTATTAAATCGTAATTTCTATAATTTAAAAAATATTAAGTCACATTTAGTCTTATTGAAAATAATAATATGTTCTTTTGCAAGAATTTTTAAAAACTTTTGTGTTTTTTTCTCAATGCTATGTTATAACACATAGCGTGACACTTAGTACACGATATAAGTTTAGTTACAGAAATATAACTCGTACTGTCCCGTCATAATGAAGTGTCGATACGCAGTTATACGGCTGCCGCGGCTTACGTATCCGATGTTTGACCAAGTTTGACAAACTATAATGCAGAGCAAATGTCGCTACGCTATTTGATTAAACAATAAATAAAACATACCTACCTAATATATTTGTACAGCAAATACATAAAATATTACTGTTAAATGTAATTGTTTTAATTTACGACAAGCACTTCATAAAGTAATTTATGAATAATTAAAATAAATTGATTTTATCATTCTGTAATTTAATAGATCCAATCGTTATATAACCATGATCCATGATCGTGATTTATTTATTTTATGTGTGTTATATTTTATGTGTGTTATATTTTGTGATGTATTATTGATGTTGATCAAATAAAGTATTTATCTATGTATCTATCTATAACCTATTTTATCGTGGCTGAGCGAGCAGTCTTTACAATTTTTTTAAATTTTGACTTGGCTGGTATGGATCTCGTTGGGTAGGAATATTGCGCTGGAACAGAATACCAGTAGACACGGGTTCGAGTCCCGCCGACAACTGATATTCGAAAGCATTTTTTCAAACTCTTTAACTAACTAATTTTTATTTTGTTACAGGTACATATTCGCGTAGAGGGAAAATAATAATGGATTACGTGTTTTCTCACAGAATCTAACTCTAGTCATAAAGCCATCTGACACGTGCTTTTGAGATGGAAAACAATAACATAAAAGTGCTGGTTAACATGTAGTTAACAGATCTCATTTCGCCGCTCGCGCTGAAGTCATTTAATAAGGTAGATAGTAGTTACTTAATGAATGGAGGCCCAATTCGAATCTCATCACGGTTGCATTTTTTAAAGATTTATGTAAGTATTTACAATATTTCTATAGTATTGGAACGAGTGGAACCAGCCAGTCTATATAGTTTTAATATCGGTCGGCCATCGTAGACTCGTAGCCTGTGCTCGTAGCGGTCGGTGTGTCGTAGCGCTGCCGTAGCACATGCTGTAACATGTCGTAGCTAACAAAACTTACACTAACTTTTTATCACCTTGTGTACTGAATACAAGAACTTCAACAAAAATGGCAAATAACGTGGGCGTAACACTCTGAATTCGGTGTCATTCAATAAAAGGTTCTACGAAATCTAAACATTTACCAAATCTGCTAAGAGGCTATACTGTCCCTACGTGACTGAATCAAAACGTATTTGTCCCACAAATCCTTAGCTTTTTTCTTCCAACAGATGGACAGATGAAGATAGTGGTCCCTCTAAAGAGCGGTCGGAAAACCCTTAACACTAGTCTTACACATTTTTTTGGATTCTGTGTATTTCGTACAGGTTTACTTACTCCCTAAATAAAAATGTCTTGTATTGAACTGATCAACTCAAGCAGATATTTAATAAACTAAATTAATTTCTTGGCTCCCTATGTATTAAATTGAAAAAAAAAATGAAGATATTAACAAGAAAATATAATGTTTCAGTAAGAAAACATTTCAACGCAAATTCCGTTTGATTTTATTCACATTAACCGCATCTGTGATTCAATAAAAATCAAAGGAAAATAATGAAACAAGTCGTCAGTGAGCGCACGAGGCAAAGGCGTCTCGCGAGGTTTCCACCAGGTGCAAAGATGTTTCATGATTTAATTTGGGACTTAGGGATCTGCTCTATTGAATCTATTGAACCGTGCAATCTTTTTATCGTACCCGAGTTACGCGATTTCGATTTACGTCCTCACGTTTACAGCAAACACTATTAATCGTCCCAATATTTGTTCGTTACACGAATATTATTTGCTGTGGATAAAGGTAATTTAGGTAAACACGCAGATGAATCGATGAATCGTTTATAGGTTAAGTGAGCGTCGAACATAATCGGCGGCGGAACGTTCGTTCGCGTTGTTCAAATATCGGATGGAGAATGTTTTATTTTCAGAGTAGATCCCTTTGAAATGTTCAACCACAGTAACATGTAGGTACAGACATTGAACAAACGCACAGAATCAAAATCACACGGTCGGTTGAGCATACCAGTGCTGGAAAAATGAATGGATATTTTGGTATAATTGCAACCCCAGACAGACAATACACACGGTATTTTATCGATATATGCTAACGATATCAACTGCGGTTTTAACCTCGACCGAGAACAATTTCGATGAGTAATAATGTAGGAGCATGACAGTGTATTTTTTTGTCGTATTTTGTCCACGTTTGGTGTGATGTCTGGCGTAGGTAACACAGGAGCTAATGTTGGAATAGGAGGCGCGAGCGAGGGCGCGCGCCTCCGCCGCGTGTTGCGCATACCAAGCAGCCTCCTCGCCAGCCCCCGGCTAATATTGTGCTGACTCACATACCGCTCTCGCTTCACTAATAAAACATTACATTTATAGTTTTATTCTATAGGTGCATTACAGATACATCATCTGTCTTGTAAGTATAGTAAAAGTAAAAAAGTAGTATTTTTTTTAATAAAAGTACGCCGGCTCAATTTTGAGAGATAAGTTAGTAGCCGGCGACACTCAGCAGCAACAGATAACATGTTGTCGCAACAATAAATCGTCGTTGTCAAGTTAAGATATCCTATGTGTAAAAATCACTTTCGCGAGAAAATCAATAAAAACTATCTACTGATAAAAATATAAGGACGACCAGGAAATCGAAAAATGGTAAAAGTCGGCAAATAATATTTTATTTTCTTCCAAGTCATTGTTTTATGAAATAAATACTTGTAAATAGCAATAAAATATATATTTAACACATAAGAGCTTTTAGTTGTCATTTTTTTGTCACAAAGGAGATTTTTTATGTAAATAACTTACGGACTTAATCAAATAAATTATAATAATTTTTGATTTATGTAGGAACCTCCTTTACAATATTGTTAATAAACTGTAATAATAATAAAAAAAATAATGAATAAACAAAACACAAATTGAACCGATAAGTAGTAAAAGACGATAAAGTAATTAAGTGCCAGGATTAAATCCTAACGCATCATAAAATGGATGATAATCTTGATCTATTACCATTTTCAATTCTTGCAAATGTTTAAACTTGCTCTCGGTTATTTTTAAGGGCCCATAGTATTTTTTATGACAATTTTTAATGAGCAAGAACATAAGAGATTTTGAAACTGGTAAATAATTAGGGTTTAAATCGTCTTATCCGCATAAGAGTTTTTTCATTCGATAGATCTCAAAAATTTGAACAATACGGTTTAAAAAAGTCATTTTCGAGAAAAATGTCACATAGGAGATCTTAACTTGACAACGACGAAATACAAGATATGTGATGTGTGTATTTGTGATGCAACTGTAAAATAATACTAAAATATAAATAAATAATGCAGGACGTTTCAACAGCGCAATCTAGCCTTAAACTAGGCTTATATATTTGTACTACGGGTACTAGACAACGGATTTACATACATATGATACATATAAAAAAAACCCGGCTAAGTGCGAGACTCGCGCACCAAGGGTGCCGTACCACTATCACAATTGGGTACGGAACCCTAAAATGGTTTACAACAACCAATTTTTAAAATTGATGGGAGAATGTGAAATATTTTAAGCTTCGATTCTTATTCCCATCAAGTCCCATCAAACGACCGCACCTCTCAAAAAAAAAACCTATGGCACAAAGAAAATCTGAAACTTATAAGAAACTCTGTGGTAAGAGAAAACAGACTCGTATATTTGACAGGCAGGGTAGCCATTTTGAATTCCATGACCTACTCGATTTGACTCTGACTAATCAGAAGCGCCCTCACATTGTACTAAAATTCCCTTGTAGTTTTTGAAACACGTTGGTTGTATGGGAGCCCCTTTTAAACATTTGTTTTATTTTGTTTTTAGTATTTGTTGTTGTAGCGGCTACCGAAATACATCTTCTGTAAAAATTTCAACCTTCTAGCTATTACGGTTCATAAGATACACCCTGGTGACAGACGGACAGACAGACAGACAGCGAAGTCTCAGTAATAGGGTCCCGTTTTTACCCTTTGGGTACGGAACCCTAAAAACACCCGGAATCAGAAAAAAACATTTATGGTTACCATAAATACTTGTCGCCAGATACATCAAAAATACCTTCAGATGGACCTAATTAAATATTTTTTGAATTGTGTTCCCAATCCCTTCCAAAATTACGGATTCTGGCAAATCTTTTATATAAAATGCTCATTGCTTAAGACTGTAAATTGTTTATTAAATAGATTAATAACAAAACTTTTATTAAACAGTACCTACCTACCTATATTGTTTTGATATTCAAATCGAGCAATGTATTTGTGTGGGCAATATTAACATTGTCTGTAGGCATTCGGGTGGTATGTTGTGTCACATGACTTCGTTGTTATTACATCCCGGCTCGGTATGATCACAATGCAACATGACTGAGCGAGTACAGTAATGTTCCATACATAAATATAAAGATAACCCGATGTGATAATGATAATCCCCCTGGAATATAGACTGAACGTCGCTTACTTTATCGTACCGTTGAATCGTACTTCTTTGTGAGTAATCCCTCCACGTCCCTACGATGTCGCCGACGAAGATAGAGCACGATCTTCACAAATAATGTCACATGCGATTCGTTTCTGACGACGTGACTCGCATCACCGTGGCTGCCCGCCGTGCCGTGCATAATGGGATAAATATGCTGCGGTTATGTGCCCACACACATGGCCCTGAAATTAAGTGAACGCTATTCACTGCATGCGGTGAAACTTCCTTGCCAGTTTGATTAACTAGATTGTGTTTGCCCTCACATCTGCCTTATTAAATGCAAGTTGTTTTCTGCCAGACTGGAGCTTGTAGTCACATGCCGCGCTCCTGTGATCTGCATATATTTTCAGATGACATTGTAGAAAATAAGATTTTTTTAGAAAATATTCCAATTTTCTCCATCCTCTGTCGGTAACGTAGAACAAGAATTTCTTTTATTTTTTCGTTAGGCTAAATCAACAGTAGGTAACCGTTATGGTACAAAATTTCAGAGATAAGACGAGATAGTAAATACGTTGTTCTGATGGGTATAATCATCCATTGCCTTAGGTAGTCTAATTTTCTTGCTGGAAAATTGTTTTACTAATACGACGAAGGAAAAAGTATGTGATTCCCAGGAACGTCTCAAGTAAAATATGTAATTTGAGATAAAGCGGCATCCCATTCCAGATAAGACGCAGCACGACCCACGTCGAGAGCCATCCGACTCGTTACGAGCCGCCCGAAGCGAGGTGTGATACAAAATCATCAATCTTTGCCGAGATTGTACTATTAAATGCCTCTTCGCTCTTTTCCCTCCAAACTCGAGACCAGAAACAAATGTAAAAAGTTGTGTGATAAGTTCAATTTGAATTTGTAAAGCCCCTTTCACCGTTTCTCGCCTGTTTATCTTGGCGAGGAGAGAACGGAAAATACAAAAGTAAGAGATAGGAAATGAAGAGGCGGAAAAAAGTGTCGGTTTCGGAACAAACGCGGAAAAGTTGGCGTTATCCGGGAGACAAGTTAAATCGCAATTTATTAGGGCGTAGTGGTAGCGGCTTAGCACTGAAACCAAGGCACAGCGCGTCGCGTCGCATTGTCCTACAAGGCAGATGCTATCGTCTATGACAACTCCTCGTCTCCATTCGCTTCTCGTGTAGATGGTATGTTTTAAATGTATGTTAAGTTTCGAACGAACGTCGTAACGAATCGATTTCGGCAAAAATGTAAGTAGACACTACAGTTTCGAATGAAAGTTGATGGTGAAATATGACCATGGCATGCTATAATTTGTTCTAAAGTATTTCTAACCATGGGTCCACACGGAAACCTCCAGTTTCCGTAGTTAAATATGCAAGTACTTAACTTAGAGCTAAAGGACATTTTTCTAACTAGTAGTTCTGTTTGTCATTCAAATGCACCGCTGTTTATGTAAGTTAGTAATAAATGTTATGACACAAGACGTAAACAATACTTACGGTGCAGCAAGGGGTAGCCGTGGTCGGGCACGGGCGCCGGGCGGGACGGACGTGCTTATGCGGGGATTCTGCTATCGCGCATCTACAGCCTCATTCACAAATCTTTATTCATGCTCCATGAATACTACCAACATGGCCCACATGTCGCACTATGTGCCATAATATTTTATTCCAAATTATTTTAGATAAAGTAAATAAAGTTGCTGTTGCTATTGGTTATTTATTCACTATGATAAACATAGAACTATCGCATTCAAACAGGTCTCAGAAGAAACAGTATTATAATTATAGATTTCCATCACAGAATGGGACATCTGTTAGGACCGAATCGTCCTCGAAATGTCACGTTTTAGAAAATAATAAGCAAGACGAAACAAAAAAAAATGTATTTTCGTATCCGTACGCGTAAACTTATCTAAAAAAACATTTGTATATTAATAAAATTAATAATTTATGAAAGAATGTTTCATGAATAAATTATCAATAAACTTTAAAAAATAATAATTCTTGAGAAGTTTAAGCTACTCCTTAAGTTGTCTTAACGTAAAATAATTGGACTTAACGTCTTTTTTTTACTTTTTATGCGTTGTTCGCTAATTGTGGCAAGGACTAATCGTATCTGCTTCCGTGTGCAGATCCATTATCTGTAGGATCGTGTTCATCCGGCCATACATATTCATACGACGATCATCGATGTACCTTCGATGCTCGCTCGTGTCCGTCTAAACTAAACCAATACTGCACTCACCAACTATACATAGGTACGTACTTATATTTTAATAAATCTTTCTTTACAAAGACTATACGCGCACTAATAAGTCGCGGCATAGGCGCGTCGCTGTAGTGCCTTGAATTCCTTTGAGATTACCACAGAATAGACGATAGTCACTGATAACCTTATTCATGAACGTGGAGTAGGGTAGGAGTAATTTTACCACTTCTTGTTTCTGTCTGTCAACTTTGAAAGTTCTTGTCATGGAAAAAGACAAAGCATGTTCTCATTACTCCCACCTTACTCTACGTTCATTAAAAGGCTATAAGGATTTCGCGACGCAGACTGTTCCACCGCGACTTATTAGTGCACGTATCACGCACGTATATACTCGTATAGCCAAAGTGAAAAGATAAAAAATCATGTTTTCATGATAATAAATTTAAAAATAAATCGTTAACCGAAGCCAATCCACCAAATTTAAAATAGGTACCCGAAATTGTGATCGGTATCTAAATATATTTTCTTGTTCAAATCAACACCAGTTCCTCTGCGTTTCTATTTCCGCTCGAAACTTGTAGGACCGAACTTTTTAATTAGTCTGCGAGGACAAACAAGCTGTCTCTTACTTCGATACGTACCTACACTAGTCATGTTTACTTATTTTACAAGTAGAACTTGGTTTTAATTATTCCCAATGATTTATAGGCTAACATACATGCTTAAAACCACTGAATCATTTCATATCTATTTTATAAAATTAATTAACAAACTTCTGAGAGGAACATACGTATATTATCTATTCACACATCTGATAACAAAGTTGCAAATTAATTAACTACGTAATTATGTACGTGTATCAGAATCGCTTCAACTATGCAGGAAATCTAATAACATAACAGGATTGTTTGTGTTACGGTGAGATTCTATAATGAATAGTCAACACTAACGCTGCGTCGCATTCTACGTTCCATAGTTCATAGCTTTTGTTTTATTATGGCTGTATCTCTACTCGAACACTATTGTAGCCAACTTTCTCTATCTTATATTAAATACTATCAATATATGGGTCTGTATTGAATTCTACGCCATTGAAAGGGTATAATTGCCCCACTGGATTTACATATTTTCAAAACAAACCACATATTAAAAAAACTACAATCACGAGGACACTTCACACCCGCATCCAGCTTCCATAGACGTACTTAAAACTGTACTACACTGTTAATTCAAAGCCGCAGCGAAATAATTCAATAATTAGGTATCGTCGAGAGTTCAGTGCGCTGCGACGCCGAGCGTCGGCATCCGTCCCGCTCCGCGACACACAGGCGCCACAATTACACAAGCCGGTAAATCATAAACATCAACCCCCATTTAATCCAAATAGTCCGTCGTTAGTCGAGCAGCCTGCGTCTAATTTGTCTCCCGTAACTGGAGATTAATTTATTAACATTAATTACATGACAATAGATTACGCGACTTCGTAACAGCTTACTACAACTGTTGATGGATACAAATTCTAACTATTTTGATTATTTCATTTGCTTTGTTATCTTATCATCTGATCTAATAAATACCACTTGAATATCAATGGATAACTTTGTACAACATATTACTATTAATATCGACGATACATGACACATGTGTTTTCATTTTCCTATTTTTATTAATTTTCTTGGGCAATATGTTGCACGCGCGCCCTAAACTATGACTTGGGCTGGATGAAGCTAAATTGAACGTAACTTTTTATGCGCAGAAGTTTATTTCAACTTTCGACCTGTATCATATTCCCAAGTTTAAGATATTACTGTACCTACTATACAGGAAAAGAACAATGGACTTAGTTTTTTTGCTCGGTAATAAAATAGTAAAATAAATTTTGCAAGACCTTGCACATAGCGCAGTCTAGCCCCAAACTAAGTAACTGGAAGCTTGTTATAACTCTGTAATAATAAACAGTAATGGTGCTAATGAAGGAATTTCGCAAATGCACACACACAGCCCGATAATAACTTTATGGCTAGCAATATTATTATCCATTTGTACATCGCAACCGATCAGCAAATAAATCGCATATCCTACCTTTATCGTTCGGTATAGCTTTCAATTTCGAAAAAGATACATATTTTCAGTGCTATCAATACTTTTCAGTCAATTTGCATAAATTTCAGCTCAGTGCAGAGTGCTTTGATCATTTTTATTGAAGCCTTTTAGTTTCTGCGGTTTCATGACTCTTGTATAATAGCCTCACTCAACATGCGAATAGTGCGGTTTGTTGCATACTATTTGAATTCGTATCGATCGGAATTTATGTATTGAAATGGAGTTCGATGAGCGAGTTGAGATAGGAAGATGAATAAACACTGAACATAGATTAACATGACATCTTTTATTTTATGTCATATTAATCTAACTAGGCTTCATGTTTGTTCTACTGCCTATCCTAAGTGATCTAGACTCCTTTTTTTACGTCCAAGTACCTACAATTTTTTTGCATCTCTTCCTTTCATATGTAATAGAAGAGTTGTTACAATATTTAAATCACCCTAACTGAACTTTCGATTCGAAAAAAGCAACATATTAAAGTTGTGTTTATTTATTTGTTAGTAGGCTATTTTATACATTTATTTCTGACTTTGTTATAGAACATTAGATATGAATGTAGTAGGTACAGGTGGATGAAAAGATTGTACGTAGCGTAGACTTTATAATATGTATGTATGAATGTAGGCACCTATACGTACGCGATATATCAAACACATCCAAACGTATGATCATGTCAAACAATAAACACGCATGTTTACCCGTGTGCATAAATCTGCGATCACATTTTCAACCGTTTGCGTTTTGTTCGCTTTGAATAAAGGGCGAGGGCCAACGTTGATGGTTATTTGGGAAATTGTGGAAAATAGCTCTCGGAAAAATTACTCGGTGAAGCGGCGCGAGCCGGCCACATGGCGCAGGACGATACGCCCTACATAACTGATGACTTTTCAATGGCCATTCATTCGCGGACACGCCGCGCTTTTCTGTTCTCTTATACTTCTATCTAAGCTAGTGTTTTTGAAACAATTAAGCACACCAGTCTTGATAAAAGTAATTATTGGCGATTTAAATCAAAACTCTACCTAACTCGCTTTGCTTTAACTTATAAAACACTCTGCTTAGTTCAAGTAATACAGAAAAAAAAATATTTTAGTAAAGTTAAACTTAAACGACGCGAGGATTCAAAGGAACTCTATTATTGTCGTTAACTAATTAAAAAGTTCGAAGTAGATCCTTCAGCGAGCCGAGGGCTGATACACACCTCAACAAACATTTACGGAAGCTACGAACGGGATTCGAGGTATCGATTTTTCTTTGATGTTAATAAAAACAATGACCTTTCTAAATACTGACTCGTATAAATTTAGATTTTATGTAAATTTGTAAAGCAACTCTTGAAATTGTACTGTAGGTAATTGAGTCGCAATAAAATAAAATAAAAACACTCTAAACTCTAAACATTCCTTCGTCTTTCCATTTATTAGTTGCCTGGAAGAGATCGCCCGTAGGCGATAAGGCCGCCAAATGTAATGAATGAAGAAATTCTTTATTGTACACACCAAATAAATTACATCACAAAGAAAACATACACTACTTAAAACTAGGTGGCACAATGGGCGGCCTTATCGCTTATAGCGATCTCTTCCAGGCAACCTTTGGATGGACAAGAAGTTAAGACAGGTGAAAGGTAGGGTGTTTACATAGGACCACTTTAGTTTTAAGTTTTTATTTGTATTGTTTCTTGCAATTTGTGATTTTGGTACAATAAAGCGTTAATCTATCTATCTAAAATAAATCATGCGAAGAAATTTTCGCTTACAACTTCAAAACTACATAATACCGAGAGATGTTAACGAGCAAGTAAGTAGAGAAGGTTGTGTGCGGGTTGAGGTAGCAAACCTCCTCCAAGTTTATACCATCTTCGCGTCCAACGGAACGTAAACGGTATAGTAGGTGCTCATCGAACTAACGACGAGACGTCGCACAATAACTTACTCTTCCAATCTCAAATGGGACGGTGCTTTGACAATAACTTGCGGCTACAGTTTAATCTTAATTTTAAAATCATAGTGCCGTTGAATTGTACTAACTTGTTTTTATTTATTTGTTATTAGAATATGGATTGAATTATTTACCTTTGGTCTACTATGTTTTCGCACGAACGAACGAACGTTCGCGATCGTAAATTTCAGACGACCGATATTTCATCTACGACAATAATTTATTTTTCGGATTAGACCCCTTACTTCGAATCCATAGACAATGATCGCCAAAGAGCTTTGTATAAAACAAATGTGTAGGTCGTTTTCCAGTACAAACTACGAATCCATAAACAAATTTTCTTCTGACACTTTGGAATCATAGGCGTCGAATACTTTTACGTCATACAATTTTCGTTCCTGCGTACCTAATTGCGGAAAGAAGTAAAAACGTAGTAAGAAAAACGACCGAACGAACGAAAAATCATTTTCCGTTAAAACATCGTAGACCCCCAGTAGTCACGGGTTGTTTGAACAAGTGAAACATAGTCGATTCATTCAGCCAAACAGTTGCGTACAAAGCAAGAGTACCCAACATTTATCGCTCTGATGCACCGTTTTTCCGCCTCTCAACCTTAAAATTGAAACAGAATCGTACATATCCAAATTAATTCTAAAATATTTAAACCTGTCTATACTAACATTATATAGAAGGAATATTTTTTTGTTTGTTTGTAATAAACTGAACAGTCTCCGAAAGTACTGGACCGATTTAAAAAAAAACACTGATGGAAAGGTAACATGATCGAGGAGAAACATGGGCAACTTTTGATTTCTATATTCCGGGATCGGGAATCGGGACTTACGCAGGTGAAACCATGGGACGCAGTTTGTTACCTACAAAATATATCTATCTCGAATAATTCAGATGAAGACAAAATGAAAATGTTAAATTAAAAAATAATTTAAGACTATAATGTATAAATATTAATGCTCCGATTATGTATGTAGGTACGTATAGTAACTGTTTGGATTTATTATGTTTGAGAGAAAGTTTTGTCACAAGTGACGTGAAGTAAATCGTTATTCAAAGGTGCTAAGTAGTGGGGAGTGTACCCGGAGACGTGGTGGTCCCCCGAGACACGAACGCAGTCAGGAGTCTTTTGATAAATATTTTATGCTTCTCCTGACTCTACACTACACACATAACTTGTGATATTTCTTCTTGTTTAGATTAAAATAGTTTCTTTTGCTCTCTTTTATGTGCGCCTCATTGATATTCATTCGGCTTCTCTTTGTGTATAGTCCCGTATGAAAGTATGTTATTTAGGTAAGTTAAATCGAAGACACACTTTCATGTGTATATAAATTATCTAAGCAAATTACATTATATTTTAATATACCTACATAACTAGCTGTGTTCCGTAGCTTCACCCAATTTCATTCGTTAGTTTGAGCTAGCATGCTATTCCACTAGTTTGATAATCAATCAGTCAAGACTTTTTAAGTATAGATAAATAACGTAGGTTTATGTTTACCTACCTTTATGTTTACAATGTATTTGGGTAGGTACAAAACCTATCTAGTTATATAATACCTGTAGGAGTCCACTTATCCGGTTTTAGCAGTTGTAATTTTGTTTTGAAAGGGAGATTACAAAATCTGGAGGGTCAAGTTGAAAGGATTCCGAATAAAGAAAAGGAAATGTGCAGTAGAAGCTCTTGTTCGTAAAATTGAAAATGTTTTACGTTTTTTAGATTAGGAACCTTCTGACAATTTTTGTTTCATCTGTTAAGTCTTGACATGTATTTGTTAACAGATAAATACATATTAGACGATATTAGTGAAGTGTTCATAAATACCATCAATTTTAATTTTTCTTTGACGACCTCAGTGGCGCGTCGGGGGAAGGCCCGACTGCAATACAGAAGGTCGCGGGTTCGATTCCCGCGAGGTATAAGTATTTATGCTTGAAAATAATATTTCTGTTTTATTATCTCGGTGTCTTTTATGTATCATATGTATGTATTAAAAAAAACACAATCATCCAAACAAACATATATCTAAACTTTTGCATTTATAAATTAGTGAATTTCAATTGTTTTCATTTTCGTCTGAGTCTAGGGTCAATCAAGATAAGATGAAATTTAAATTAAATAAATGAATAAATATTGCACGACATTACATAGATAGACAGATTTACGCTTTATTTGCACAACAAACAACAAAACAACATACATATGTAAGACAAATAGACAGAAAGCTTAAAATTAAAATGTTGCACAAATGGGCGGCCTTATCGCTAAAAGCGATTTCTTCCAGGCAACCTTTAGATGGAGAAGGATGGATGGTTACATACAGCGCAATCTAGCCCCAAATTAAGCACTAGGCTTGTACTATGTGTACTAGACAACGGTTATTCTCCACATTATACTTTTTTTTAATTTAATACATAGGTATCTACATAATATGATTTATATTTAAGCATAAATACTTGCACCCGGCGGAAATAGAACCTGCAGCCTTCTGCACTGAAGTCGGTCCTTCGCCCGAAGCGCCACAGAGGCCGACGTCCGTGTCGTCGGTCGTCGCATCGTCGTTTAACCGATACCGAGCCGACACAGGTTTTTTATATGCACAATGTGAAAAGTTTATTTAAATATTACAGTAAATAAGTTCTCACCACATTAAATAACTTTAAAAATTTGTCTGCAAAACTCTGTAGGTAGGTAATTAAATCGACAAAGTAATAATAATGTCTCGAACAAAGTTAGGCAGTTACAGTCCATACATCTAGTAAAGCAAATAGACTAATGTTCTAACATACGAGGAACTTGTTTTCGATGCGGCCCCGCTAACAGTTAAATAAATTAGATAAGACGGGATACACGTCGACTGAGCCACTTACTTACCAACTTTTTGTGTTGTCAACATATTTGTGTTTGTATTGAGTGGACTAGTAATGTTTATATGCCTCTTTTATAACACCCTGGACGGTCTATTGCGAACTATTAGTCGGGACAGTTGAATGCGGATACAGGTTTATTGTTATCCTCATTGCTCTCTCTGGTTGCGGAATACACGTAGTGGAACAGCTTTATTTACTTGATTACTTTGTGTTACTAAATCAGTTACATATAAAATAACGTGCTTAGGTATTTCTCTAGGTGTAGGTACTGGACAGGATCTTGGAGTTTGTGGAGCAGCTGCCTAATACCTAGTTCTACACGTCTAGGCGAATAACTTTGTACTATTTTAGCGCTACATCTTTAAGTATAGTTCCGATTAGGCTAATCACCAAGTAAAGTCTCAGTTAACTTTGAAATTTTACTTGGCAATTAACGTTAGGTACTTGTTTAGTAACTGTAACTAATTAACACTTTACTTGAATAAACGAACTTTTAAGTCTCTACTTCAAATATATATATTTAAGTAATCTAAAAAAATAAATAAATAAATTCAGTGAACAACACACAGCGCCATCTAGCCCCGTGGTTAGCTACTAAGCTTGTGTTACGGTGACTAGACAAAGGATATAATACTTACTTATATTTATTTTTCTTTTGTAAATATATATACTTATTATACGAAGAGGGACACTGAGGTCAGACATTGAGGTCTGAGGTCAAATATTTATTTTTAAGCATAAATACTTACACCCGACGAAAATCGAACCCACAGCCTTCTGCATACAGTCGGGCATTCGCACGTCGCGCCAAATAAATCGTCAGAAATGTATTATAAATAACTTCCCTACCTATAATAAAGAACATGATTCTAAGGAAAGTTTTAATATCTATTCCGATTAGATTCAGTGTCAGGAAGGAACGCAGATAGCGTCGGCGGAGTCGGCGGAGTTGGAAGGAAATATTAGACGAATCGGGATTCGAATACAAATATGGGGAGATAGGAAAATCGGATTTACCAGTCCCAGACGTGTCGTATTATCGGACTCTTTTTGTGAAACATATCACATTTTAATAACACAACCCGACGACACCGTCTCATCTTCTTTGGTTAATTATATTATCTACTAGCAGTGCCCCGCGGTTTCACCCGCGTAAGTCCTGATCCCGTGGAAATATTGGAATAAAAAGTAGACCATGTGTTATAATTTCTTCGTACATTACATTTAGCGGGTTTTGCGTGAAAGAGCAACAAAGATATACAATTAATACACACACAAAACATTCACCTGTATAATATTGTTAAGGATGTTTTTTTATATAAATATAGCTTAGGAATGGGAATATTTATATTAAAGAAGCATTATTTCCAGGGAGGTATGTGGGTAATGTTCGGACATTGGTACCGTGTCGGCTGTGGGTGAGCGGCGAGCGCTCCAACGATTGTTCCCTCACTAATTAAATCTCGCCGAACGACGACGCGGTTTCAAACAGACAGCCTCTTAATTATTGTTCCGGTTCTTAACATCTGTCTTAATGTCACTTTCCGTTTAATTCTCGAATTCTTCGCCTTTCGGTATGTTATAAAAGTTAATTTCTTTGAACATTGTCTCCCCTCTTAATTACAAACATTTTAACCTCATCTTCGCCCGATTAGTATGCGATGTTGGTGATGATCTAAATCTTTACGTTGTAATTATACTTTGAGGTAAACAAAAATAAGACGATAAAAATATACTATTGCTTAATTTTCTCAACAATATACCACCATTTTAAGAGATAACTAGTTCTTAGGTACCTATATATTTTTATTGATTTAAAAAACCCAATGATAAACGATAAAAAAGAAACGAAATAAACCAGAACATCACAAAAAATATCTGTTGGTATCTGAACGATTTCATCCAACATTTCTTTCAGATTAAAAGCTTTTATTACGTTAGAAGGTAAATGCGAAAACATCCGAAGTTTTTAATTTTCTTACTGGTATACAAATTGGTTTCTGAAGCTACAAAAGGAGCACACTCCCGCTCTTCCCGGCTGTCCGAGGGCCGAATACAAATTAAGAGGCAGACTTCGCTCTCACAAAACTAGTTAATGTGTGCAACGTCTGGATTTGAGATAGTTCTGAAAGCACGGGACCACTACTTGAAAGCGAATAATTCAGTTTATCGACATAATACGAGGACTACGTACAGAATTCATTCCTATTTGCCATAAGGTCCAATAACTTCTTCAACTGAGTTGTATTTCGATTATATTTGTTTGAGCCGATTTAATTCTATATATGCCTGGATATATTGTGGGTATATGTATGTATACGTATTGGGAATCACTATTTTGTACCCTTTGTTGGAGAATATCCTCATAAACTACCGGGGTTTCTTTACCAACGCCGGGTTAGAGCAGGCTACGTCGAACGTTTCCTTAATTATTTATGCGCTGCAGGCTGAATAAAAAACATATTCTTGCTTCACTGCGCCAAAATAAAAAAAACTGTAGGTAACATTAGACCAGCAAAAAAGTTCAAGTAAAACTCTGACAACAAACTTTTGGCTAGAATTCATGTTTATCTGTAAGTCTCTGTGGTTTTAGTAGGATCAAACTCGAAGTCGGGATCAGCCTTATAATTGTAGCAAATAACAAAAAGAAACATCTTAGGAATTATTTTGTTGGATTCAGAATATGATGAAAATATTAGCAATTGGTAGGTAAGTCTTTTTACCTGTTCACGTTCAAATTTGGCTTTGAGGAGAGATTATTTTTTGGCTGTCCAACCTCGTCTGTAGAGGAGGGAGGGTGACGTGAAGCGGACGAAATAGGGACGGCTAAATCCATATTCGATCTGCGGGATCTACATTGAGCCGATCTGACAAGCTGCCGATCTGTTTTGCATTTATATAAACAGCTCTTTACCTTAATATCAATGTGCTTCCTTGGAAATGACAGACACTTTTTCGTTTACATTCAACTTGGGAATACACGGAATTTAAGTTTCTAAGTATGATAATCGGTAAAGTTTTTGTTGAACGTCATGATTATGTTAACGATACCTGTGCATATGTATTAGTAGGTAATAAAATGGCATTATTGTCCAGGACTCCTAATTTATTTAGAAATTCAACACGTTTCCACTTATATTGTAGAAGGTGTGTCAAGAAGGCTGACGGGAAGGCGAAGAGCGGGTGGAGGGGCGGGTGCGGGGCGGCTGGGTGCGACCGGACCTTCATCAAGCGGTTGACTGGTATTACGCCCTGCAATTGTTCCACTGCGCCACATTCCGACCTCCCATACCTACAACAAATATTTTACTCTGTGATTTCACAAATTAACACTCATGTTCAGGAGGGAGCAATTTATTTAAACTCCAATGTAGCGATGTTTTTTCGTGTGTATTCTGTGGTCCGTGCACAATTAAAATGCCGTTAATCCTACATTCGGTTTCCATTGCGAGAACAGAAGCTGTTTGTTTAAGAGATGTAATTACAAAATCCCTCGTGTACTGAATTTTCCAATGTTTTCACGCGGCGCGGCGTGCGAGTACGTGCCGTAAAAATAATTCGACGCTCCTCGGGGATCGTTTGTAAAACGTCACGCGTAAAACATATTATAAAGCCAATAAAACGTGTTTACAAGGGTGAGTAGAACTCGCCCGCGCCGCGCGCCGTCCTTGGGGCGTTTCGTTTCCGCGCGATATCCGTAAACATTTTAGCGCTGCAATAAATTTAACATTATCCAAGTCGCGAGACATTCTGTTTTCTTCCGTCCCGGGATCAGTCGGTTAACGGATGTAATCTCGGTTGTCTGGGATTTTCGCTTTCTCCTTACAGGAATTATGCAATTATGTGAAATTCGCGTGTTCTTTCGTTCAGCTTTATTTATGAGCGGGATTGTTGAGATATCTGTCCCCTAAGACTCTCGTACTATTACTTATTTAAAGTGGTTTCGTTTTGTGACACGTACTCGGTTGTTTATTAACATTCAAAATATACTACACGCAAAAATACTGCGACACCAAACTTAATAACGAGAAAATGTCCGGAAATGAAAATAAGGTACTCATTTAAGATAAACTAGTTTCGGAATTCCGGCAAAGAGCAAACCGGCCGAGAAGTGACCTCAAATTAGTCAGAGAAAATAAAAGCCCCTGATTTTGTGAGCGGACGCTGACAGGGCGGGCGGAGTGGTCACACTGGGAATACTGTTTTCGCCAATGGCTACCCATCTGCCCTCATTATGTCGTGAAAACACTTGCCCGGATTTTTATGAGACTTATAAATGTTTAACTAGACATTTGAACGTTAAATAGCTTTTTATGGACTGTGGCGTATTTGGGGGCGGTTATCGTTTCACCAAGATTATTTTGTACGTTTTCTTTTACATTATTTTCGATCCAATGCAAAGATCGTTGTGAATCGACGTCGTTGGTTGATTAAATAGACATAGAGATATTCTGAGCATTTTCCGTTCAAATTCCTAATTTGAAAAGTAAGCAGGATCAGCTAATAGATACTTTCACAATAGATTAATCAAAATCGTGTCTGCGAATACAGTCCGCATTGCAATGCCCTTTGCAGCGCTGATCCACTTTTCTACGGATGCGAGATTAAAGGGGAGTGTAACAAAATGAGAAATGGAACGATTTCAGGACGCATTGTTAGACGGCCGCCCGTTGTCGGATTTATGACAAAGAACAGCGGATGATTCAATCAGTACTGTTCTTTAGTTTGTTATATTCATGTTACAGTCGCCCATCTGCGAGTCTTATTGTTATCGGCGTTGTTGTCTTTTTGCTCCATTTGTTTCTGCGCTCTCTGTTGAAATTTAGTTTGCTGACTTATTGAAAGAGAAAGCTTTTTTATTTAAATGTAATGTGTGTTGTAGTCTAGGTTATTGTATTACGATCAGAAATTTTCATGAAATATTTTGTTAACCTATTACTTAGAAATGAATGTGTATAGCAGAGAGGTATAAAAACATAAATATTTGATTCCAACAAATATGCATATTTAACTGAGTTGGTAAGTTTCCGGTTGTGTAAAAGGCTAAACTTTGGCCCAAATAGGTATTCAGTGCAGGGGGCAATTTACAATTTAAATATTCTTAATGTCTCCAAGTTGTCGCTGCGGAGGGTTCGGTAGCGCACTCTGCTTCCACTACATCAATCACTCGCGGACGTTGCTTCTGAACATTTCTAATTATTCGGCTCGCTTTGTACTGGATAAATTCTTATTTAACACTTTCAAGTTCTTCTTAAATACAAGTATGTACCTACTATAGGGTTTCACTACAGTATTTTCATAAACTGGGTATAGTAACGATGATTAAATTAATTTAAATTTGGAATTCCAACGTGCAAATATGGCCGACATTACATTACGCACTTACGCATTACGACTTATCACTGCGCGATAATGGACTTAACCACAGAATTATAGGCGTTAGTAACATAGGGGCTTATTAATGTGCGTGTTGCCATGGGATTTTTTTACAATCATAATCTTTAAAGAAATCTAGGTACCTACATTGTTTAAATATTCAATTTTATTCCAGTATTAGATAGTCTGCATGTTTGAGAAGCCGAGAGCGAGCTTGAAGAGCACTCTTCTCTCGAGAACGACACGAGGTGACAGCTATGTCTAATCTTTACAGCTCAGGGTCTGTTCATTGACGTACTCCATTCGAGGGCTTTTCACTTCGACCCATATTAGGAACTTGTTGATTTGTTTTTGTTTATTATTGATACGTATCACAATACGTTGGTATATCAATTTGGTATTTTCTTCTAATATCGTATTATTATTTAGGAGATGGACATTGTTGTTGATTGAAGTATTAGTTTTCATTTCATGAACTTTTTTATCTACATTAAGATGTTATGTTAACCCTCTGAAGTGCATTCAGCCGCAAATTCCATTAAACCGAACTGTTTTCTTAACACATTCTTTAATTTGTGGTTGTGTTAGTATTTTCATGAAAGTATCGAATTCCATATTATTTAGATATTTGAATTTCGAACATTCTTGAAAAACATACGATTGTGTGTGATGCGTCAGAAAAATTTTTGTTGTTGTTTTTACTTTAGTTACTTGTACTATTTATGTATTCTGTGCTTTAGTGAACATAAAGCAGTGCTTGTAACTGTTGTTAAACGCACAATAGTGTTATAATGCCTATCATTATGTAACAGCCACATAAACTACTATTAAATACATGCAGATTAGTGAATAAAGTGTATAAATGGACAAACAATATTATTCTTTTTTGGTGCGTACGTAGGTGGAGGGAAGAGCTGCCAAAACGTGTCGCGACACAATGGATGTGTTTACAGGAAATCGGGACCAAGTGTGAACGCCTCTCGAACTCATGACAAACGTACTACATCACTGTTTGTTACAAAACATAAACATTTTGTTTCTAACGTTTAGTAACAGTTAAATTACTATCTTAAACATAAGATGTAGGTATAAAACGTTATTTCTAAGCGACCTTTCATATACATATATTAGTTGAGTTAGAGTATGAGTTAGAAACAATTTTATTATTCCACTATAATATTAGAAATAAGAAAGTTTGTGTGTAGTAAGTAAATAAACGAGTATGTGTGTCACTTCTTCACGCAAAAGTTACTAAACCGATTGCGGTGAAACTTAGTGTGTAGATCCTTTGAGATTTTGATTTACATATGGGCTACTTTTTATAATGATAATTCCATGTGATCGGGACTTACAGGGGTGAAATCGCGGAGCGCAGCTAGTTGAGTATAAAATGCAATATTAAATGGTTTCAAAGCTGCTAATGTAATTGAAGACTTTTCTTTCAATAACGCAGACTTTTAACTACTGAGACGGTGAAATGATTGGTAGTTCAAAGCGCTTCTCTATTCTTTGACTCCATTTTATCTGACTTCATTTCTTAAATACTTCGTATTTTTGTTTTAATTGATCTCGGCAGATTTACTAGACATAATTTTAAGGGAATAAATCATCTTCATCTTCTTTTCCATCTACAATTTATTCATCCTCGGCGCGACTAAATTTATAAAGAGATTTTTAAGCTATTGCATAGCTTTTATCGCGGGCTTTTAGCGCGGCGACCGAATCAAGAAATTCCGTAACGAAAATAAAACCTAACACCTCCCACTCCGCCTACCATGTAGTCTAAGAAATAAAAAATGCTATGCAATAGCTTTACCGCCGCAGTCCCCGAGTGCCACACTTTTTTTTCCTATTTCTTAATTCAAATGATGATTTATCGTGTATTGATAACGAGTCATATAAAAATTTCACTCGAGGTTTGTGCCATTGACTGGTGTGTCAAATTCAAAGCTACACATGTATTCTGTATTCATTCGCAGCACTGAGGTGGCGTTATGAATAAGTAGGTATATCAAGTCGCTAGTATTATCTTCGTGTTCAGTAATATATTCAAATATGTATCAAGCCCCATCCGCACCATGTTGCCGTTGTTATTTTATTTCATACGCGTGACAGCGCACCCAGCTTTATTTTTTTGCGATACAAGAATATCATATTGTCTCGCTGCCTGCTGGTGTTGTTACGTATGTTTGGCAACTAATTTGTAATTGGTTAGTATGGCTATTAGAGCTATAATTTTTTATTAGATCACATAGGGATAAGTTCCTATTTTAATTCTAAGCAACCGAACTTTTCGACCTGAACCTCTATGGCACGGTGGGAGAACGCCTATCTGCGATGCAAGAGGCAGGGGGTTAATACACTGGCACCAATTCGGTTTCCAGTGTACAATATTAGAACTACCTGATATTTACTAGTAGTCTATTGTCTTTTAGTTATATTGCAACCATAATACAAGCCCAAATGCTAGGTTTGGGGATAAAAGACGGAAAGTTACATATACTTATTATTTAGCACAAATAAGAATGAAATATTCAATAGATTATTATTATCGTGCTGTGATTTTTACTGAGATGATTATTTAATGTCCTATTTTCACGATTTTTAATAATAACGAGTATCTATCATATAAGTAGTATATCTATAGTATAGTATAGCACATGTGGTACCTACAAAACCTAAGGACCAAGTAGCTATACCATGTAACATGATTGTTTGGCATAGGACAACCCAGTCCATACTCTCGGTGTTCAACCGATATTGATTGCTTGTCTGTAAAGAATACAAATGTATCAAGGAAACTGTGCTCAAGTGCTTTTCCAGAGCTCATTCTTTGTACCGACATCTACCATTAAACTTCATAGCCGCCCTCGCGTTTTGTATTTCAGTATCAGCCGCTCGTTTAGAACTTGTCTCATGAAATTTTTACGCCAATCGCTTTTGGGAGTAAAGTTCGGTTGGCATTGTAGAGTTACAGAGAGAGAGAGTAAAAGAAACTTAGGTTTAGCGCAATACCACAGGCAATACGTTAAATCTGTTTTATTTTTTATCGGATTTATAATCACTGACTGTTATGCGTAGATAATATTTACATTCTAACTTTCCATATAGTGGCCAAACCCTAACCTAAGGGCAAATTATAAAAAATGCAGTATTCTTGATAAGATAGAGAGACGAATCAAGAGTAATGCAAGCCTCGGGCAGCTAACTAGCAGGTGCACGTTAGCAAAGAAAAATGAAATAACGCAAAAAAGCGAAGTCGACTCGGGCGGAGGGGGACGGGGAAACCATTGGGGTGGTTCTTTCGTGGAAAAGCCAGTTTCCTTTAGTGGAAACAGATAACGATCCACTGCCGACGACAGAATACGTAACTGCACTCACCGGGTATTCCTAGCTGCCTACCTAACTACATATTCCTTTACTCTAAAGTTGCGTTGACTACCGGCACACTATGGATCTCACAAAAGATTCTACGAAGGGTTAATACTGGTCAGTCATGTATGATGGATGACGTTTCTCTTACAACGTAGAAAGTGCAACCGAAGGCTTGATTTCCACTTTTTTGTCAACCATTTTACAACAATGACCCAAATGTCGATGATTTTGCAATGTATGTACTCGTATGTACAGATTTAATTCATAATTATAATTCATAATTCATAATATTTATTTTGCGAAACATGGGTAATTCAAAGATACAATTAGGATTATAAAAGATCAGGCCATGTCTTACTTTACAGCATGCAAAATTTACATAGTTCGGTCGTAAGATACCATTAACCATATATAGAAATGCAACTCAAAATTTGAGTTCTGTTTAAACAACTAAGCACCTCTCAAGTTCAAAAAATCCCATACAATTATTAAATTTAGAAGCTGCTCAATTATTTAAGTAAGTACGGCTCAAATTTTAAGTGGCGTTTCAGTATTCGGCTGTTAGTCATCTGTTATTATTTATTATCGTTTATAAATATAAGGGGCAATAAGTTAATCGATTTTTGTTCAACAAAATGTTGTTAATCTATTGTAAAGTTTTGCGGTAAATAGGTGTTGCTCGTACGTGATGTGTTATAACAATTTGTAAGGTATCTGTTTGCGTTATAGTGGAACATGCAGCGGTTGGCACCGCAACCCGCAAACTGTAGTTATATGAAACAGTCGTGACCCGCATCCTGCACCCGTAGACTTACTGACGCCGTCTTCCTGTTACGTGCTGCTACCTATATTCAGTATTCAGTTCATTTCCATCAATATTATGGGCATTTTAAAAAAAGGTATTTTTTTATTGCTTTGCCGCGTCATGTCGTAGGTCGTTTTACGACGCCACAGTGATTTTTAATTAAAAACTAACGAACGCCATTATTTTATTTCGTAAAAAATTGAGTTTGTCTCTATTTTAATTTTCTTATACAAAATTGGTTAGAGTAATTAGAGTATCTAGTAAAATCTAGTTTAAACGTCAACACGCAATATTACTCTATTATGCAAATAGTACCTATAACTATTCAAATTTAATAATGTTCAATCAAATCGACATGTGAAAGGCAATTCCACCAGCGATTGCTCAAAGCTAGGTATTGAAGAAGGCATTTTTGAAATATTTCACTATGCATTTTTTACTGAAAGTACCTACTTTATCAATATTCCATTACTCTTCATAAGCAATGCAAAACGTTTGCGCATTCTGTTTGTGTGTGATATAGGCGTAAAACTAAAGTAAAAACAGTGCAAACATTTATTTCAGTAAGTAGATAAGTATGGTAAAGATGCTGAATTGAAATGAAAAATATTTCTAATAGAACAGCTTGTACCGGACTATCATACTTAATTGAATTTTAAAGTGTTTCTGTTGATTTTTGATAGAATAAACAGAGGAAGAAATACGTTACCAATAGTTAGTTTAATAAGAAGTTTTTTGGGCAAGTCAAGTAGGTAATCTATAAAACCTTTGAATTATTTCATTAGACCCGTTTATACTTTTGTAATTTATTTGGAAAGATACTAAAAGGTAGACTCCTCAGTTATGTTATTATTAATTTTTGAATATTCAAATCATATTAAAAAAAAAAGAAAATTACAAAGACTTCCTCCGATTGCAAATCTTTTTTAATAACCTAAATGAAAACGTGTAAAAACCAGACGCTTTGGCGTCAGTACCATGTCATAGCGAAAATTACGCTGTATGGCGGTCCAATGCCGCCTGCCGCGTGGTATTGTGCCCCAAATGACACGCGAAAGGCGTCGAGAGCGCCGCGCTTCGCCTTTACAAAAGGCTTACAGATGCGCGCACCAGAAGATTTTAATGAGGCAACGACTCTGTGTGATTTTATCGCGTGTGCCTTAATGAGAAATAACCAAGCGCATCCTCTTTGTACACTCGTATGGAGCTGCCAGCAAAAATGCTACAAGTGACATCCGCACTTCCTGATTTAGAGCTTTTATATGCAAATAAAATACGTGTAATTTCGAATTAGAATGCACTTCTACCTAAATTATGGCTACGATTTTTTAACAAATTTGATTACGTAGTAGTATTTGTAGCTTCGTAGAAGTTGTCTGGGTCTACGGCGTAGAGCTCTACGAATTGCCGCGGTCGCTGTAATGTGAATGATGTCCGAAGTTGCTGTTTTAAAACTTTGTACCTACTTCCTTAAATATATGTGTTTTGAATGTTGTATCCAATATAAAGCAGCGTGAACTGAGTGCCCGCCATACAGTTTATATCTCTAGCAAAAAGGAAATCAACAAAACCGGTATCGGTCGTACAAAGGCAATAAAGCAAATTAGTCGTCGAAGTAAGTTACGGGAGGAGGTAGCAACGCTGGCCAATTTTCATCAATGCAAATCACGTTGTCGACTCGTCAACCCAATTACCAAGAAGTGAATTTAAATAAAGATAAGTATCGCCCTCCAGGAGACAATGCTAATAGGAGTGGAGGCGTGTTAATAGGCTCCGACTGGGGTTCGGTCGCGCGGCGCGGCGGTGGCGGTGGCTCACCGCGGAGCTCCGAGCGCTGCGGTGCGGTACCGAGGTGCTTTAATTAGATCTCTCGACTTAAGCCGAGGGCCTCAAAACACTTGTTCAATTAGTGATTAGCTTCGATAACTTACGACAAACATGACCTGTTTAAATTACGTTCATTTAAAAGCTTAACGGATACCAGGTAATTTGGTTTGTTTAGGTTTTTACGTTTATTGTCTTGGAAATTCAGCGTTGAGCGTAGTCAGCTTACCGTCTATTGACGTGGAGAGGTTTTTAACTAGTTAGAAGATTTACACCGCCTTAGACACTCGTCTCCTCAGCGAGCGCATCACTAGTTACTTAGTGCCCATTATTCTGTTGCATCAACTCTCTCCTAATAGGGCTTATGCTACAAGGATGTAACTTCAGCGCTGTAGACTGTAGAGTAGAGTAGGTACCTACTAATATTATAAATGTGAAAGTTTGTAAGTAGGTAAGTATGTAAGTAAACGAATATGTCTCAAAACTATAACAAGTCTCTAATTTTGTTCCACGCGCTGCTGATAAAGACTGTAATAAAATCAATGTCGTTGAAATTAGATAATGCAGGGAGATTGAATATGTGTGTTGAGTTGATGTTGAGTAGAGTTGACAAGCGGGCGCTGGCGGGAAGTCGACGAGGGCGGGGGCCTGTCAACATCTGCTTCCGCACTTCCGCCTAACTGACCGCGACGTTCACCCGCCAGCGCTATAGCCTGCTAACATTACACTTTACAATAGTGTTGGGTGACGATATTTTTATTTTTGTTTGACCATTTGGTATTTTATATATAAACTATATATACTTATATGTACTGTATATGTATTTATAAATGTGGTCTGTCTGCGACGAGGAAGTTTGTGAGTTCGATTGCAGTTGTGAAAGAATTATTTGTATTTACAGCATGTTTCAGGTTCATGGTGATTGATTACATATGTACATCGGTAGTAGATAATTGCAGCGATTTTTTCAAATTGCAAATGAAACCATAAAAGCACGACCATGCCTAAAAGTGATAAGTAGTCAAAATCACGATAATATTATTTATCTTAAATATTCAAAAAGTAACAAAGTTTTCTTTAACTGAAATAGAAGATTTTGTCCTCTCACGAATATCACAAACAATTCCGTATTAAATAAACAAAAAAGGAATGAAAGCCCATAAAACAAAATGCCTATTATCCGTATGTTTTCCACAATCCGTCCACTAAAAGATAATACGTATGTAACTTTATTTCTATTTTCTGTATTCACTCAGAGTTTATGTATCTCGAATAGTCACGTCTCTGGCCGGCGAAGGGTGAAGCATACAAATATGTGAAAGTCCGAAACCGCCCGAACACCCGACGCCATCTACTTTATCTCAGGATCTCTTAAAAGAATTTGATCGTATATGAGAATATTACGAGCAACATCTGTGACAAGGGACGTATAAACTTAAATATGTGGGTACCGGGTCACTTTACTGAAGAAAATCACAAACAGGAAGAATATCGCATTATAAATAGACTCGTTACGTAAACAAGAATCCATATAAGTTAAAGGAACGTAAAGCTTTATATACTACTACATCGATCCAGTACCTACTTACTATCCATCAATACAATTATTTATTATCAGAAGGCATGCAATAATCTTTGTCCTTTTAGCTGAAATGTCGTAACACCTAAATAAATACAGGGCCCTGAGGTAAGTACTTTCGTAGGTAGATAAATTCCGGAAGGTATTTACATTAGTTCGGAAAAACGGAATTGCAAATTCAGAAAGTGGTCCGCGTGGTAGAACGCAATATTACTTTCGTTGCATTTGGAGGTTTTCCAGTATTAGCCTTTTATAAAAGTTGGAAACAAATATAAAATCGAAGGATAGCAAATATCGTTAAAATCTTTATTTCCTAAAACTGTATAATTGATTAGTTTAATACAAGTTCAGACTATTACAATTTAAAAAAAATTAAACAGCGGACATTGTTTAGAAATATTTATCTTATTCATTTACATTTGCAATTCTCCGAACGAACGGCAACTTTTGTATGTTATCAAAATGGTTAAACAAAAGGTTGCGAGAGCGATAAGCTATTTGTCAGACCGTGTTATCGGTATTATAACGAGGTGTCTGCGACGCCGCGCCGCAATCAATTTGGTGGCATAGGTCCTGTCAATTTGTGGCGATCGTTCCGGCTAGTCCAGCTCTATCGCTAGCCGGTCTACGGTCGTCCGTCTGCGCGTCCGTCTCTGATGACTTCCGAGTGACTGCGCCTAATTTGCAAAAGGGCCAGCTTAGATACGAGATTATTCCCGAGTTAGGAGACCCCAACCAGTTCCCGTTCATTATTAGTTTTGGAATATTAAGTCAATTCAATCTCGATGTAATTGTTTATATTGCCACTAGTATTTAATTTGTTTGACGGCAAATTGTGATGTATTTATTTTGGACATTGGTCAATTGGTTAATTAGTGTATGTTATTTGTTTAGGTAAACACGCTGAACCTGTAAACAAGTAAATTATAAATAATACAAATGTAAATTATTTAAGTACAACTGAGGTATTACGTTATGACCAAATACATTATAAAAAAATAATGCAATAACGGAGATTCAGGCGCAAAAGTTTGGAAGTAAAAACTTGGAACCATTTCGGGTGATTGATAAAAGTAGGAAATGAAGATAATTAGGTACTATGTTATATTTTCTTTAAATCGTTATAGGTTAGGTTTGAAGACAATTATTCTCAAATAAGACTTTACTGTCACTTACATGAGAATTTATAAAACGTTCGTCTAGTCATAGAAACATAAACGTATTCCTTATATAATGCAAATAAAACTGTAAATAACTTAATAAAATGAAATGACGTTATGGTGTAGCATTATATTCAAGATGCATGTAATACACGTACTTTAATAGAAGCATAGGGTAGTCATAACAATAGTAATAACATGATGTAGCCAGGAACGTCTTGCTGTGGTGACAAAGGGATTACCTCCCCCTCCACCCGTTCGACACGGCGCGGGCTCTGTCTGCGGTTTCTTAATTAACCCCTAAATACCCTCACAACCACCGCTTGGTATGTAAGATTATTGCCAACGTTACCCTTGTTAATTTTAATGTACGGTATTATTGAAACAAATAGAAGCTCACGTCTCTGTGAGCTTCTTAACTTGGTAAAGTACTTCGTAGAGGTATGGAAAGTTATGTTTTTTGCAGCAGAGATATTTGCTTGGTTGGAATAATTCATAGAAATAATGTTGTGAAAAACCGTTACATTTTAAGTACGGTTTGCTTAAATACTATTCTTGCGAAAACTTAAAGTATAACAAAAACCAGTTAGG
Organism: Idaea biselata; assembly: GCA_958496205.1. Classification (NCBI taxonomy): domain Eukaryota; kingdom Metazoa; phylum Arthropoda; class Insecta; order Lepidoptera; family Geometridae; genus Idaea; species Idaea biselata. The sequence continues at coordinate 24,067,327 of OY292396.1, read as the reverse complement.
ATCACATTAAAAGTTTCTACGCGCATTGATAAGTTGAAGTGGGGAGGTGCGTCGTCATCGCTGTACGAAATCCTTTGAAATAATCACAGAATGGGAGATAGTCACAAAGGGAGTCGTGAGATGCCACGACAACGCTCATCTGCCACAACTGATCAGAACGCGTATAGTCTAAAGATTATAACAGAAACGTACCCATCGCAATGAGATAGACGTATTACACATTATTATTATGTATATCTGTAGTCAGAAGCATCCGGTTAGAAAATTGAGCATCGTGCTTATAGAGCTAATGCGATCATGTGAGCAAATACGCAACACGGCTTTCATCTTCACTTGGGTATCTTGCTGCCGTGCCCACAAACCGATGCAAATATTATACGGAATAGATGTGTAGGATTGCCAATCAGGTGGTTGGCGACGCGGTGTACGCTCCATTATACACGTCATTGTATTAAACCACTCAACTGTTTCATTTTTGTTTATGCTCTGATATTTATTGGATAATGCAGAGTTTCAGTGAATTATTTATTGCATTTAATAAATCAACATAATTGTTGTTGTTGTTATGATAATTTATTCATTTGTAAAAAAAAGGTGAGGTAAATTCATTCATATAATTTTAAAAGATTCCTTTACTGTGATACTGTCAGATAGTTCCGTTAATGATACTAAAAATTGATGTTGAGTAGAGCATAATTTAAGTAGGGATGATGATCCCTACTTAAATTATTCAATGCTAACCCGGTATAGGAGGAACCACTTAATAACTAAAAAAGTAAGAATTTTTACGACTGACACAAGATATTCAAGCAAAATTTTTCATTCATTGTGTTCAAGGAGAACGGAGAAAAACGTAGGTATTTGTTATCGGTGTACTAGACTGATATGTAAACAAGTGGCAGTCAGATGTACGACTGCTGAGCAAGTTTATTCACCAAACAACTGGCAGCCGCAAATAAACAGACAATTTTTGTGTTACGAGTGTATACTCAGTGGTTATTCGGGTATAAGGTGGCTTGTTTTGTTATTATCGTAATTTATATAAGTTGTGATTTGGGACTAATACACTACAGACTTTCATTTAGATTTCCTTTACATTTAAATGAATTGTGTGCTTGTAAAATACTGAACCAATCATGTAGAACCAAAACGTGAATTCTATGCGGTACGGATGTACTTATTGGTTCGTCGCTCAACTGCCACTTCGCTCACTGAATGACAAACATTTACTTACCCTTCTGTAGTAGAGCAGCAGGAGCCATGTCTATACAAAGATACAACTTCCGGACTCTTTTCTTACGTTCTGCAATCAATCGATACTAGCCTTTCCATCGCTCTATCTATATTGATATATGTATAGGAACTCTAGGTACATATTGAAGTGCGAAGAAAACAAAGAACGCCAATTTGGCAAGTCGAAGACAAACGCATTTAAAATGGGTAGCGCATAGCTACGGCCATCTATCTTCGAGCTTGATAAACGACGACATTATTCCTTATCGCCCACTCAATTTGTTTAAAAGCGTTCTGCTTTGATAATTTGAAAATTACAAATCGTATTTCTGACAAAAATGTCCCCATAACAGCAAATACTTGCCAGCTTCTTGATAAGGCTAAGGAGAGAAATCGGTCCAATTTATCTAAATTTATATCTTTGGAATATGCCTCGCTGCCGACGTAAAAGGACCGGAATATGAGAAATTATCTATACATCCAGTGAATTTATAAGGTGTTTATTCTACATCGTTTGTTTCAGTGGTCGAAGAGCCGGAGTTCACAGATGTCATTCAGAATGTGACAGTACCTGCTGGGCGGAGTGTGCGCCTCGCTTGCTCCGTCAAGAACCTTGGCTCTTACAAGGTACCTATTATTATTTTATAATATTATAATATCTAAAATTATCCGACTGTAGAGCAAGGACTTCCTCTTGGGTTAAGAGGTCACGGGAGCCAAGGTTCCTATACCTACAAAATTACTTTCGATATTTAGGTCTTTTAGTACTTTGTAACAGAAATAACCAGTAGGTACCTAAACGATTAAAGTTTGATGCTGCTTAACTAATTTAAAGCTTATTCAGAATTACTTCGTAGTTAACTACTCTACGCAAATATATTCAATACACTACTAGACCGCAATATGCATTTAATGGTGAGAGGAAATATAAAATAAAAAGCATTTTATCATTTGATTTAGAAGGCGGCGTCGTAATAAAGTGTCCATATAAATGGAGGAAGATATGATTTACAACCGTTACGCTGAGTTTTCACCTCGCTCTTGTAGCTAAGAGCTTTAAAAACTAACATATTTTCGCCAGAAAGTCAACTATATTTTTAAAATAATGTGTCTTATTGCTTTTTAGCGTACCGTACCTACCTTAAAAGGTAGAAAAGGATCCCTTATTAGATTTCTTGTCCGTCTGTTTTAAAATATATAATTCACAAACTTGTGTACAAAATTGTAAGACAAATGTAAATACCTATTATATATAACAGAAGGTATACGATTTATATAATACCCTTCAATTGTAGTTCTACAAAATTAAAGAAAATATTAACCTGTTTAAGTTAGAGAGACGCTAAAGACCACTAAAATATAATATTAATTTAGAATTCCAAAATTAATGTAATAGTTAGGGTAGGTAGTGCAGTTAGAGAGTGGAGTTGCAGCCGGTCGGTCGGCGGCGTGACCGGACGGCCGATAAGCCGCAAGGTGACGCCGCCGTCAGCTAACTACCGGACCACACAGGGGGGCCCTCTTCATCCGACAACTCCCCCACCCAGAAACGTAGATTAGTTAGAACTAATCGTCACCCTTCACTTAACTACAGCACCATACGCTCCCGCCGGTTTCTGGTGCGGTATGTGAACGTACTTACACTAGGATCGGAATAAAAATAAATCTTAGTAAACTATATATAGCTGCGTCTTGAAGTTTCACCCGCGTAAGTCCCTATCCCGTGGGAATAGCGAGATCAAAAGTAGCCTCTGTTATTCCTCGATCCCATAGTGCGGAGAAACCCTCTTTGTAGGAGAAATACCCCACCTATCAAAAATACCCCATGACATAAAACCTATATGCCACGGTTCATCAAAAGTAGAGAAGGAAGAACAAACAAAAATACATACCTACATACTGACAGACGAAAGAACTTGAAGCAAATACGATTCGCTCGCTTTGGCAATAATAAAAAAAACTTATACATTTTTCACACGTTGGTTCTGGGTCTGAAGGTCTGAAACAAGTTCAGAACTACGGTGAACGCTGTGGGTGAAGTCAAGTAGGCTTTTTTTTATTTAAATTTTCCTATTTCATTTAGGTATAAATAGTATATAATAACTATCACTTTTATAGAACACTTTTATAAGAATCATAACTATCACTTTTTTAAGGCTATAATTGATGTATCCAATATTTAAAAAGAATCCTACTCCTACAACTTTTTATAAAATAGATATACGCACCACGTTATATTCGTATCTATGCGGTCATAAACCACGAACTCCAATAGAATTTCTATCGATTTTCATTTGACCGAGTTTTTCTTTTCATTTTATTGCATTTACTTACGTTTGAGACGGTGCGCGGTGCGCAATAAAAGCCAAGATAGTGTTCTTCAGAAAAAGGCTTAACTTAGGAAACCATCACGGTCGCCCTGTATTGACAACAAGAAGCGGATTTCGTCGAAAGCCTCGCCTGCGCCATTAGTTTCTCGCATCGGTTAAAAAGATTTACTTCTTCTTTCTCATTTTTTATTTAGAGTTATAGCTTCGAAAAATAAGTAGGTACCTACTTGTTATATCTATACAATGCTAAGGGCATTGTATCGATATAATGTTTCTTTTATATATTAAAGTTCTTGTTTTATATATAATTAATTATTGAAGAACTATCTAAGCTAAAGTTAGCAATACGTTTTTTTATAATCACTACTTGATCGAAAACAATTTAAAGTTACCTACCGATACGAATTTGTACAGCCATTTAAACGGAATGCAACCACTGACAATGAGCTTGTGAATATTTTGAATGTGAAATTTTATTCATGACAGCAATGTTACGAGATTTCGTTCCGTACGTTGAAATTCAGTAAGTATGTACACGTGGTCGGTTCATCGGCATGAAATGTCAGATAGTCGGCAATAGCACGTATGTGGGTTTGCAATAACATGCCACAACGAGTCGTAGCGATGTTACACTCGTGCCGCATGCGAGCGAGCACCGGCTGTTCAAATTCTGGCATATTTCTCGGTGCCCTAATCTGAGCCGGTACCAGAAAACTGAGCCCAAGATGCAGGGTGCCGAGAGCGCTTGTTTCCACGTCCGCAACGTTGGAAACTCGTGTATTTAATGATCAGATCCACCGTAAACCGATTCATGTTTTAATTAAAATACGTTCTTTTACTTTTTTCGTAGGTAACGTACTTTTTCTCTCTAAGTTCATTTTTGGCAACATTCCATTAAATACATTATACAAGCCCTGTTAAATAAATTTTAACTTTGTATTATTAAATTCGACAGTATTTGTTTTGCATTTGAAAGGGACAAAACATTAATGTTTGAACTGATTACAACATAATCTGTAAAATGTTAACTGTAAGAAAATAAATATATTTACCTACCTATATAAGAGTATACACAATGTGAAACTAAGTTATTTTCTATCTATCAACTAAAAATATCTCGAGTTTCCAATCGGTCGAAAATTCCGCGTAAAGTTCGAGAGCCCTCTCGGCGTAAATCCGTTGCCGAAGAGATCTCTAAGTGGGCTTTTAGCAAGAGTATACGCTAAGCCGTCGTGTGCAAGATGTTCATTTTTATATCTACGCCATCGCATTAGTGTGACAACACTCAATTTGTTCGTTAGTAATTCTAACATACGGAGACAGTAGATATAGAAAGATACAAAGATCATACCATTTTGAGGTCAGATTATCTGCTTATTATTTTGAATATAACATTGGGTTTTACTTTCATTTATTTTTCCTTTGACTTAGGGAATAAGCTGATTTTCTTCTAAGGCACCTCTTTTAAGTAAGTAGATGTAGTAAAATATTAACAGAACATCCACTCTTAAATAAATGAAACAATTTGTAAATTTTTAAATAAAACTTTGGAACCTCTTGCTTTTATCTAATTTCTCGTAGGTAGGTATATGAAATTACGAAATCTAGTTACGAAAGAAACGAAATCTGTCGAACAACTCAAACCGAAGTATTTATCCTTTGATCTGTCGTGGATGAAGCCCGTTAAACGTTCTATAATTAAATCTGTCATAATATTATTAAACACGGTTAGGTATGATCGCCTCGGGCGATGGGGCAAGAGTACAGCGTAGTTTGAGCGACCGACTCGTCTCGCGTCGAGGTCCGCCGTTAAAGAGGTTCGGCGTGGAGCGCGCGCCAGAATGGCCAAACTTTTCGACGAGTCCATTATAAATCAAACGACGCCTCCGAGGCATGTCCTGAGGGACGCAAACATCTCCCGTGCCACCGAACTTCAACTTTGCCTCCTTAATGCCTCAACAATTAAGATAAAAAGAAAGAAGGGCCTAAATTAAAGGTGGTTAAAAGATAACGAGTTAATAGGCCTTTTCTAACTTTGTCAGTGAACCATGGAAATTTTGATTATAAAGAGAAATGAAATGCTTAAAGTGAGATCCTGTATTTTAGTAATTTCCCTTCTTTTAAAAGACGGATTTACATCAAATATTTGACATGGAACAATTATTATTGGGACTGTTGCAACTAGTAATGATCTCGCAGGTAGACATAACAGTCTGGGATGTGTTGCAACACTTGCAACCATATTGCACAACTGATGAGTGTAGGCAGAACCAGAATCCAATTTGAAACATGGTGTCGAGAGTCGAGCGCGACACAGCCGGCTTATAAAATGTTCCGACTAATTCGTTTAGTATCCGCAGACGAAACAAATTAGTTAGCCGCTGCACCCATTACGAATATTATATTTGCATCTGCCACGGCCGCATCGGGCTTCATTCATTACTCTGGACGATTAAAATATATTTGATTCCATCTTTCACTTACACAACATTTTAAACGATTTTAAGAAATTACTTTTGTAAATAAGTTATGTTGGTTTAATTCTGTAACTTATATTAAAATTAAGGAATGTTACAAAATTACAATAATTTTTTGCTAGTATCATATTGGAAATAATTATGTTTGTTACTATTTATTAGGCAGTCCGACGACGCACTTAGTATGGGTTGTTTGCTACCTTCTCCTACCTCATTGCTAGCATTGGCAAATACTTAAAATTTTACTGGCTGCGTTGTTATATAATTTCAAAGGATCTCGAAATGTGAAATCTCTTGAATCCTGCGAATGCTATATTTGAAAACTTCGTCAAGTTTAACACTCAACGTTTATCTGCAAACCGCTTATAAAATTTTGATTCCTATTTAATTTTATCTTAATTGTTCATTGTGGAAGAGAAGTTAGGGTAATATCGCTTCGGGTTAAGTTATAACTGTTTTAAGTGGTTCGAAGCTCAAGTTCAGCTGAAATGGCACTTTAGTAAAATAATATCTTACCATCGCTGGCAGATGCTAAGTAAATCTGAACTGAAGAACGGTGTACGTAGACGTACCCCTTAGGTAATAGGTGAAAAAATAGATTATATCAAAGGTGAATGATAATTATTTTGGTACGTTTAATTACGCGCTAAAATATCAATTTTTTTATTGCTAAAAAAAATCATATTTTAGAGATGAGGTAGCCTATTCTATGCCGGGGCTACACGGCTAAAAGAATAGAACACCTCTGCGCAACTAATAGATTTAAAAATTTGATCCTAAAATGAATATCTGTGACGAGTAAGTAGGTATATATGTAGTAAAATGCAAGTTAAATAATAGGTATACCTTTTTAAAATAGTTAAATCAATTCAAGTTATGATAGCTCGAGGCGTGAGAAGCGACATGAACGTGCCTAATTGAATCAGTGCGCTGCGGAGGGACTCGGCCATGATTACATTAGATGCCGGCCACAATTACGTAGATCAGATTTACATCCACCATCTCAGGACGTTGTCTCCCCGATCCCCAGGCACCTTCGCAACAGTCTCTCTCTACGTAGCTCCAGTAGCTTCTAAATAAATTGAATAATAATTTATTTTCTGAAACATTTGTTTTAAAAAATAACCGAATTTTAAAGATCGATAGTGTCCTGTAATTAGAAGGAGGTATTTGCATGCGAAGTAACTAAGCCTTGTTTAATATCTCGAGGCTCAGGTTATGACTGCGAGGCAGGTCGTCGTCATTAGAGGGGTTACCGTCCCATTGCATAATAAAATGGCCAAAGTTTCCACAAGTCCATTATAAATTAGACAGCGGAGAGCCGCATCACTTAAGATAGGTAAGATGTGACCCGGCACGAGATTTAGCCGAACTTCCCCTAATATTGCCACCGCGATCTTGATAAAAAGAACCAACTGGCCATGATTCAAACTTAAAGCTGGATTATGAGAGTGTGCGCATCGAACTACTTAATCTTAAATATTGGCTAAGTGCGTACGGACCACACTCACTCATCCGAGTACGATTATATGAGTGGGTAAGAGACTATTGGGCTCACTTGCATATACCTACTTAGGTAGAATTAACTAACTTTTAAGGAATACCTAGTCTTGATCTGCATAAAGTTAGTATTTAATGCTTTTTTTTTGTAATTCGCATTTTTCTTAATGTAGAATATAGTACTACTACCGATACATGTCCTATTTCATGGATGGTCTGACATTTTGTACCTATTGCCATTTGCTATTCCGAATGAGTTAGTTTGATGCAGCTGTGCAACACATCCTAAGAAACTAAGATACAAGCTCCTCTCACAGTCGGGTAGAAAGAGATATTTGTATGACTGTAGAATATCTAATCGTTTTCCATAATGAGTCTAAATCATTCGAGAGACTATAAAACTGAATACACACGTCGACAATAAGTATAACAATCTGTGTAAGATGCATTTTGAGCGTTTAATGCCGCGGAAATTGGTGCGAAGCGGGACGCGATGCCAACTCTATATGCAATTACACAAATGTCGCTGAGACAACCCGCACCCTCCCTCGGAATTTCACTCAAAATCGTTGTTTACCTCCCATTGCTCCATAATGTGACTTCACGATCTTGCCAGTGCCACATTCATGTTTATTGTTTGAAAAAGAAAAATACGTGCGAAAGTTTAATACTAATAAAAGTTTGAATGACTCAAACACATGGTTCCGGCTTCATTGCGTGCTAATAATATAATAATCATAATCTTTACATAATAATAAAATCGTAACTCAGCGATGTCTGTTTTTGAAAGATATTAAAAAAAAATTAATTATCAACAACCAATTAATTCGACGACCTCTGTGGCGGGTTCGATTCCCGCCGGGTGCAAGTATTTATGCTTAAAAAATAAATATATGTGTCTGGTCTGGATGTCCCTCTATGTATAATATGCATGTATTTACAAAAGAAAAATAAATATATGTAGTACTTATATCCGTTATCTATATAGTCACCGTAACACAAGCTTAGTCGCTTACTACGGGGCTAGATGGCGCTGTGTGTTGTTCACAGAATTTATTTATTTATTAATTGGGTACCTATCTATTTACGCTACAGAACTTATTATTCTGGTTTTCTGGTTTTCTGAGGTATGTCTGTACAAAGGCACAGACCTATCAAACCAAACCCTATCAAGTTATTCAAAAATAGTGCTTTTTCTATTTTTACTTAATTTATTTAAATGTTATATCGAATGTTGATCCACACAACATATCCTATGTTGTGTGGATCAACACATGAATTACGGATATCCGGAAATTTTAAGGAAAATCCGGATATTCCTAAAATATCGTATTTGTCGGTCCATATATCGGCTAGTTTTAAGTTAAAATTAATTTGTTACCGTGGGTTTTTTTTCTTATATTTGTATGGAGAAAAGAGTAGGTAAACTGTCCTCTTAATGGGTTTCACTGGCTGCAAGAATTGGAAATTGGAAAAATAGTTTTTATAAAATAAATACCTACCTAAAGAAATTAAATTCGAAATTAGTATTGGAAAAGTAATGCTCAGTCCCGTGGTTCAATCATTCGAAATTATTTTGTGCAAATGTCAGAAACGTAAAATATCATTCGAATAGATAATAAATCAAGCCTTCAGAAATATGACAAGAAAATGGTACCTATCTACGTGTAGGTATAGTAAAGTTACCTCGGCTGTATACATTAAGGTATATTTGAAAAGAAGCGACGTTTCTTTAATTTCCGTTACGTCACTCGTCCAATTGGGAGAAATGGGAAATCATTGAAGCAAGACATTCCCCTCCTTCAAATCTCTACATTTTCGGTAGAGGTAGCAGAAAACCAAAATTAACTTTTCAAACCCATTAGCCATGAATCACACTAGGTGCGAAAGCCTGGCTTACAATGGCAGCTTTCATTTGTACTTAAAATTGCATTACCTATCTAAGAAAGCTCTAGCAAGACCCATTTATTCTACCAATCTTTAAGAAAATACAGACTTTTTAGTTTAAAGCTTTTACACAAATCTTGTTTTACCCGACTCGGTTGCAAGAGGGCTATATGTTTTATAGTTTTTTCTTGTTTTTTATTCGGAGGACGAAGAATGACAGTGACATTTTATAAATCTACCTCAACTACATACTTGTACCATTTATGTATTCTGTACCTTAACTCATATAGCATTCATGAGTATATATCTGTTTGGGTTTTTGTTATCATGTAATGAAGGTTTCGGTTTCAAAATGAGGTAAGCTGGTGCCTGACATAGACGTGAGGCTGTTATAATTTGCAAGTAAAGTTGGTTTCTTGTGTTAACAGGTGGCGTGGATGCACTTCGAACAGTCTGCCATCCTGACGGTGCACAACCACGTGATCACAAGGAACCCGCGAGTGAGTGTGACACACGACAAGCACCGGACCTGGTTCCTGCACATATCCGACGTTAGAGAAGAGGATCGAGGCAGATACATGTGCCAAATAAACACCGTCACTGCCAAGACACAGTTCGGATATTTACATGTAGTTGGTATGTTTGTTTTTAAAAACTTTCAAATATTGGTATACATACGGGACAAAGAAACAAGTGACTTTCTACAACTTAGATCAAAGTTCAGACATATTAGAATAAAAATCTGTCATCTCTATAGTAAGTATATGAATTCAATCGCTTTGATTTTAATAAGAAAAAACGAGAATGCTGTTATTGCTGGCTTACTCACTTACAAATAAAGAAATTGGGGATTTTTATCTAGCTATATCCCGCGGTTTCACCCGCATTAGTCCCGACCCGACCCTGTGGGAATTTTCAATAACTCTTTCTCATCGAATGACTACATAACATAAAGAAATCACTCTCTAAATATCAGCTCTCTGCTATCTGCAGTTTAGGTTATGCGTTGATCAGTCAGTCAGTAGATATAGAAGATATTTTGAGGCCAACTGCAAATATGCATTCAACGTACGACAAAGAATAAATACACTTGGCTAATGTGAAGCATTAGCTAATTAGAGCCGGAAGTAATTCAGTTCACGGCTGACAGAGTGTTTGTTTGCAGTGCCGCCGACGATCGACGACTCGTTGAGCTCGAGCGACGTTATCGTCCGAGAGGGGGCTAACGTCACGTTGACATGCCGCGCTAATGGCTCGCCTAAGCCTACCATCAAATGGAAACGGGACGACAACTCGAAAATCTCCATCAGCAAAGGTCATTCCGGTTAGTCGAATTTGGCAATCACTAAAGACTATTTTTTTTTTGGAAGATGCCTTTTTCAAATTTAACGATTAATTTCTGAAGCGCTAAAGATGAAGATCTTCTGTTTTATAACAGGTTTAAAAATCTTTATCTTGCATCTTTGAATTCTTGATAGTTTGCGGAAAGTGAGGGCTGGTAGGTGCCCACCAGCCCTCACTTTCCGCAAACTATCACATTACAAAGTTGCAAAAAGCTTCACAATATAACCTACTTATTCAATTTTCCATACAGTTTTGCTGTTTACGCAAACGTGATAGTAACGTTTTTACGAAAAAAAACCCCACTAGGCCCTCTCAGCATTATCCATTCAAAATTATTTGAAAAAAGTTCATACTACAGCAGTAATGTGCCTATTTTAAGTTTAGCATTATTTTCAGTATCGGAATGGGAAGGTGAAGTTCTAGACATGGCAAGGATTTCAAGACTGGACATGGGGGCTTACCTCTGCATCGCAAGCAACGGGGTGCCGCCAACTGTGTCGAAACGAGTTAAAGTCAGCGTTGATTGTAAGTATATCGACTAGGAGAGATTGCACACGTGCGGTGCGGCGCCGCAAGTCCGCAACGTTGATATGTCACAGTGGCGGGACCGCTGGCGCTTTAGCAGCATTGGACAATCTGTTGGTCAAAAAAAGAACTATTTTTTAATGAGCTGTGATGCTCCGACGACAAAACGCATTCACTCCTCCCCGCCTAGTCTCAGCGGATGCGAGTCCGGTGCGGCGCCGCAGCGCATCATGTGACATGCCACAGATATTTATATGTAAGACAACGAAGCGGCACCGCCGGCGCGGCGCCGCACCAACCTAGTGTGTGCGGTCGCTTTAACTCTTGAACAGCGTCAAAACCTGGGCCATGCTTAAAAAGTAAAATTAAGAAACAAAATAACCTAATTACTACTTGATTCATTGATGCATTTTTTAATTACTTTTGACATAACTTCTATTGATCAATTAAATTAAAACTGGATAAAATCAACAGAACTTATAGGCCAATCGAATCAGTCTCATGCCAGAGGCAATCATTTCTACTTTAAGTATTACTTTTATTTAAAGCTAAAGATTCTACTACGCAGACGGAGCTACGGCTGAAAGCTAGTTTACTTTATACATAGCTAAATTTACAATATCTTGTCTTTATAGTTAGATTTTCCCGGGTCTCAATCGCGTATTACTATTTATTTTCTTACCTCGACGTTTCAACCATGATACAATGGTCCCGGGGCCAAGACCATTGTAACATGGTTAAAACGTCGAGGTAAGAAAATAATTAGTAATACGCGATGAAGACCCGGGAAAATGTAACTCTATGTTAACAAATCGTGTGAATTTAATGAGTTTATCTTGTCTTTAGTCCCGCCGATGCTATGGATCCCGCACCAACTAGTGGGAGCGCCATTGAACTACAACGTGACCCTCGAATGTTTCACCGAAGCACACCCCACGTCCCTCAACTACTGGACGCGAGACGACGGCCACATGATCCACGAGAGCCCCAAGTACCACATGGAGAACACGGTCGGAGCCCCAGCCTACAAGACTCACATGAGACTCTTGATCAGGAACATTAACCATGATGATTACGGGACTTACAAGTGTGTCGCTAAGAATCCTAGAGGAGAATCAGATGGCACCATACGGTTGTACAGTGAGTGTTTTTGTTTTTTTATTTATATGTTATGATGATATAAATACAGATAGGTATGTATGATTTAAATAGGAGCAATCATGTCCATGGATTATTTTCATTAAAATATGACGACGTATTTATAGTACGCAATTTGATTTGAATAAATACATATACAGGGCACAGGGTTTCCTAGAAATGGTGGAAAAGCGTGGTAGGGGGCGATGATATAATAAAATAATAGTATTACGTACAATCTCTACGTCACAGAAAAAAATGTATTCCCATCACTCCGCGGTTTACGATTTTTTTTGGAAAATTTAGAAAAATCCCAGTTTTTCTCACATTTGTGGACACCACGTCTGCTATATTAGGGCTAGTTTGGATTTTTGTCTTTTAACGTGTTCCTTAATAATGGTATTTCTAAATAAATAACCTTTAAAAAATCTTAACAACTAATAGTCCCTAAACCCAAATTTTATTTTAATATTAAACTTAAATATTAAAGTTATAAATTGAGTAGCTTGGTTAGAGTCGAAGTGAGTGGTTTACTTAAAGACATGAACTTCTTTCATTAATCTTTTAAATAGCCACGATTTTATACAGGGTCTACATGTAGCTCTTGTATTGTATCACCATAATTTGTAGATGCCATATTAAAAAAAACCGGGCAAGTGCGACACTCGCGCACGTAGGGTTCCGTACCACTATGACATTTGGGTACGGAACCCTAAAATGATTTACATCCAATTTTTAAATTTGATAGGAAAATGTGAAATATTTAGCTTCGATCCTTACTCCCTTCATACGACCACACTACTCAAAAAAAAAGAAAAAAAAAAACTTTGGCACAAAGAAAATCTGAAACTTATAAGAAACTCTTTGGTAAGTGAAGGCAGACTGGTATATTTGACAGACAGGGCGGCCATTTTGAATTCCACGACCTACTCGATTCACTTGTAGTTTTTGAAACACGTTTGTTGTATGGGAGCCCCTCTTAAATATTTGTTTTATTTTGTTTTTAGTATTTGTTGTTGTAGCGGCAACCGAAATACATCTTCTGTGAAAATTTCAACCGTCTAGCTATTACGGTTCATGAGATACAGCCTGGTGACAGACGGACGGACGGACGGACGGACGGACGGACAGACAGACAGACAGACAGACAGACAGACAGACAGACAGACAGCGAAGTCTCAGTAATAGGGTCCCGTTTTTACCCTTTGGGTACGGAACCCTAAAAACTATGTTAGGTAGTATCCTACGTGCTGCAACAAGGTGCTATAAGATCCCATTATCAAAGCTTTTAATACTCAGCAATTTTAACTTATAGGCATCGTAGCTCGCATTTTACTTAAGATGTAGGCGGACTACGAACCTCATCTTGTAGCATCGTGGTCCTTGTTATAAAAAAAAGTGTGGCACTCGGGGACTGCCGCGGTAAAGCTATTGCATAGCATTTTTATCAACTTATGCAATTACAATTATTTATTTATTTTGTACCATGTTGCCATGGTTACCATGTAGCTCGGCACGTTTAGTCTCTAAGTACCTAAAACGCAGTCTGTCAATTTCGCGTTGTGCCATACTGTCATTTAAAATGTGCGTTTAGTCTAAGTCGCTATAAGTCTACTTCTTGTAGTGCCTTTATAGCGATATGACTATGTTGCAATAGGTCTACTTCTAGTATTGCCTATTATCGATATGACTATGTTGCAATAGGTCTACTTCTCATAGTGCCATTTAGCGATACGACTAAGTCGATATTCGTTCCAGGACGTTCGAATTTTCAATATTTTTTTTTCAGAGTTTCATACGCAAAGGGTAAAAAGAAGAAAGCGAAGTCTTAGTATTAGGGTCCCGGTCTATTAGGTACTGACTGAGACTTCGCTGTCTGTCCGACCGTCTGTTACCACTGTTACCAGGCTCTATCTCATGAACCGTGATAGCTAGACAGTTGAAATGTTCATAGATTATGTATTTCTTTTAAATTAATCTTAAATACAAAAAAAATAGGTTTAATAATTATTACGTAAGAAATATTCGCATAGAATTATTTTTCAAGTTCAATATCAATGTGCTGATGTCTCGTTAGGTCTTGGCACAACGCGAAATTAGCAGACTTCGTTTTAGGTACTACCGATTAAGAGAGCGCACTAAAAATAAATTTCAATTTGCCTATTAAGTAGGAAAACTAAATCCCAATTTGCCTGCTTCGGTTTATAGTCAAAACGAGTTTAGTTATATGGCGAGTTAGATCTAAACTTTAGTCCTGACTCGCCGTATAACTAAACCTCTATTCATCTACTTCGCTTTAGGGCTAATGCGCACTATGACTAAACCTCAATTTATCTACTGCGCTCATGAACAAATACGCAATAAGTCTATACATCAATATGCCTATTTCTCGTTAGGTCTAGGCACAACGCGAAATTGACAGACTGCGGTTTAGGTACTTAGAGACTAAACGAAAAAGTAAACAAAGAACTGTTAATTTTAAATGAAAAAGTAAATAAGAGCTGTCACTTTCAAAAAAATGAGATTTCAGTTTACATTTTTTATCTAAGTTTCTGAAATATGATATAAGTTTCTGAAATACGGTAATAGTTCCAACATTCTGAAAAGATACCAACAATACAATGTTGTTCACAGCATCATCTCCACCGACCACGACGCCGGATCCTCGCGCCTTGACACTTCCTCCGCCGTCGAGACCTCCGAGACGTGACTCTCCTAGCACGGACAAAGGTACCACTTTAACTATATTACACGACTATTTGCTCTATAGACTACCACAAAATCCCTCCTTTATACTGCTTAAACTGTAAGGTGAGCGTTTGACAAGATGACGTAAAATCTACACTAATAAAGAGAAAAGATTTGTATTTTTGTGTGCGTGTGTGTGTGTATCTATAATGAATACACTCAAAAATTACTGTGCCGATTTCAAAAATTATTTCACCATTAGACTTTGTTACTCAGGGTGAATGTAGCTTCATTCACCCTGAGTAGGCTAATTTTGATCCCGATATTTCCACGGGATCGGGACTTACGCGGGTTAAACCGCGGGTCGCAGCTAGTTAATAATAAACAGATAGATAGATAACTTCGTTTGCACAACATATATAGGTAGGTACTTCACAGAAGCACACAGTACCTACATAACTAAAAGAAAGCTTGTGGTGGAAAGTGGCTCAAATGGGCGGCCTTATAGCTGATAGAGCCAAGTAACCTCCGAGTGTCTTCCGAGTAACCAAATGAGAAATTGTCCTATACCTACCTAGGTACAAACACAGAAGGCACGTGTAGGATAACTAAGGGCTAAATCTAAACGTAAGCCGACGCAGCCGCTTAGGGCGGTGGGGAAATGCTAGGGAATCGAGTTCGGGTCGGGTTATCACTCGCCAGTTCCCTAATTAGCCAGTTTCACTGACTCGCCAGTTTCTTCGTTCGTCGGTTCAATAGAAATCTTTAAGCTGTCAGTTTTTCTTTGTCGAAATAATCGATATATTCCATAAGTGGTCAGTTTATGCAATTTTCGTAATCTGACAGTTATTCAACCGCTTCGGCCACTTCCGAAACCAAAGTTCGAAACCGGTTTTGAACTAAGAATTTTTTTTCTTGTTTCGAAACTGGTTTCGGTAAAAGAATAATATTTCTTATCTCGAAATTCGTTTCGAGATAAGAATATTGTTTCGTCTTTCGAAACTATCAAATCGTAATCTAATCCTATCTATTTAGATGTATAAGAAGTAAGAATTGAAAGTTAATATATGTAATATTTATATTTAATTCAAATAGAAAAGAAAAAACATTTAATAATGCAATGAAAACGGTGCAATAACTTCAAGGCAATGGCCAACCGTGATTTCTTTTTTTTTAAGCTGTTGGATTGCTAATTTTATTTCTTCATCTATCTCCATGTAGTTTTTGTTCTTTTTAGTTGCTTTTTTGCAAACGCCAGTTTCATTTTTCAAAACATCCAGGACTTGAGCTAATGTAGGATTCGTACGCGCAATGAATCTGTTTAATTTGGAGTGCCACCCCTCCAAGTGGTTCGTAGTTCTAATTTCTTCCTCGCTGCAGCTGCAAACTTTGTGAAAATTGTTTTGCTCAAACCATTGCCTTTTAAAATATTTGTTAAAATTTTGAACTTCTATGGCATGTGGGCTTTTATTCATAACATAGTTATATCCTTTAGTAATAAACTGTTGCGGCAAACGGGCTAAGCTTGCACAACGAGCTACGTGTCTCTTTTTGACACTGGAGTTTAAGTTCAGTTTCTTTGCCTTTCGGAATAATGCCCTGTTGAAATGGAAGTAGCATAACTTTATTTCGATCATTGGAAAGACATCTCTGATTCCTAGCATTGCTGCTTTCTCAAAATCCAAAGTAATCTTCTTTGGTTCAAATGATGGAATTTGTGATTTTATTAATCGGAATAATACTTTGTAAGTCTCCTTTTTTTTGTTTTCGAGAAAGGCAAAAATTAAAGGGGTTAATGAATGAATATTTTCATTATAGCCGTGTATAGAATATAACTGTTTAAAACATCGTGGGCAAGATTTAAATGTTCCGTCGCAGTAAATGTGTTTATAATTTGTGATTTTTTGTCTTGCATTTGCTGTGCAAAATACTAATATGCGATTGCCGTCATCAATGAAATCAGCTAAGATCAACTTTTCAAATTTTCCGGGAACAACTACTTCGCTAGGTAGTGTAAATCTCTGTTTTTTGACACCTAACACTTTGTTGCGTTCGTTGTATAGCCCGCTTTTAACATTACTAAAACTTGGCAATTGATCACTTATAATAACATATCCCAAATTTTCCATATCGGCCTTCATATCGTCATATTGTTTTTTTATTGATACAAAGTTAGTACTCACTTTTTGTTTTAAATTATCCATGTTTTTTAGATATTCTGTTTTAACAATATCCCCTTTACAGTGACTCTCGTGTTGATTTTTTTTTATAATTTCATTCTTAGTATTAATAGTAAAGTTACCTTTGCATCCCAAATGTTCTTTTACGCAATAATAAAATGCGTTGCCGCTTTTGTAAATTTTCTTTCTATGGTACTTCCGCCCTTCGTACAGAGCTGCTACTCCTCCTCTTTTAGTACTTATAAACTCTATTTGTGTTTTATCCATTGTACATAGGTACTGCAATTCTGAATACCAAGTAAATGAATGCTATTTAAATAGCTTCGTTGCACTTCCGTACTTTATCAGCACTTGACATTGACTTGACGTATATCATTGATGATAATGGCAATATATGTCATTTTAATTAAAAAGGTTTCATAATGTGTTAGTGGATAGTAAATAGCAAAAAAGCAACTAAAAAGAACAAAAACTACATGGAGATAGATGAAGAAATAAAATTAGCAATCCAACAGCTTAAAAAAAAAGAAATCACGGTTGGCCATTGCCTTGAAGTTATTGCACCGTTTTCATTGCATTATTAAATGTTTTTTCTTTTCTATTTGAATTAAATATAAATATTACATATATTAACTTTCAATTCTTACTTCTTATACATCTAAATAGATAGGATTAGATTACGATTTGATAGTTTCGAAAGACGAAACAATATTCTTATCTCGAAACGAATTTCGAGATAAGAAATATTATTCTTTTACCGAAACCAGTTTCGAAACAAGAAAAAAAATTCTTAGTTCAAAACCGGTTTCGAACTTTGGTTTCGGAAGTGGCCGAAGCGTATTCAACAGAGATAGTATATTATCTTTATGTACAAAAATATTGTCTCATTTTTTTTTATTCACACTTTCTCATTTTAAAAACAAACAGTTAAAGTGTTTCCTACACTTAGTTAGATGACTGGATTTTTGAAGTAATGCTTTTCAATAATTTGCACCCGACAGGACTTGAACCTGCAATCTTAACTCCGTGTATCTGCGCTGTGAAAAAAAACCACTTTTGTTTGCACTTTTCGCATTTTCTTATTTCACTTTGCATTAAAAGTTCTTCATCAATGTTTGACTTACTATAAATTGCATAAATAACAGTATTTTTTACACCGACGATCCTGTTTATTAAGAGATATTATTACCTTTACGAGGCATTCGTTCGCTTTCATTGTTTGTTGCTGTTTCAGTTATTATTAGTGGCAGTTATTTGTTTACTGATCGTAAATCTCCGGCGATCTGTTGTCGCCAGACGTAGTTTGATAACTGCCACGTTATGGCGGCCCGTAAACTATTAACATTAGTCGTTTTGTAAACAAATTTCGAAAGACTCTAATGGTTAGGTAGATTTTAATTACTTTTCACCGGACTGCAAGAGGGTTATTAAATTTATAAGCTATGGAAATCATTTTTATACTGTTTACCTTACTTAATCTGTTGGTTAGCAGCCGCTAGGTTTTATTACGATGTATATTATCTTGTTGTTGATACTTTGTTATATTGCCTAATTAAAAATAAAATAGATTTTACAAATTGTTTTATAATTATTACTAGCAGCGTCCCGCGGTTTCACCCGCGTAAGTCCCGATCCCGTGGGAATATCGGCCTATAGCCTTGCTCAATAAATGGACTATCCAACACTAAAGAATTTTTCAAATCGGACCAGCGGTTCCAGAGATTAACGCGTTCAAACAAACAAACAAACTCTTTCGCTTTATAATAGTAACTAGCAGCTCCCCGCGGTTTCACCCACATAAATCCCGATCCCGTGGGTATATCGGGACCAAAAATAGCCTATAGCCTTCCTCAATAAATAGACTATCCAACACCGAAAGAATTTTTCAAATCGGACCAGTGGTTCCTGAGATTAGCGCGTTCAAACAAACAAACTCTTCCGCTTTATAATAGTACCTAAGAGATATAGTATAATAGTATAATAGATTAGAACTACGGGTCTAGATCGCGTTGTAGATAATCATTGTTCTTGACGTTTGGGAATTGGTCAAGAAAAGACTCTAATAATATTGATTGACAGAAATCGTGTAAGTTTAAAAAAATCTGTCGTTTTATGTTGAGATTTGAAAAAAAACCGCGGAACTATGAAACGTATACTGAGTACTATCGTAAAAAAATAACTAATTTAAAACTGGCTTATACTGGCTTATTCAATTATCTTACTTATTTAAAACGGTTTCTATATTTATTAACCATAATTAGTTACCATACCATTTAGTAAAGAAATAGGCAAGTCGAGTAGTGTAGGATCTAGTAATTTGTTGTGATTAGTGTTGGGAGCGTCGCGGGTGTCGGCTGTGGCCGTTATTGGCAAGTTGGTCTCGTCTCCGGGACATGTCGCCGCTCGCCGCCGGTCACCATCTTGCACGACAACCTATTACGGACAACTGCTCGCATCCGCTTTCTTGTTGCAAACTCTTAATAAGCTTTCTAGACGTCCAACAACTTTAATCTCTATGAGTGAGCGCATAAAAGAAACTATTCTCGTAAACCACGTTTTTATATAAACCAAGTTTATCAAGCGTAAACGAAGTATTCGCCGGTGGCGTCTTTTCGCTTCTGGCAAATTCTTATCTGTCTTTTTCATTATACCTCAGCACATATGAACTTGAAAAATCCATTTAGGTCCCGTCGTCGGGCGAGTGCAAGTTGTGCGGTTGTTTTTGCGATCATGTCAAACGCGGAGGCACGGGAGAGCGCGGGCGGTATACGCTCAACGTTCACTGTTTTATTTTTTGCAACCATTACGAATTTACGGCTGCCCACCACTCGACAATATTGCGCAACTTTTCAATAACTGTTAGCCGACCACCCACACCAGTCCCTTGCCATATTGAATCTTTTACCCTATCAGTTCACTTTGTCGTTTCACCCCTCATATATATTTTTTAGGTAAACCGAAAATATTGTATCCCGCTACTAATATTGTTTTTGTAGGGACGAAATATCAATCGAATCTGAACGAGATTGACAAAGGGAAACAGAAGACGGACGAGGGCGGTGGGAAGATGCAACATAACTGGGTTGGGGGAGCTTCTCAGGTCACAGGTAAAGCCGACTTTGTTTGTTACTCTACTTGCCCTATCAGCCTCGCCTTGACAGCCGCTTAATCATCTCACAGAAATAACACAATTTATATGGTTATACGATGTTGCCGAAATAATATCCAATTTACCTAGGGCCTGATTATGTAACTTTATTGCTAACACATCTCGATTGAAACAATTAAAATTGTTGATTACACATCATTTTTCACGTCATACTGTCGCTAACAATTTGTCATTGTAAATCCGTAAACGCAAATATCAACAATTTTAATTGTTTCAATCGCGATTTGTTAGCAACATGAACGTTTTCTGAACTAAATATCTCGTTACAGGTGACGCAGATTGGAGGAGAGCTCATCTATGGATATTACTAGTACTAATAATAAAAATTGTATTGATTTTCTAATTTATTTCATTGATCACCATAGAACTCTGTCCATTACAAATACGTACTAAACAAGCTACAATATGGAAGACAATGTTTATGAAACCTATATACGTTTTACATTACGAGATGCAATGGATGAAGTTTCTTAACGAAACGAATGTTACTGTTACTTCCGTAATGTAATACGAACTGAGAAAGTATAGTCGAAAACTTTAAAAGTACGACGAGTAAGAACATTTCTGACTCAACGTTTGGTAACAAAACTTAATATATTATTTTTCACATATTTCAGCAAAACTATCATACTGCGGATGCCAAATTGCGTTTACCTAGTAAATTCTCGATTTACGTTTATGTACAAATTGTTTGCCACCACAATGGTGGCGCGATGGCGCTTAGACGCCGTAGAATATTACAATTACAACAATAGAGTTATTACGAGTGTAACAGAGCTTAGAGCTTACGACCAAAGTGATCAACAGTTTTATGCTACTCATTATATTTAAACAAAATGTATCGAGTTGAGACTTCGGAAATGTGTTTCGTGATCTCTTGAAATAATCATTTTAGAAATCAATTAATCTAATTAACTTTTTTTGAAAAAACTTCAACCGATTTTGTATTAAAAGTAGAGAAAACTTCAATAAATAAAATCGAAGTCTCCACTCGATACACCATACAATTATTATTATTAAGAATTTAATGTCCTTGAAAACAGGTGAATTAGATTAAATATTATATGAAAGTGTAGGCACATCACAGTAATTTTTTAATATACAATGTTTAAGAGACTACATTTTCATAATCAAAATGATATTCATACATTTTAAGCGTTGTTTGTTAATTATACATTCTCTAATAATAAACATAGACACGATAGGTTATGTTAGTTATGTATTAAAATGTTCCTCCGGCTATTTCACGATTCAGGATAACGCCTCTCTTAAAAACCCTTCTTCCCTTCTCTAAAATACCTTCTCCCTTGACTTATAAATGTTTAGTAAAACCTTCAGCAGTAAAATTATTTTATGTTTGCCACAAGAGCAAAACAAAAAAAAAAAAAAAAAAAAAGTACGTTTATTCATTCGGATATTAGCAAGATATCTCTTTGACATGTCATTTTTTTTTTATTTAATCTACTCTACTATGTCTTCGGATCGCGACCTCCATGGCATGGGAAGAAGACACAAGAAACTCATGGGGTTTTTTTTTTTGCAAAAAAGAAAGCATTTTGAAGTAAACAATTATAATCGTTTTTTTTTAATAAGGGAATAAAGAGACATACTGTCTACATAACATCTAGGCTAGTAAAATACGCAATTTTTGTAAAATTGACCATAAAAATGGTCCAGGTAGAATCAAAACTGATTTCACAAATATTAAAGTTTTTGTTAGATTAAAGCTACCTTAAATTCAAAAGAAGATAATAATAATTTGCAAATATAATCTGCATTTTAATTGAGATAATTTGAAAGTATAAAATATTTTAATATACGTAGTACAGATTTTAATTGTAGACTACGATTTGACATTTAGGCTGTTTATACACTTTATGCTCAGGTTGATTTGTTATATCGTAGTCTACAATTTAAATCTGAACTGCAATTGGAATGTAACTCTAGAACGCATTCGATTACAAAAACGTTTAATTCGAGTTGGTGGGTTAGATGTCAGAAATTACCTAAAGTAATAAATAAGTAACATGTGTGTACATCAGACATCAAGAATAGATTATTAAAATGCTCAGGACCTTATCCACTGTTGACATTTAAAGTTGTCAATATGTCAAAATGAATTAATGTTGTCAATAATTTCAATTTCTGAAGTGAAAATTATTTTTATTGTTGACTGTACATCTTAGTTAGACCATGTTAGACAAACACAAAATATAGAAAGAAAAACACGAACTTTTTTCAGCAATAAAATCCAAATCTTACAACTTGAAGTTCAAGGGATACGTAAAATAGTAGGTATCTACTCGTTTATGAGACTTTTTTATGAGCTTGTCAAGTGATTTTATGTGTAAACACTCACTTGCATGTAGTTTTTCTGAATCATGAATATAGCTATAGAAATATATGTAGATACATTATCGTAATTGCACATAATATATATTAAAACCTGATATACGTGCACTATTATCATAGTATATTTTATTTAAAGTTAGGTAGGTAGAGTAAGACTGAATGAATTAAAAGATACGCGTTTGTAGAGAATCACATTTTAAGTTACGCTTGTGTAAACCTCATGTTCGCTGTGATACATTTATTGATTCAAAATTCTAGACGTCGCCTTTGTAAACCTGAAAGTTATTTTACGTCCATTTATAAATACCTACCCCAATGTAGTACCAGATTATGTATTTATCTTAAAACATATTTATTTATGTTGACGATGTTTCAAAGTCCTATTATTAGTCGCATTGATATAAATAAGGGTATGAAATGGGTATGAACTCTAATAGAGACCTCGAGTTCTATGTGTATGAAGCTATTTGTTTTATAAATACTTATGTGAATGATTGTTAGGTACCTTACCTTAAACCTAACAAAACTTTGATATAATATTATTTATATTTAAGTTCCTCAATTTTTTTCAACTTTTTGTTTCTTTAAAATTTTAAAAAAATTCTACATTTCTTCTGTCAATTATCCTAAAATTGTCGTATGTAAATGTTACAGTAAATAAAACAGTTGCCAAATCGCTAAATATAAATAGATAGAAATGTTGTAAATATATCCATAAGCCGATGCAATTGAGTGCGGTTTTAAACAAAAATGTAATGAATGTTAGCGAGTTGTGGCCGAATATTTGCACTATACCTATACGTAACTATAACGATAGGTATTATTAAGGAGAAAATAGGAAATGGAAATAAAAAAGCTTGTTTTAAATGTTGGTTTTTTATTTTGATTAATTATAAGTAAAAGTCAAATGATTGAGTTAAAAAATACACCTGAAAGCTTTAACTAATTTTATGAGTAGATATGGGAAAGAACGTGATCTTTGTCGCACAGTTCGTAGTGCGTCATTGGTAAAGTAAGGCCGTGGTTTCAAATCCCACGGTTATCATTATTTAATCCCACTTTGGTGAGCAATTTATGAGTATCCCAAGCCGTATCTGCTAAATGCAAGTACCGAATACCGCATCGAGATACTAAGAACATTGTTTTAAGACATTACTAGGTATTGGTTCAAAATAAAATGAATTCAGGTAAGTAAGTAAGCGTAGATAGGTAATATATTCTAAAGACCTCATACTTATTTATGCAATTTCGGGCAAAAGTTAGAACAGTAAGGTCTCAATAATTTATGTAGGAAACAAAGTAAGTTGCCCGCCTCCCGGCAACATTTGACGGACCGAATGCGCGCAAACAATCTGTGGCGGATCTCAGAAGATTAGGGCAGGTTCCCGGGCGCCAAGAAGGCTCCAACTACGTATGGCCGCAAGCCAACTCCTCTAAGCCAATCTAACTTCTTTTAAATGTGTTTTTGATGTAAAGAACACATTACAGTACGCATCGTTTCTCGACTCCCAAATCTCGAACCAAATTAGCTTATGATTTATAGGACTTTAAGTTTGTTGCGTACAAACTGTGTACAAGCTTAACCGCATTAAACCACTTACAAATTACTTGAGTGTTCTCCTACTTGGGTGTTTGTTCCAAAAAAGTAGGATTAATGTTTCCATGAAGTTACCAAAAGTTGTGTAACTACTAAAAAGCTGGGTAAGTTTACCAAAGTAGGTACTTTTAATAGATACCTATTCTTACCTATTCTTGTCAGTTAGGAATAAAGGCTTATTGAGATCTGTGCGTTATTCGCTACCTCTTTATGGAAGAACTGCCGTAACACGATTCGATTTACTTTCCTATTTCCTACTAATATTATAAACGCGAAAGTTTGTTTGTATGTATGTGACTTTGTTACTCTTTCACGTAAAAACTACTGAACCGATTGCGATGAAACTTGGAATATACAAAGCTGGAGACCTAGAATAACGCATAGGCTACTTTTTATCCCGATATTCTTGCGGGATCGAGACTTACGTGGGTGAAACCGCAGGGCGCAGCTAGTATGTATACGAGTATATCTCATAGATCTCTATCTATATAAAAGAAAGTCAAGTAAGTTATGCTTTTTCTAACTCAAGAACGGCTTAACCGATTTAGATGAAAATTGGTGGGGAGGTAGCTTAGAATCAGGAGACGGACATAGGACTTTTTATTGCCTCTTATGCAGAACAAAGTTCACCGGCTCAGCTATATTATACTAATACTAGCTGACCCGGCAAACGTTGTTTTGCCTTATAAATTATAGATAGTAGCCGATTCTCAAAATGAATACGCATATAACATTTGGTAAAAATCGGTCGCGCCGTTTCGGAGGAGTACGGTAACTAACATTGTGACATGGAAATTTTATATATTAGAAAGAAGAAGATATAAATAACGCTCAGTTTTGAATTGGCCTTTATACCAACTTATTATATTAACCACCAATAATATCTATTCTTCTTTACGTTACTTAAAAACTTTTAATCTATCAGAATGTGTAGGTACAGTGATTAGAAAATAACAATAGGTTACGAAGTCCAACAGAATTACAGTGAAAATGGAACCTTGTCTCCAGTAACATAGGTATAGAAGGCCACGTAGGTAGTGTTAATTGATTGCCGTTGACGAGTGCACCGTGTCGGTAACATTAACCTCATTACTTAGCCAGTAGGCGTGTGCTTCCGTCGGATACCGGACACCCGACACGAGTCTGACAAATAAAATTAAGGCTTTGCCCTTCATTGAAAATGCCTCTATTTGGTTTACTTTACTTTCTGAGTTGAATTTGAGTTGAGTTTCTATGTAATACTTTTATAGAAATCTAGTTAACGATTTCTATAATATAATATTATTGTTTTAACATGTTATTAACCATGCACCGCTTTTGTTTTTGGAAGTTTTTTACACTTCAGTAAAGAATTGAAATTTCCCATTAGGTATGTAGGTACCTACCATTTCTTTGGAATTAGTAAATATTTTCAATAGTACTCTATTAAAGTTAGTTTTATTAAGAATTATCACAGTTTTTTATAACTAATACAAAATGCTTCAAAATTAACTTATCAGTCTGTCTTCAGTTATTTCAAGGGCCTCTAAAATCACAGAACATTTCCCTAAAACTCATAATCCATGGTGATTGAAGACAAATGGCGACCGCACGGTTGAAAAGCAAAACAATAACATCCTGCGCGATCGTTTCAGTAGGCCGCCTTCATAATTTCAGGACGCAAATTAATCCGAGCACGGGCGGTATGATCGGCGTCGGTCAACGCGTCCTCGCATACTAATGCTATTGTTTATCGAAGGGGCTAATCTCTGCGTACCCAGCCGTCACTGACCACCCTACAAATTATAACGGATCACTTTCGGGACCGTCTAATCCGGTGCCGGTGACGCCCGGATCGCGCACGTGCCTACATCGCCAGCAACCTCATTACTATGTAAATCAATTTTTAAAGTAAGCAGAATTACCTTGGTTATTAGATCGAATATCTTTTGTAATCTAACCTTTTATTCGGGTGGCCATTAAACACACTTGGTACATGGTTTAAGCGTGTCGTAGCAGCTGGGTACTCGTAAGGTAGTCAACTGCTACAGTATCTGCGCTTCACTTCGAATTTTGTAGATAGAATATCTTTTCTTAGTAATCAATCCTTTTATTATGTTGGACATTAAAAGCACTAGGTACCTACATAGTAAGCGTACCTGGCTGACGAGTCTTAACTGCAACGGTATTTGCACTATACTTCAAATTTCGTAGTATGTATAGATGTAGACAGACATATTAGGCTTATTTGCAAATTTATAACGTCGACGAACGGAAACGCTTTGCTCACTTTATTACTTTAAAGTGAGCAAAGCGTTTCCGTTCGTCATTCCTTATTCGCACCGCCAGAGATTGGAATCAGCTACCTGAGACTGTATTCCCTCATCATCATCCGAGCGATGTTCACGGTTGCATCTCTCTCGGGAGCCCGGGGTCCGGTTTCCTACTTTCAAGTCTCCAGTTTTCACGATCTTCGGCAACTTCACACAATCTTCGGGAACTTCGCACGATCGTCGGCAATCGCACGATCTTCGGCAAGTTGAGACTGTATTCCCCTGGTGAGAACAATTTGGGGGTCGTTAAATTGCGTGTTCCTTCTAGGTCAGCGTGCTTCATCTTAGACTACACCCACACTTACCATCAGGTGTGTTAATGCTCAAACGCTGGTCTAGGTATACGAAATACAAATAAAATGAGTAAGTATGTAAATACAAAATGAAAACTTAAACCTCTTGTCGCTAAGTGACTGATAATATTGGAATTCAATCGAACTAATTACTAATATACTATATTTTTCGCGAATAAGATTTGTGTCTTAGTATTAGTTAGTATGTACAGGTTTGTTGCTTCTTTATACAAATAAACTAAACAGATTATGATGAACCTTGGCATGTTCATAAATATGTAACTGAGTTCCAGAGTGATGCAGATGAAACCGCGGGTGTAGCTTGTAAACATTCTATTTACGAAAATTACAAAAAGGTCGAAATCCATAATACTTATCAACATCGAAAGACACATATTAAAACATGCATAGGTCTCCAAAAATAAGTTCACCTAAGTAGTCCTCAACAAATAAATGCTAAGTAGAACGATGAGCGCACAAATTACTGTTTTAACTTTATGGCCAACAAAATATGTTTTCAGAAATCTAAACAAAATAAAAACGTTTCCACTAAACTATAAAACAGGCAGGTAACCCATTTTGCGTGCCATAACATGTGTAAAGTTGTAAAAGAGTCGTCCCACTCTGAGTGATAATAAAGGTAACCCTCTGCGGCACCTTTATTGTTATCGAATAAAAATAATCCCCGGATTTTTTGGGATGATCGTAAATTATAACGGGATTCACAGGGGTGGCGACTTGAGACAGGCGTAAAACGCGCAGAGGTGAGGCGACGCGACATCACACCACTTACACCTCTTATAAGAATTGTTACATTCTTCTGAGTTTAGACTTCAGTAATCCATCATTATAGTCGATTGGCAAGTACTTTTTGAGTAGGTACCTAAGTATTTTCCTTAATAAATAAATAAATTAAAATAAAACAAAACATTTTTTTTTCTATACCTAGTTTCGCGTTTGTAAATATAGTTTATATTTAAATTTTAAAATCAATAATAATGGTTTTTCTCACCGTAGTAAGTTAACATTAACATACTTTTAAAACAACCATACGATTATGTATTTTATTTATTTAAATTATACCTACTTACTAATACTATTTAACCTGTCCATGTCAAATAAATTGCATGGTAAATAAACGTAGGTAACCAAACACAAACCAGACTTAATAGCTATCTAAAAGCCGACCAAATAGAAAAAAAATCCTTTCTTTAAGTTTATCTCGAATCAGGGACCTATGCAAACATTCCTCTCAAAGCCAAAAAGTAACAGCAGCGTAATCTTTGTCAAAAGATACTACAAAGGCATTCCATTTATTATTCTTTAAATATTTTACAAGTGTCTATTCGCGACGAGGAGCATTTAAAATGAACGAGACGTTAAAGAGTTCGCTCAACAATAAGCAGACCCTGAACGCATATTTTTGACGGTGTGAAGCGCTGAAAATCCACCGATACCAACAAAAGTGGCAAGTGAAACTAATGAATTATTCATACCGGCGGGCGCGGTGCATGTCCTATCACTGTTTTATCTATTGCGGGGCTTACGGCGACCGCGGGGGCACGGCGCCCCTCGCGAGCTCGCGCTACCCGCTACCTACCCAGAAAGGGTTTAACTACCTTGCTACCAACAATTTTAGTGTCGTTTGAGAACACTAGATAAGCTTCTTGCTTAGTATAAACATAAGCTTAATGCGACCGCTAACGCAATAACTGTTAAACAACCGGCCGCTTTCTTATTTGTTTAGGCAACTCTTATTATTTTTAGGACATTTTTATGGTTACTTACGATTTACCTCTGTATTTAATGGAGAAATAT
This sequence comes from Idaea biselata, assembly GCA_958496205.1. Taxonomy (NCBI): domain Eukaryota; kingdom Metazoa; phylum Arthropoda; class Insecta; order Lepidoptera; family Geometridae; genus Idaea; species Idaea biselata. The sequence continues at coordinate 24,038,485 of OY292396.1, read as the reverse complement.
AATTGGGCGTGCCACGAAGAAACTCGTAATGTAGTTGTAGTTCTAACCATCATTAACAATTTAAGTGAGAGAGATATATTATAGGTAGGTAATTACGTCAATAGGTTATGCATTCATTATGTGCACATAAATAGTGCATAACCTATCAATGTACATTTGAATGTAGACATTAAACAGTTCAAAGTATTGAATTTGTGCTTCGATGCACTGAGATCCTTTTGATACAAATAAGGTGCTCCACAAATTCCCATACACAGTCTGTATGTATGTATGTATGTAGGTAGTACGGTAAACAAGATAAACTCTGTCTCAGAGCGGGCGTAGGTAACGCTCCACAGCACATAAATCTGCAGATTTCATTGCCCACGTCTGATCCACGATCCCTTTGGTAATCTTAACCTGGATTACTTCCACTTTTCGCTAAGTGCCGTTTGTTTTCTCTCTTATTAAATGTACCTATTAGGTTTGTCGGAATCCTATAAATTATGGTAGGTAGTTAGGTACCTACGTTTTTTATCCGATTTGATTTTTTAAAATTGTTTTTAGTTTCTGTTTGGATTCTCATTTTGGTTTACGTATCAGTTTCCCATGCTGGTTTTAGTTGCGAATTCCGTTCAGGCACCGGTTCCAGTTCCGGTGCCAGAGCCGGTTCCTATCCCAGGTCCCAGTCAGTTCCGGTAGCAGTTCCGGGTCCAGCTACGATTTCGATTTCAATGGATCTATCTACAGTTTTCACATCTTGCTACTATCAATTTTTAATATTGGATGTTGTATAAACCATAGAACCCGATGTATTAGTAACTAACCAAAATTATATGGGTCTCAAGTTACAGCTAGTGGGGTATTACTACTTAATAATATAATTCTTGAATTTTTAGTTTATTTAAACTCTATTACTTTTTGCGTCGGTATAATAGATGCCTACATACATATCCCCAACCTTTTTTATTTTATTTCCGAGTTGTTTCTAAATAAAAATAGTGAAGATTTGACGAGGACGAGAATGTAGCAGCAGCAGAATTTTCAGCAGTACCTAACCTTAAAGTCTTTACTAGATGTTATGGTCAAAACGTACGACGAGTAAGTAGGTAGGTCCTGCTCGTTACATTGGAAGTGAATATTGAACAGTCAGCCGTTGTTAAAGGCGAGATTCAATAGGCAAGTTAAGTAACAGTTAGTAATTGTTTGACAGAGTACCACGAGTCAAACTCCGGACAATCTTGTTGGAGTCGCCTGTCGTCTCTGCACTATAAACAACTTTCGCAATTAAACTTTTATTCGGAGATCGATATTACTCCGTCCCGTTTATATTTTGCTTATCAACTGACTACAAGTTGGGTAAAGTTGGACAAGAAAGCCAAGTCCACAGTGAATGGCTTGCTTGTAACATTGTAGACAACAACCTGCTGGCTATGTAGGTACCTTCTGGTGTTAATTAATAAAGCAACTTTAAAAAAATATGATTATTGTCATTTGACTTCCTGTTTTCATTATAATTGAGTTTCGTAAGTGCCAAACACCAATTTAAGGATATGACTAATATTACTTATATTGTGGAAATATATCTATCTTCTTATCTTTTCTTCAGAAAACGTTTCATAGTATTTTATGACTTAATGGACTAGATGTACATCTCCGATACTGATTGGGAAATTCATATTATGGTCGGTCTTCATAAAATATTTTTTAAATGTCTAAGACTTGTATATTTCGCATTTATCGAACTGTAGAGAATGAAAATTAAACGTACATAGGTATATATTTATGAAACAAGTTTCTAATAATATAAATATAGGTACAATTCTAATGATGCCTGTTTTTATACAACTGCAGTTACCGGCGTTATTGACAAAGTTTGCTTATTACGATTTTATGCGAGTATGTATTCGAAAAGCCACAAACTTGTTTACATGAAATTCAAATTGACTTTTTAGTTTGAATTATAAAGTAGCAGTGGCTGCCAAGAGAACACAAGCCATAATAATGGATATGCTAAAGTGTTGGTCTGTTGGTAGGATAGTGCTGACGGCAAATGGTGCTTTACATCGTTTATTCTTATAAACATAGGTAGACCAAAACATTAACACAAACCGCAGTATAAGCATTAGCATGAAAAACATAACATTAAGCTCCGCAATTAGACTTCTCTAATTTGGTTCTTTGTCCTTTTTTGGATGTTCTCTAAGTCAATCGAAGAACCAGCCCAGCTTTCCATAAATTTTGCCAGAAAATGTGAAAATATTCTTGGTTCTAGTAGGTCCGTGAAAAGAACATACGCGACTCGTCTTTTCCACCCTGCGCAGGCTTTTCAGCGGAGCTGTCTGTTATATGTTTAAGATATGTAGATAGTTGTGTGTTTCACACTTATCTTGCGCTCAGTACAAGACAAGCGTGCGACTGTTGAGTATGCTTTTGGTAAGTTTATTTTGTGTGTACCTAGTTACAAGCATATGAAATAGAATTGCCGCGTAATTTTCACGATGATTTTTAATGTTTTTATCGTCTTGCAATGTCAGATTACATCTATCTCGTTTCTAATACCCACCAATCTCGTATACAACTCGCCCTCGAAATTCATGTTACTTATAAATATTGCTTTCAATATAGCTGCTTCGTAATAAGAAAGGAATTATGTTGTCAATACAGACGAAATACATAGCAACGTATGTATGTCGTAGGGGTGCAAGCTGCTGGGATATGAACAAGTATCGGAGAAGCGTCGGCGACGGTCTACGCTCGACGGGACCACGTTCTCAGCCGCACATAAATCTCCCGCGCAATATGAGACGCCGCAATATCACAATAACCCTTCCCGCAGCGATGCCATGCCATCACTGTACAGACTACAACAAACTAAATTGAAATTATTATAATACCTATGACATACGTGGAAGTACGCTACTACGCTACTGGCGGCGAAAGTTTAAAAATCAGGGGTATTTGATGAGGTCTTATAATTTAAAAATAGAATGTCAAGGAACGCGAGTTCTGTTCTGACCCGTCTTCTTTAGTGGCAGCACCGGCCTATGTATCAAAATACTCTCTGGTTTGCATGGTGACACGCCACGGTCAAAATTCCTTTATAAAATTATTACCTTTACCCTAGAACCTTTACCAATTCGAAAAAGTTACCATTTCGCCGAATACATTTCGATAACGAATCAGCTGGCATTTTATTTTTCTTTTTTACAACACACTGTCAGAAATGAATTCGAGATTAATCCCTCTACCGGTATTATGCCAAATGATAATAGGTTTTACAATTGAACAACCTCGATAAGTATACGAGGTCGAATAGAGAAACGAGGGAGCACGTTCTCATTATTCAAATGCATTGAAGCAAATTATGGTAATCTGAGAAACCTGCTCTGTTTCGGTAATATTAATGGGTACACAAACATTCGCGTGTCCCGTCGGTTATCCGGTATTGCCTTTGCTCATTTCGGGATGCCCGTCATTCCACGGTCACTGCCTCGTTTCTGAACGGGGCACGTGTTCTTGTGTATCCCTGCCTTAACTGCATTATGCAATCATAACAGCCGTTGTTATTGCCTGATGATTGAGTCGCCAAGCAAAACTGACATGCAAATTCAACTATGGTAGATAGGTAGGTATTCCAACCATGACCAGAACACTATCTAACTAAACATCATGAAGTACGGCCATCCAATAGTCATACCTTCTGTTATTGTATTATTATGTAGTACAAACATCCAATACCTCACTCATCATATTATCATAGGTGGGTGTGGGTAATCGAGCATAGTTATTCCCTTAGTGTGACACAATTGATTGATTAATCGTTTATCAAAAGCTTCTTCGTAAGCGTCTGTAACATTACTAACTTTACTTTTCTCATTTTCTTTAAAACCATACTAAGTAGATACCTACTAGTGTCCAGATGATTGGATTTTGAATCCGTAGTCAAATGTAAATAACAGCGACATTGCCCGAACCTTGGATTGGCAGACAGCGAAATTAAATAAAGCAATACTATTTCCTGTTGTCAGGTTACATGTTCGACATGTTCATCGGAATGTCGTGGCACGAGACACGGCGCGGCGCGGGCGGGCCGTGGACGTGTCGCCGGTCACACCGTGTTGACATTATTCGACAGCCGACTCGACGCACTTTCACATCTATCACACTCAAACAAATAAACGTTATGTATGAGTTTTGCACTACCAGATTTATATATTGCATGGCTCCAAATATTAAAAAGTGAGGCTAACTGTAGGTACCTTACCTACCCAGACCCACGTCACTATCGACATCTCAATTGGCAAACATACCTCAAAAAGCAATAAGGATAAACACTTATCAAATAATAACACGGAGATTGCTAAACATGCTTTCATGAAAGCTTCGATACTTTCTTATTATTATCTGAGATTTTTAAACGTTTTATTTTATGCTATCGGAAATTTCGTGCGGCTAAAGTAATTTTCCGCGAGCAGAGAGCGGAAATTACCACATAGTGTAGTGACGTGTTCGACAAACGTCACGTAGCCGGATCCGGGCGCGCGCAGATCCTTATATCCAATTTCCGGACGTTTTTGTTGGAAATGAGAATTAGCTGACGTGCCGTGACGGAAGGCTAAATATCAATGTTGATGCTATCTCTCCCTTCTACTATGCCGTGATATAACCGTTCAATAATTTCCTTTAGCTTTATCAACAAAAGGTACGTAGGTACTTAATAGTCTTAAGAATAAGTCTGAAACCTTGTAAGGGTGACCTTAGAAGAGAAATGCTTTTTCACATTTTCACTGGACGTAGCGTTTCCTAGCTAAGAAAATGCTGTCATTGAACACACCGTTCTTTGTCTTATTTGTTTGTGGCAAATGTATTTTTGGTTGAAGGAAACATTCAGGTGTACCACTTTAATTAGAAGCAGTCTTAGAATTCAAACCGAACAATGTACGCGCACAACACCATTTGAATGTGAAACTACGAAGTCCTTTACCGTTTTGTCCTCGTAAGCCTGTTGAGAATTAAAAAGGTGTATTTTTTTACTTTGAATAAGTACCTACATTTTCGCGGGTGATATTTGGCTGTGGAGAGTCTCGTCAGTGTCACTCGTGGAGTCAGTGGAGCGGCGATAACGAGCCGCCTTCTCCGGCCTCGGAGTTGGAACTTCGCTCCGGTTTGAGTACGCTCCCACCACTACATCTTCTGTAAAAATATGTTTACACTGACGCAGTCACAGAGTTCGCAATCATTACAAAATAATGGACTCTGTCAAAAATATTTGAGAATACACTTACTCTCGTCAGGTTGGCACCTAAACAAGTTTTTGCCCCGAAGTTTTACAAGCGTTAATCCTAGTGTAAATTATAGCATATTTATTTATTACTATTTATTTGCAAACAAATGCATAGTAGTATTTCTAGCTGAATGTAGGAAAATATTTATTTGTCCAAGATTTACCAATCTTCGGAACCCAGATATCAGTTCTCCGGTTCTACTAAAATCGATTTCGTAGATCAAGGGAGATTCACACTTTTAAATTAACACGATTTCTGTCCATTATTTTTATTTGAAACACGGGTCTAGATCGTGTTGAAGACAATTTTATTGCGATGGAGATCTCATACCCATAACCATTTATACTAGTATTTATACATATAAATATAAGTATTATATCCGTTGTCTAGTCACCGTAACACAAGCTTAGTCGCTTACCACGGGGCTAGATGGCGCTGTGTGTCGTTCAGAGGATTTATATTACATTATATTTATATTATACTGTATTAGTAAAATTAGTATGGATATTATTATGTAAGAATACAAACTGTGTGCTCTGTTTCATCCTTGTAAGTCCCGTAATATAAAACTTACGAGTTTCACTTACAAATTATCAGGGACTTATAAGTAAAATTTCACACTTTAACGGATCGTATTAGATAATCTGCAGGTTACCTAGTTAACATGCACTTTAATAACGTCTTTTGCACTAGAGTGCAGAATACTTCTGTATACCTATGTAGGTAAACGTTAGAACGGTAACTTATATACAAAAATAAATTATATTCGGATACAAACCGAAATTTACCAAGTAAATGTTACGAATACAATTTCGTTATATTAATACCGGCTACATTATAATATCCGTATACAGGCGGCTAGTAGGGGAGCGGCAGCGTGTTATTGAAAACCACACTCGATGTTTGAAAAATTACTTTTTTCGTCCCGCGTTCCTGAGCGAAGTACACGGTCGGATGCAAACGCGAGATTCCTCGACTACAATGGAAGTAATGCCGACTTGGAGCTCCACCGGAAAATGTAGAGATAAGTTATTTGTCTGTTAACATGTCGTCTCTGCGAGTATATTATGACAACTCAATAAACAACAACAATATTGTTGAGCTTTTCAGTTTTGTTGCTAGATTTTTTTTTTAAATTGAAAATGTGTGGAAAAACCTTTATATATTTTTATTTTATTATGCATGCTCCTAGAATGAATTAATGAATAAATTCTTTATTATACACAACAAATCAATTACAACAGGTACAAAGAAACATACATACACAACTTAAAACTAGGTGGCACAATAGGCGGCCTAATCTCTTAAAGCGATTTCTTCCAGGTATATTGTCCTATTGTAATTATTAAGATTTGTATTTTATTAATTCTACCTACATACAATACGCAGGTAATCCAAGTTAAACTTTATGATAGCGATGTCACATCGAAGGCGGCTAGTTAATGCCAGCCGGGTCAGTTAATGTGCTAAGGGGTAAGAAAAGTTTCAGGTAAGCGTCTTCTTTCGCGGGACGTGATTCGGTTGCAGACTATTTTCCTTCAGGATATACGTACGTACATACCTAGCTATAACATACTTATGTAACGTAGCTATTGTGGACTAAAGAATGGTCAAGTCCTAGTAATGCTATCGAAAAACAGTTACAGCTAAGTTAAGTTGTAACATATAAGTAATAGCGTTTTTATTTTTATGAGAAGGTAGGTAATTACTTAAATAATTACTTATGGGCACAGAAATTATTTACATAGGTACGCAGATGTATGTATATAGGTACACAGATTCTCTTTCAATTCCGCATGGGCAGATCTAAATAAAACCGCGTTTGCGCGTACCTAGTGTCGGCGTATTGTGCACATGTCGTGCATGACAATCTCAAACTTCTGTATCGTAGACGAGAATAGACTAGACATGGCGTCCGTGTATGAAATAGCAATCTTATAACTGAAAAGTGCCCTAGTTGTGTCAATTTAAAAGCAATTTTGTTTGAATTTGACTAGAAGTCTGAATAGGAACAGCGATACGCGGATGGAAAAATATGACTTATACTTCGTCAATTCTCTCCTAGTCATTTAGCAATCAATCTATCCCACTCTAATAATTATTATTATCAATTGAGAGCGTATCTTAAAGCTAGGAATACTTGGATACTCACCCGCGTAAGTCCCGCGGATCCCGCGATCCCGCCCGCGATCCCGCGGGAGTATCGGGATAAACTGTAGCCTATGTGTTAATCCAGATATCCAGCTATCTGCATACCAAATTTCATCGCAATCGGTTCAGTAGTTTTTGCGTGAAAAAGTCTGTGACTCTTTCACGCAAAAACTACTACTAAACAAGTCACAGACATACGTACATACACACTTTCGCGTTTATAATATTAGTAGGATAGGATAGTAGAAATTTCATTTAGAACAAAATAACCCTATATTAAAGTTTTGTTTTTGTGTCTTTCTTTAAAACTTTAAACTTTGAAACAACTATAGCCATAGATATAAATAAGACAAAGTCAGAGTTTAGATAGTAGGTATGAGTATGTAAAGTGTCTTAGAAACAACTGCCTGAAGAAGAAAATATAATAATAGAGGCGCATCAAACGTGACGTTATTAAGAAAGGGGTGTCGAAGCAGACTGGGCCCCGGGCCTCGGGGGCGAAGGGCCACGCATCGCATGACGCGTGCACGGAATACCGAGACCATTCACATGCAAAATCAACTGCTTACCGAAACCTCCGCGACACTACCGCGCTCCATCAATCCGCCGATTTCAACTGCAACCCGACTTCTAAATTAACTGAACTCAAAAAGGTCTCGGAACTTTAAGTTATACGAATTATGCATTACGAATTTTACGTTGTATTCGAGACCGTCGTCGATCAATAAAATTAGTCTAGAGTAATTTGTGAGCTCGTAGCTTATATTGAGTACGAATGTAAATATTAAGTAAGTATTCGCCATGCTGATAAGAAATTAAACTCATTTTCCGGTTGTAATCGCATCGTTTAATTATTTTTAGCTTTTATTACAAAGCTTTACTATTACAAAGTTTTACACTACTACCTCCGGAACACAGGTAGAATACGACAAGGATCGGTGTACGCCGGGCGTTAAAAAGTGCTAATGGGCAAGGCAAGCCAAATAAAAATAGCAACGCGATTGAAACCAAAAAATGAGCTCATTTCAAGAAAGCATAGGTATCTAAGTAAAACATTGCCTAATGAATTCTCCTATCAACGAAATAAAAAATATAAAAAACCAAGTCGTGTATTTCCGGGCAGTTTCGTATTGAATTCTTCGATTCCTCGTGCGAGATATTCTTTTATTTGTTGCGGCGAAGAAGCATCGCCCGTCGGCGCCTAATCAAGGAGTTGGCCGGGACTCGCGCCGCTAACGAACAGGTGTACCTATAAATAGTTTCCGGGGCGATTGCTCCAGGCTTTAATCAGCGCCACGGCACCACTTTACCGCTTTTCATTGACTCCCAGCTGACCCGCCAATTTCGATTGGAAACCTACTCCGGGGAAATACTGCCGAAGGAAAATTTACACTCCATTTCGACATCTTTGGGACTAGAGGTACGTTAAAAAATGACGGCTTATTAATCCCATAGGATTCGAAGGATGACTTCAAATTGTTAATAAAGCCTGTCAACGGCCTCACTCTTTAATTTACAGTTGATAATTTAGTTATGCTTGTTAGTAAAGTAAAAAACAAAAACAAAATCACCAACCGATACTAAAACAAACTGCACACACAAAATTATAGCATAGCGTACATAAAATCCACATACCCGATCTTGCGCAAAGAACTCCAATTTATTATTTTAACATGAAAAAGCGAAACATTTTTCCCCCGACACGTTATTGTAAAGCACACATACATTATATTCCCAATGTCCGCAATTCACAGTAATTTCTCCGCGATACCTTCCATACTTACAGCTGGTAAGGTAATGAATACAAATAAATCAGAGGGAGCAATCGCAAACTTCTCAAGTAAATTAATATAAAGTTGTGCAATCCTTCGTGCATTAGTATTCAGAGACTACGTTCATATAACACGGAAACGAAAGATTTTAATGAAAGCCTGACATCGAGGGATGTGCCTAGAGTAGTAAATACACTAATTCGCGGCAACCTCGCTCAATGTCGCTAAATAAAGACAATTCTAACGTAGTTACGTATTTTTATGTAGGTACTTGTTTTCTCTCTAATTAGGTCTATTGTTAAAAAAAAATTACAAATATTTTTATTAAAACATTGTTTTACTCCTTTCTACGAAGTTAACTTCTACCTTGTAGTCGTAATAAATAAAATAACTATTATTGTAGATATTTTTTACCAGTTTTAATCTTCTTCCTGTTGGTGGGAGGCTTGAGCTTCGCACTGCCCACCGGCTTAGTTGTATGTCTATCGGCAAACGCTGCCTACCAGTGATAAAGAAGAACAAGCTACGCATCCCGCTACGAAACCACGTAGCACGTAGGCAAATTTTTCAATGCCTACCGAGTGAAGAATCCGTAGCACAAACATAACATGCGATCTATGGTTGGTACGCACTATGTCCGATTTTCTTGGACATAGATTACCACCGATAAACCCTCGGGACGTGCGTAGTAAACAAATAAATTAGTTAAAATATTACCAAGTGATTACGGTGTTATCATCTCTCGGCGTTCCGAATGTTTGTCGGTATCGTGGAACGGTGCTCGCGGCATCTGGTGTTCTTTAGTACCACTTCCAGAACAGCGGCCGTCCTTCGCTCATCTTCATTATTTACTACTCATCTCGTTCCTCAATATGAGAATAATAAATTTACCGCGAGCATAAATTCATTTATTATTTTTTCACTAGATATAATATTGTATTAATTTGTTAGACGTTGGTACGTGTTTGGGTTCTTATATTAACTATAGTGCCATGTATTGTCCGAATTATTAGTGACTCCTGCTACGCTGTCACTGTTCTTTTCTTTTCTTTTTACAATTTTGTTCTGAGTTACACTGCATAAGATTCCGAGTTTAAATCTAAAACTAAGATAAGACTTTCATTAAATAATATTCAAACTGTTTGTAAACCAACAATTTCAACAATACTCTAAAGTTTAAATACGAGTATGTTTCAGTTCAATGGAAACTGGCAAAAATTCGAAACTAGAAATTATAATTGAAAATAGTACGTAGGGGTACTCGTAGTAGCTCCTTAAAACTTTTCCAATGTATTGTAACTATATATATTTAAGTTGATAGGATTACTATCAATGTTCGATCTTACCCTACTAGATCGTTACATTATAGACAAAATAGCCGGGTTTTCAGTTCTCATTTCGGGCATCAAAGTGTATCGACAGTGAAATGAAAACCCGGTAGGTATTTTACAGTCGAAACAAGCAGTTGGTATTACAACTGCTGTTTTATTTACTCTCTTTTCGTATCGAAAAGTCGATAATACCTAATCAACATCGATACTGACCCCTTACCAATCTACATAATAGTAACAATCAGCTCGTAAATCATTCGAGACACATGATAACAATGTAATGAATGATCCGTGCGATGTGATTTACAATAATGTATTGACGTTGTCGGTGACTCGGTGCGGAGAGGTAATGTGGTGGCCAGTTGGTTAGTGGAGCCGCAAGCCGGGAACGTCGGCGACCGCACAGCCCTCATTAAATCCCTGTATTTGTTTAGGACCGCAGAACAAACACGTCACTCCACCGCGAATAACGGATTTTACGATTTAAAATATTTAGCCAGCAATTTTACCTCGTAGCGTTTATGACAACAAACAGTAACATTTTTGCCGGTTCAGCAGCAAGCATCGGAGCTTACTGATATTACGGAAAATTATTTTAAACACATCGTTATATCTATATTTGCAATTATTATTATAGGTTACCTACCAAAAAATACGTAGGTGGTACCTATCTAGCATCCTATAGGTATAATATGCTCGTATTATTAAATGATATTTTACGAAAAACGACTCGCACCTGAGATACATATAGATCATTCAGACAGAGTTCGTTTATAAAACCCTAGGCCCTAGAGTTTGACATAATTTTGACAAAACTGTGTCAAATAAAAAACTGTGTGCAAACAAACGCCGCCCGTACTATTTGTCAACACCACGGTGTTTTTCCTGGTAGTAACATTTTTAACCTGGCCTGACGCAAGCTCGCTTAAAATGTATGAAATTAATTTTATCAGAAACAATATAGATGCAGTAAACTATACAAATAATAATTCTTCAATTAATATTCAGAAACAAGCGTTTGCTGAAGCGAGTAGCAAGCCAGTTCGGAACAGATGTTAGTTCCCGATTGCACCACCCGTTGATACTGTTGGTAAATTTTCATTGCAAATTCTGGCATCGTGCGATATACACAGGGGGTTGGCACACACAAACAACCAGGTTATACTCGTAGATGTCAAACTTAAACGAACCGAAGTCGACCTTTCGACGCGCGCGTGCCCTGCTCCGACCGGGCGCGGTTCACAAAAACTTTGACGACACCTAAACTATGTGAGCCATCAGCCATCCCATCGCTTATTTGTCATGCTATAAATATATTGAGAGAGTTTTTTCACACCCCAAAACTTTGAGGAATTCAAGACTTTTTTAATAAAAGGATGTATTCTGCATTGTTTTTTGCTTTTCAGATCTACGAGTAGTGTATCTATATATATAAAATTCAAAGTCCTGACTGATCTATATACCTATCAACGCAGAGCCCAAACCGCTGGTTCTAGCGACATGCGACATGAAATTTGGAGAGTGTGTTCTTTGTGAGTGTAGGCATCCACTAAGAAAGGGATTTTGGAAAATCCTTCGGGATCGGGACTTATGCGGGTGAAACCGCGGAACCTCAGCTTGTATACTTATATACTCGTAGATCTACAATGAGCTATATAAAGAACTAACATAAAATAACATCTCACAATATTATTAAAGCGAAAGTTTAGATGTTTGTGTTTCAATCACGCAAAAACTTCTGAACCGATTGCTATGAAACTTACAAATATTTTAAATAACGAGGCAAAACTTGCGATGAAATTTTGAAACTTACTAAATATTATTAAATTGCTTGAAACTTGCGATAAATCTTATTATGCAGATAGTTGGAAATTTGGATTAACACAGAGACTACTTTTTATCGGACCGGGACTTACGCGGGTGATACCGCGGAGCGTTGCTAGTATGTTATATATTTAAACTAATCTCAAAAGCTACTAAGCTGATTTCTATTGAAACATAGCTACTGATAAAAGCACGAGTTATTTATTTATATAATTTACATGTTAAATTTTTGCTTGCGTCTTCTCATCCGAGCGATGTTCCCGGTTGCATCTCTCTCGGGAGCCCGGGGTCCGCTTAACCCCAAATTTTGGGGCCGACGCAGTCGGTAAGTCCTCATTGACCATACCTTGTGCAATTAGATTTGGCAATCTTTTTACGGCGGCCGCCTGCCTGACACCAACCCTCCCGCGCGGGGAGAAAAGGTTTGCTAATCTCCCTCAGATCCCTTAGACACCCACGGGAAGAGATGGGGTAACCCTATTCTATGCTGGGGCTACACGGCAAGTCTTTGCTTGCATCTTGGACCGATTATTTTGGGGGGGTAAATAGACTGGGAGGGGGCAGTCGGTCATCTTACCTCATTAGTACCAACTGGAGACTTATATGGTGGAAAGAGTAGTAAAAGTTATGGGAAAAAAACTTGGTCAGCCGAGAGTCAGCCTGTCCGTTTCTTAACTCAGCCCAGAAATATGTTTACGTACTAATCGAAGATGCTTAGTACTAGTTCGCGTCTATCCCATCGTGTCGTACCATTAGAAAGCTTTTTAAAAAATATTGTAGGTCTTCTCAAACTATATTTCATTTAAGGGTTCCATTTGTGAAATACTGATCTTTAAAATGTTACTATTTTCAGAGTCATATTTCGCTATTATAATATCGAATCATAGGATGAAACTATTATGGTGAGTAAGTAGACTTAAAGTACTCGAGACATGTGTTCCTATTATGTTATTGAGTAATAGGCTTAGACTATTATGGTGAGGAAGTAGACTCAAAATTATGCCAAAAATACCAGGTCAGCCGCAAGTCAGCCTGTCCGTTTCTGTATTCAGCCCAAGATTATCTTTACATACTAATCTTAGTTGCTAAGTACTAGTGCATGTCTACCCCATCGTGTGGGGTATCATTAGAAAGCTTTTTAAAAAATATTGTAGGTCTTCTCAAACTATATTTCATTTAAGGGTTAAGTTTGTGAAATACTGATCTTTAAAATGTTACTATTTTCAGAGTCATATTTCGCTATTATGATATCGAATCATAGGATGAAACTATTATGGTGAGTAAGTAGACTTAAAGTTATGCCAAAAAAACACGGTCAGACGCCAGTCAGCCTGTCCGTTTCTTAACTCAGCCCAGATTTATGTTTACATTTTATTTTTATGATTTATTTTTACTAGTTCTCGTATATCCCATTGTGTGGGGTATCATTAGAAAGCTTGTTTAAAAATATTGTGGTTTTTCTAAAACCATTTTTCATTTATTGAAAAATGGTTTTAGAAGACCCACAATATTTTTTAAAAAGCTTTCTAACGATATCCCACACGATGGGATAGACGCGACTTTAAAAAAAAATCTCCATCTTACATGTACGGGAGCTACCATACAGAAACTTTTTTATTTTATTTTAATTCTAAACTTTGATTGCGTAGTTATAACGTATATGTATGCAAAGTTACAGTTTCTCAGAACTAAGCGTCTAAGTTTTAGTATACCAACATAAAACTGGGCTGAGTAGGGACGGGCCCAGGCTGACTCGAGGCTGACCGAGTTTTTTAAGCATAACTTTTAGTCTGCTTTCTACCATATTAGTCCCAACTTTGTACTAATGAGGTAAGTTCCCAGGCCCGATTGATCCCCTAAAAACGGGCTGAGCTCGGACGGGCCCAGGCCGAATCGCGGCTGACCGACTTTTTTTAGCATAACTTTTACTACTCTTTCCACCATATTAGTCCCAACTTGGTACTAATGAGGTAAGTTCCCAGGCCCGATTGCTCCCCTAAAAACGGGCTAAGCTCGGACGGGCCCAGGCCGAATCGCGGCTGACCGAGTTTTTTAGGCATTCCTTTTACTACTCTTTCCACCATATAAGTCTCCAGTTGGTACTAATGAGGTAAGATGACCGACTGCCCCCTCCCAGTCTAAAAGTTGAGATTCCCGTATTTTTACTCTAAATTGCTATTTGTTGTACGTACGTTAGATGTCTCAGGTGTAAGTAGGTTGTTCAATATATTGTGCTAATGTCAATATGGGAATACAATAAGAAATAAGACGTCTTATCTGAGTGGCTATGTATTCTGTTTCCAAACATGACAACTTTAACGAACCACCCTGATACGTGAGTTGTCTCAGCTGCTACTCTCTATACATTTTTATTTTATCAAGTATTACGATTTCGGCGAAAGTTCAGTTTTTATGCTCCAATAATATATTTTTTGGGTTTACTTTTCTGTAGAAAACATTTATTTTTTGTTAGTTATAGGTTCTTATGTGTTAGGTACCTATTTTATTAATATTGTTTGTTGAACTTATAAATATCGTTGCTTATTTTAGTATTTATATACCCAATCTATATCTATAAAAGGCTTTGTCTTGACTGACTGATGGATAAACGCACAGCCTAAACTGCTGATAGTAGAGGACTGAAATTTGGGGAGTATGTTCTTTTAGGCATACAATAAGAAATGATTTTCGAAAATTCCCATGGTAGGTATTGGGACTGCACGTGCAACCGCAGGGCACAGCTCGTTTAAAATAATATTGTTAGTACAATAAACCCATAAACCATTGTTTTTTTAGTTTTTATAAGGTGAATAATCTTATGATCACAAAATGTGTTTCGTATTCCATCGGTGTATTTAATTACTAAGACACGTATTATTTTCATTTCGCAGCTTGGTGTCTTGCCTGAAATATATTAACTAAAATAAGTTTCTTATATGACACTGACCTCAAACTTATATTGATTGAACTATTCTTATCGACGTATTTAATATCGATTTTTTTAAAACAAATATGTTCAAAACTGTATTAACATAAAATAAATAAATTCTATCAACAACACACGGCGCCATCAAGCCCCGTGGTAAGCGACTAAGCTTGTGTTACGGTGACTAGACAACGGATATAATACATATATTTATTTTTCTTTTGTAAATCCTTCCTACTAATATTATAAATGTCGAAAGTTTGTATGATGTTTGATGTTTGTTACTCTTCTCACGCAAAAACTACTGAACCGATTGCCGATGAACTTTGAATATAGATAGCCTGGACACCTAGAATAACACATAGGCTACTTTTTATCCCGTAATTCCCGCGGGATCGGGACTTACGCGGGTGAAACCGCGGGACGCAGCTATAGTACATACATATTATACATAGAGGGACACCCAGACCAGGCACAAATATTTATTTTTTAAGCATAAATACTTGCACCCGGCGGGAATCGAACCGGCAGACCTTCTGCATTGCAGTCGTGCTTTCGCACGACGCGCCACAGAGGTCGTTAACATAGACAAGACGTAAGAGAAACTGTAATACCCATTTAAAGTCTACACACTACCCTCTGTGGGGAACTACGAAATACTCAACAAATCACAATAGATAAAATCAGTGAACTGTCGCATTTGGATGACCAATATCGCAGTTGTAGAAAC
>OY292396.1:23823166-24022284 GCA_958496205.1 Idaea biselata | reverse complement strand
TACTTATCCTGTGTCGTGTGATCCTCTATTTATTTATATCTAATGTAACTTTTCATTAATCACAGCTCACCGTCAATGTCCATAAATTTGCAGGTACGTTTTTCTCCTCCAAATAGTGTATACCTATCAGAAAACTACAAGATAGATAGGTAGATAGATATTCTTTATTGTAACACAAAATAAAAACAATTTAAAGCAAAACATAAACAACTTATTTCTAGGTGGCACAATGGGCGGCCTTATCGCTTAAAGCGATCTCTTCCAGGAAACCTATAAAATAAAATAAAAACAATATAATAGTGTGTAAAACGAATTTCAATAAAAATTGTTTTGTAAGTACCTACTGATAGTAGAGTTACCATTCAGTTACGAACTCTCAAATAACAAACACAAATAAACTACGATTTTAAATTTTAAATTGTGAGCTGAAATGACTTTGTAACCGGTTTAAGTGAAGGTTTGTTGGCGACGCACTGTAATATCTCACAAGCCCAAGTGATCTCACAAGTCAGTGAATAGATCTATGTACGTAGAGGGTACATTAAATTCAATAACTCGAGTTAGGAGTTCGACGCTCGCTCCGACCGTCCTCAAAATAAGTAAAGAAGAAAACTTTTCAAAAACTCCGCTCAACTTGTACCGCTGTATGTAAAAATTTTGCAAGCGAAAATAATGTGTGTTGTCTGTCAATAAAATGTTTTTTGGATGTGCTGAGTTTATGTGACCAGGCGTGACTGGTTTTACAAGTAGTCAAATATAGAAGTTATGCCTGAAAAAAGCTTTCTAACGAATAACCAACCTAAAACAAACTGAAAATAAAAGTAGGAACTCATATTTTTATGTTTATTTCAATTACCCAAATAAGTAAATTAGAAGTAGTGTGTGTAAGCGAAACAGTGAAATAATTTGTGTATTATTGTACAAAACCTTTTTTGCGACTTACTTAGTGTAGATGTTATAATTATTTGGAGTGCATTCATTAGGATTTGTGTGGTTTACTTTACTTTACTTAATTACTCGGTTTACTTTTTATACTTGGTTCATTTAAAAGTACACATTTTTGTTATTTTAATAAAGTAAACCATGATGTGGAAGTAAGTAAGTGCAAGTAATTGGAGGAAAGGTTAGGTATCATAACTTTAAACAAAAAAATAGTTTTATTTAAATAAGTAAAAATGAAAATAGTTATACCTATAATTTAACTTATACAAAAGTGCCTGGAAAAGGTAAAAAACGTTGGTTGTTGTGAACAGCGCATTGTTGTCCAACAGTTTGGGATAGTTCCCTCGTTAGGACATCCTCAACCAGCTTAGTTTGAAATCGTCTCTGTGTGCTTATCACCACGTAAGTGTTCGGTGTTTCCCTCTAATTTTCACTTGCTAACATGCTCGTGTGGAGACGGACTTCGAGTGCTCCACACTATGACTACAACTTTGACGCTCTCGCGGCTCTCGTGTCGAGTTCGCAAGTCAACAACGCAAGAAGCTATTAAAACTGCATTCCCAGTACTCGAGTTTCGTCATATTTTATCGTAAGTATCTTTAAAGTAAATTATTACAATGTTTGGATTGCACATGCGATGCAAGTAGAGAGTCTACTTTAATCTTTTAGAAGTTGAATCGAATAAGTAGTATGTACGATTTTATGATCAAAAACATAGTGAGGGAGTTATGAAATCATTTACATTGCGAAAACGTGAACGTGATAGAAACTTTATAGTACGGGGAATTCAAATCACGTAAATAGATAGTGGGAAAGCTGGCAATGGTAAGCAGAAGCAAGCGCGGACTGCTGGCGAAGTGACGCTTCTCTCATCAAGCAATCATTATGGAGCGCGCCACGTTTTTAAAACGGCTTTGGATTGCGCATAACCGCGATCCAAATTAATTCCCCACTACAATGTTATTACTTTAATACATAAAATTTGTATAATCTGTTCAATGTGAAATATGCTTCGGGATAATGAAAAAAAAATATGATAAAACTTTACAAAGCTTCGGTATTAATTATTTCCCGCTCTACCTCAAAGCGGACCCTGACTTCCGACGTGATTTTGCATATAATTTTCTACTCAATGAACGTAACGTTCTCTTTGCTAAACGACATTATTAATTGTGTAAAATGGAAAATGTTCTTAGAGGAAACTAGTTGAATTGATTCCTCATTATAGTTTTAATTGGCTATTCACTTCATTTTTTTTATTAAACATTTTTCCGGGACTCAGCCGCGTACATTTTATTTTTATAGTTTCTGTTTTAACTGCGTTGATCATAACTATGATGATCACGAATAGACGATGATAAAAAATCTTCCTCTGAATATGTTACTACATTTTAAGGTTTTTTTCTGAAATTGAAAAGACACATATACAGGAATTTCACCCCACGTTCGACACATCACCGTTGGGTTCAAATCCCATCAGTGGCATTGAACTTTATATAGGAATCGTTTCAATTCTAAATTAAATTCCTAAGTGTAGGTTCAATACTTTAAAATACAAAGTAGGTACCCATATTTATTTTTTCTAAGTCAAGAAAGCAGCATGCTTGCAACATTGCCTGCTAGAGTTTCAGTAGATAATAACATCCGTGTTGATTCCCGTTCCAAGTCACGGAGTAGATTACTACTGTAGATAGCGACAGCCTCCCGATGCTATCGCTATCGAAAGCTAACTACCTACAGCTTTTTGATCGGCTTCATTCGACTTTATTAACCTCATTACAAAAGACTAATCAGATAGGTATTGTTTCATAAATAAAGTACGCACATCTCTTTCCTTGTTCACAAACAAAGGTATTTTTCACGGAGACGTAATCATATGTTTTCACACAATTATCTTAATTACAATCTAGGAAGGGAAGAAGAGTCCGATAAATCCCATAAAGTCCAATTTGCAATCCGATCACAACATCTAAAGCACCAACAAAGTTAAAGAGCAGAATCAACATTTATACTTAAGTTTTATCAAAGATTGCTAGTCCTCCAGAATCCTCACTAAATTAAGAGTGGACAAAGAAAAGTATGTACTATCAATAAGTGGCGGTCGAGTTGCCAAATTGAATTGAATAAAACACACAAGTCCGCTAACGAGCCGGTGTTTACCCAAGTGGACACTAATTGGCTTAGCCAGCGATCGGTACCGCCCGCGCCGCGCCGCTCTATCCCGAATTTATAAACTCCCGAACTCTAGAAGTGGTAATGCCAACGATTATATTAAAGCTCCATAAACTTTTACAAGACTATTATAAGTTAATATAATCTAAGAGATATATGTAGGTACAACATAAATTATTGAAGAAAAATCAAAATTTGAACTACATTTTGCAATTAGATTCTGTAAACATTTCGTTAATTCGTTCGGTATTTTTTATAATTAGTTTATTATTATTATAGCAAACATATTTTTGTTCCATTACGAAATTTTATACAATGTGACATCTCATAATGAAAATAATTATTTTTAGTTAAATTACTTTAAATGACTTTAATCCTAATAAACTTCAAGTAATAACTTGAAATTTATTGGGATTAAAATTAAAACAAACTTAATTACAAAATCAAATACCTTTCAAATTACCTACTTTTAAATTTGAAATGAGAAAAAGTACCAACCTACTTAATTTGGTCGATGTCGGTGTGCCCGCAAGGCAATTACAAATACCGTTTTGTAAAACCTACTTAATATTTTGCCACGTTTTCATTTGGATGAAAGAAAAACGTAACCTTTACTTAACCTACTTAAATATTTAAAAATCGGTCATTTGCAAATGAGTATTTAAGATGTTTTTAACATTCTAATTAATCACCGTTTTTATTCTACAAATATTTTAATTAAACTAGTTTTCGAAAGAATCCGTCCCAATAAGTATATGTATACCGTAACAGAATAAAGTCCTAAAATATTCCGTGTATATCATGAGAAAAACATATACTTGCAAATTCCGTTAGGTACCTAACCTACTTATAACACATGAATATTCTACGCGCAAAAGTAATTTTAAAGGCTATCAGGAAGCAGTGCGTCCTGAGTCCCGACAGGCACCGAGCGACATCAGTGGCTTGTATCTTGTGCGACATTTGCATATAAATTGTATCTTCTGGTCAGCCGGCCAAGATGACACATCTATGACGCCTTATACCGCTCGTATATACATATTTTGTTGATAAGTCACTTGTTTTGTTCGTTTTGCCATTAATAAGCAGTGTTTGGACATTTATTTAGAACTTCTAAAATTATTTGAAATAATTTCTTAGTAGACTCTCTAGTCTTGAAAGTTCTGTAATTTCGGCTACACCAAGTTCGTAGTTTGAACAAAAATCTTGTTGATTAGGTCCCTACAAGACAAAACTTATCAGAATATTAAATGAAACATTAGGTTATAGGGGCTTACCTTTAGTTATTTTAAGTAGGTACCTAATGGTTAACTTCGAACAGTAACAAAACAATTTTTAACGCAATAAATCAATGTTGCCATACAAAATTAACGGTTATATTAGTCTTCATCAGTCGCTTCCAAAACGTTATACGCAGCAATAAAACGATGAAAAGAAGCTAATTTTTCAGCAAATCATCTCCGGGCGCATGAAGTCATCAATATTCATTTTGCGGCGCGCCCCAGAAACAACACCTTCCGAGGCAGACGCCTCGCGCCTTTCAAGGCACCCGAGTTACCGTGACACTGCAACACTGAACCTAACTCAATTAATTTTGTTAATTGCCTTGTTTCACTCGCATTCAACAATAACATTTATTATATTCCATATTTTCATTATTTCATTGAATGAATAATTGTGATTGATAGCATTCATTAATTTATCTTGAGTTTTATTGAGATTTTTTCCACAAAGAGAGACTTGTACGTACAGACACAGGCTAATATAGTTATAAAATGTTGCATTAGTAGGAACATACAGTCGATGTTGGTGACTGCAAACAACACGGAGTTTGTTGGAAGCTCGCTGTGTTTGTTTGTGATTATCAAATCAGTGTGCTATTACTGGATAGCCCATTAATATTCTGAATAGGGGAGGGTATTGGGACGCTCCGCAGAGCGCAGCCTGTGCTCAGTCGTACGCCGTACCACTATACTACTTCGTAGAAACCTATTCGCCCTGACCAGATTTACATATAAATTATACCATACGTATTGAAAAGAGATAAATCTAACTGGACTATGGTTATAACTGGTCGTCTCTATTATGAACCGACGACCGACTATGGATCTTGGAGATCTATATTAGGAATGAATATCAAATAATTTATTTTATAGCCCGCCTTTTGGGTACCATACATACTCATTTTTGGATTATTAATTTTAATTATTTTAATTTATTTAGTCAATAAAGTAAAGATGGTATACTGTTGGCATAGTTATATTTACAAATAAATCTATATTTATATACCTAGGTTGTTATCTATGTATAAACTTAGCTTACCTACCTAAATGAAATGTATTTATATTGGATACACATTAAGCAACATTACAAATTTAATAAAAAGAGATAGGTACCTACCTACTTACGAGTATGCCACTGTACGTACACTGTACAGTAGTAATATGCTTTTTTCTTTCGATTTTTCATAAAGCTGGGGCAAATGGAATTTCAGTGGCTAGTTAGAGTGGAGCAGTGAGTAGCCAACGCACGTACGACACCGCAACGTCGTCGCCGTCATTAGGTACTGCGGCTAAGCGCCAAATTGCGATATCCGGTGCCTTTACCGAACTCTCGTTTGTTCAAGACGCCATTTTGTATTTTGAAATGAAAGCTTTATAAAGCATTTTCAATTACAAATAAGTGATCAGTGAATCCCAATAGCTCCACATTCTTTCTGTTAAATGCACTTAAAGTCATCTACATAAAGAGGAATGTTATAAACACAATACAATATCAATAACAAGAATTTGATGAAGGTTTGTAGAGGGAGGGAAGTATACGGAAAGGCGCGGGCGCGGGCGCGTCGGCGGTCAGGAGGGCTCGGTGACGAGTGGCAAGTATAGACTCCGCAAGCCACAACTGTCCACAGTAACAAGCCACTCTTGTTTATTTTACCGCAATGAATTTTCTTACAATATTTTCTTCATTTTTAATTTTGAATACATTTGAGTACAATTCTCCGTGGCGGTTGTTCGCCCCCGGCAATCTCCAAATTGCCTCTTTATGTGCAGATGTTCCGACCCTCGGTTTTTCCGTCTTTTGAATGTCGTTTTGCTGTTAAATAACGTGCTCTTTTATTGTAATTGAGGTTTTCGAGTTACTTTCTACTTATAGGAGTTATCAGCAGTTGAGACGTTACCATGATTTTATTAGCAGTTTATGAATTGGGGTATGAGATATCGTTCCATCACGTACCACGAGGTGAGCCTGTTAAACGTTGGATTCTACACATTTAGACCGCTTTGTGCATTGAATAAATCATTTGAACTGTATGGCGGTGAGTTTCTCTTGATATTTTTGAAGATCGAACACTTTCTTATTATACCTTAACCATGGTTTAATCACCGTCTAACTTAACGGTCTTTAAAAATCTGGAAATACCTACGATAAGCAGATATTTTATGAAAATGATAATAAGTAAGTACTTAACATTTTTACACTCACCATCCAAATTAAAAGACATAACTATATATTAATAAAGGACGACTATAAAATACAACATTTTAAGATTTAATAAAAACCATCGAAAAAAAGAGTAGATAGATATAGTAGGTAGGTGGGTTGAGCTAAAAGCCTCGGGCAGAAACCAAATTACACTTTTATTTAAACATTTTCTGTTACAGAAGGGAAATAAAAGCAAGCGGGATGATCACCTTAGACAAATATCAAAATATGAGGAAGCGGCCTGTAGCTGTGTTACCTTAGTATGTGGCTCTCCCGTGAAAAATATTGAAATAAAATGTATATAGCATAATGTGTTATTTTAAAAGTACAACTATCTACATCTCAAGTTTAATCATAGTTGGTATACTCGTGATCGGTTAGTAAGTTTTTGCATGTAGGAGTACCAGACATCCTAACATATGCGTATACTTACACCTATTCACGTTTATGTTATTTGTAGGCAGGAAAACTTTGAAACAATTGTTTAGATTATAAGAAATATTTAATTCGTTAATAATTAATTACCTATAGTTATTCTCGTCAGCTGTCGTTTGAACTTAAAATAAGAAGTATAACTGTAACAAAAGAGACAATTAGATGGTCATTATCGACAAGGTATTGCCAACATTAATTTCAAACTATATAGTTATTTAGATATATTCTGTTGCGGTAGGGAAATAAAAGCACGAGGGATGATCACATCTTAGACATATATCAAAATATGTAGAGAACCCTATTTCAGAAACTTAGATCAAAAATGTAAACAAAGAACTGTCAATTTTAATGGAAAAAGTAAATTAAGAGCTGTCACTTTCAAACAAATGTATGGGATTTTTGTTTACATTTTTGAGCTGAGATTCTTAAATGGGGTACAGGTATATACATACTCTCTCGTGAACATTATGAAAAAAAATGTTATGAACGTGGCGAAAATATTATTTTGAAAAACCTTGCGGTGGGGACCCTTTAAAAGTAAAATCTTAATCCGAATAATATTGATATTAAGGTAGAAAACTAAATTTTTCATAATTTATTTTGGTATTAAGTTTGTATGGAAATGGTAAGGGTCGCCACGTTCTTAATAGCCTATTTGGTATTTCATGTCCAACTATATAAGGTACATCTCAAGTTTAATCACAATCGGTTAGTTACTAAAATTTTGCATGAACAATTTGTTCAGATGATGTACGAGACATATTTAATTCGTTAAAAATTACCTATAAATTATCCTCGTCAGCTGTCGTTTGAACTTAAAATAAGAAGTATAACTGTAACAAAAGAGACAATAAATGGTTATTAATGATGAGGTACTGCCAACATTATACTTATTTCTGTTGTCTTTTGTAGGTACTGTTACGGTAAAGTTTTAATTCTAAAGGTATCAGATTTGGGAGAAGAGAATGTGACATCTCATCGATTTCGCTTTAGCAATCTACGTAGGCACATAGTTTGTAAGTCCTTTGATAGTTAATTCTTTCTTGGCTATCTTGTCTGTTTGTTTGTTAGGTACCTATTTATTAACTAGGTACTTAGATATCTGATAAATCTACAAAAACTGATATTCAGATAGATAGTATTTTTCCAGGAAATTGGGATGCACTTTTTATTAAAATCTAACAATTAGGCAGGTAGATATACGCGTATACGAGTATAATCAACGAAGATCTGCATCGGTCACGAAATGCGAGTAGGTACAGAATTTTATTACTATTTATCAAGAATTTCTTACAAAATCGATACTTACCTACTAGATTATGCGCAACTATTAAGTGCGGGATAGGTATTTGAATGAAGATAACTTTGAAAAATCGCTAACAGATTCTGGAGTGAGATTCGAAATCCTTAAAATTCAGTTCTATGACTACGACTTTGAAACTCGATGAATAAAGTAAAAGACGGCAGACGTTGAAGGTACAACAGGGTTATTAGCTCATAAAAAAATTAAAAATACAAGCCTCGGCTTAGTTTGGGCTATAAGCTCTAAGCTGATCACTATCGTGGAATGATTGAAAACATTGATGGCAAGTATATTATATGTATGATATGTAATAATAAATATAAATATAAGTATGATATCCGTTGTCTAGTCACCGTAACACAAGCTTAGTCGCTTACCACGGGGCTAGATGGCGCTGTGTGTTGTTCACAGAATTTATTTATTTATTTATATGTGGTCATTCAAATTCAATCGTTCAGATTATGAGACAAAAATTTAATTTGTTAAAAATTACCTATAATTATCCTCGTCAGCTGTCTTTTGAACTTAGAATAAGAAGTATAACTGTAACAAAAGAGACATATACGGTTATTAACGATGAGGTACTGCCAACATTATATTTCTGTTATCTTTTGAAGGTATGGTTGCGATATTTGGTTGGGAATTTGACTCTCATCGATTTCACTGTAACAATCTACGCACAGAGTTTGTAACACCTTTGATAATTCATAGCTCTCACTGTCTACCCTATAACTCGATGACATAGGATAGAAATGCGAATGACATAGGGTAGAAATGAAATGGTCCTTGAATGCGACCCTAAAAATGGGCTGACTAAAGATGGCTGAGATGCGGCTGACAGAGTTTTTAAGAATAACTTTTAATCTATTTTCTCCCCATAATAGTCTCAACTTGGTACTAGATAAGATAAGGTTACCGACGATTGCATTGCATCGATGTTTTCTGTCATCAAATCGTCTAAATAAAAATCAGAAGTCTACGAGTATGATCTTATAACCCTGTAAGAACTCGTGCCATACCTCCAGAATAAGTGACTCCTGAGTCCTGAGATATTGGTAATTCGTACCAGTTCAGATAAAACTTGTAACGTCAAGGTACTGAGTGGAAAGCTATTTCCATGCCGAATAAAATTAGGGCTACGATTTTATGTTTTTCTTAAAACATATAGCGCCCCGCAGTGGTACCCGCGTAAATCCTAATTACGCGGGAATATCGGAATTAAAAGTAGGTACCCCATGTCTCTATACCAAAATTATTAAAAAGCGGTTCAGCGGTTTAGACGTGAAAGCGAAACATACAGACAGAGTTTCAGAGGGAGGCTGACTACGTATTTAAAATAATAGGAGAGATTACTTGATTAACCTACCTGTTTAGTGATGGATTATGATTACCTGTTAGTCGTAATATTATGATCAACATCAACATTCAACAGTTAATTCAAAGTTCAAGGTTCGACATTACTGAACAAAAAACACCGATTATTTTGTAAAAGTAAACTTACATCTGGATCCTTTTGATACGAACATTTGTGGACATCAAATGCCCTCTGACATTTGTCCTTGTCAGGGGTGTCTGTAACACAAGGAACAAAATGGTTACATACGAGTACCTAGATGGGCTACGAAGAAAAGTGTTACAATCGCTACACTGTAACTACAAAGAAACTTTCAAAAATATATTGTTTTTTAAATTGGTCAATCGTACCTTACCATGCATTTGATATACAAGACTTGATGCAATAGGTACTGATACTTCGAATATAAATAACTATTAGGTAATGTACGCAAAATTTAAAGGTACCTACATATAAAATTTAAAGTCCTGACTGATTGACTCAACAATATACCAACGCAGAACCCAAACCGCTGGCCCTAAAATTGACATGAAATTTGGAGTGTGATCTTTGTGCTGTGTAGGATTTCACTAAGATTTTTAGGATTTTGGAAAATCCCGCGGAATCGGGATGCGGGTAAGTTTAAATATATGGTGATATATAGTATATAATATATAGTAATCCTTACCGAGATGTTTGCAGGAGAATATCATGTTGGTTGTCCGGTCGTAGTACTCCTCTGGTATTAAACTGACCAACATATCGTAATCTACAACCCCATCTTCATCCACCTGATAAATATATTAATTAATTAATAAATTACGTAAGGCTTGTATCACAAAGACTACAATATTCGAATAAGTAATAGGATACATCCATTTTCGTCAAAGCTACATTTCAGCTTTCAGAGAATAACAAATCAAATCAGTTTACCTGATTGGGAGGCTGACTACGTATATTCGGAGGACAGAAAAGTAAGAACAGTTTTCAATTCACATTATTGTGTCTAATAGTAAAACTAGTTTTACCTTGATTTTTTTAAGTGTTTCCTATACTTGGACGACTGGTTTTTTGAAAAATGCTTAAAAAAATTTGCCCGTATAATGTATATTTGTTTCTTTTAGAGTTACTTACAATTCAAGGCGAAAATAATTATGTGGGGAAAGTGTTTTTCGTTATAATGACGTTCTTTTCGTATGGTAACTTGACGTTTTTCAGTTTCCATTGATCTTGATTAAGTGGACTAAACTAAACGCACAGTCTAAATCGAGACTTACGCGAGTGAAAACGCGGGACGAAAATAATTGTTACTAAAATTATACTTAACTAAAAATAATCGAAACGCTACATACAATAAATTAGAAAAAAATATATAAAACAGACAGACAGACAGCGAAGTCTCAGTAATAGGGTCCCGTTTTTACCTTTAGGTACGGAACCCTAAAAATGAAAGAGCTTTCAGACTTATTATCTAATCAAGTTTTAATTCAAAGTAAACAGAATTTAAAAATAAATTAAACGTTTGTTTGTATCTAATTTCGTGTCGTCAGCAAGGGTGGAGAGAAAAACAAACAAATATAGATAACTCACAAGACTCGCTTCCTCCAACAGGCAAAACATATAGCACTTCAATTTTGGATCCTCCTTAAATATGCCGTTTTCACAATTCGTTATATCCTCTGGGGGCAAGTAGGAATAAAGACTCTTTAATGTACGCAAACATGAGACATTCTACTTCAAAACAATAACAGTAGTCACAATGGATAGAGCTCCGCTCACTTAACAACGAACGTTTTCAGGTAATATACCTTGTTGCCTACATCCTACTACTAATATTATGAACGCGAATGTTTGTATGTATGTGACGTTGTTACTCCTTGACGCAAAAACGACTAAACCGATTGCGATGAACCTTGGAATATAGATAGCTGGAGATCTAGGATAACACAAAGGCTACTTTTTATCCCGATATTTCCGCGGGATCGGGACTTACGCGGGTGAAACCGGACGCAGCTATAGCTGCGTCAGCGTAGCTGTTTCATACCTAATTGCGTATTTATTTTATTCTATAGAATAAAATAAATACGCAATTAGGTATGAAACATATTTTCAATGTCATTGTCAACCTTAGGAGAGAATCATTATATCGTTAAATTAGATTATTCCTACTAATAATACAAATATGTTTTGAAGGAACATTATGTAAGAATATACCTAACTAACTACCTACGAGGGTACATTTCTTCTCTCGAAGAGACTCGTTGTTAGTGCCTTGGAATGTCACCTAGGCACACACATTTATCCTGAAAACTCCACGGGATCGGAATTTAAGTGAGTTATTATAATAAAGTATCCGCAGTACCTATAGGTAAGTAGAGATATTTCGTCTATTCTAAAATGTTCTAAGACTATGAGTAGAAGCTTAGCCGTGCCGATTGTTGGCGCGTCACTCGCATGCTAACATAAGAACAAAGGAGAAATGAAATTTTCTTTTAGGTACGCACCCTCGGCCGCCCCAGTTTTACCGACACACTCGTCATGAACAGTTTGTATTATTTCTTGGATTTCCGCACTGAACACCTGAAACACAATTTACCTGGTTGATAACAATAAAATAACTAGTATATCTAATATTCTATTAGTAAGTTATTAATAAGTAAATCTCGTAATTATAAATTCTTATTTGACTTTTTTATGCGTAGGATGCAATATATGGGATGGCCAGAGTTTAATTCAAAATAATACATTTTAAAGATATTACGCAGCGTACTACGTGGACGATTGGATGCAAAAACAATGCTTTAACATTTCAATAGATTCCGTTGTATAAACAGTTTTCCGTAATTGCGAAAATTATGTCGTAATAGCTGTTCTTATGTCGTACATAACGTACTTGGCGTTGGTATACTCTATACTCTTTTTCAGAAACTTAAATTGGATCAAAAATGTATAACTGTCAATTTTAAAGGAAAAAGTAAAAAAAGAGCAGAGGAATTTTTGTTCATATTTTTGATCTAAGTTTCTGAAATAGGATATATACCTATCTATGTAAATAAGATAGTACCCCCGTCTTTCCAGATATTCATAAACTTACCTTTGTGAACACCGTACCTAGAGATCCCCACGGACAAGGACAACCGCCCCCATAAGTCGGTTCTTTATTAAAAATTAGATACTTACCTAACATTTTAAGAGAAGATATTAAGTCGTGATTCCGTAGAGACCAACACGCTCTACCTACATCAACCGGTGTCGTAGTGTTAAATATTAATTTTAATGGTGTATGTGCTTGTTTCCACTATCTTAACCTAAGCCGAGACTTATCATGAAATGGACAAGCATGCAGAATATGTGTTTTAGAAATTTCCGGTTGTTTGAATGTTCCCGGTTCGATTTTGAACCCACAATTCGCATGATCGTTGCGGTGCTCAATTAATTTAAAGAAAGCTTTTCTGTATATTTGCGGTGCTTTATTTATCGGCTTTCCCCTTCCTCAAGAGACTAGAGATGACACCACCACACATTAGATTGTTCAATTTTAAACCCACACCTAAGAACTGAAGGAATTTAGTATTTACAAGCAATATAACTGAAATCGTTAACGCAATTATATTTTAGCCACCGAAATAGAACATTGTTGCTGTTGAAAAACATACCTAATAAAATCCGAATAAAAACTGTCAAAAATATCAGTGAGTCTGACAGTGGAAAGAAGCGTAGCTTGTGAGGTAGACGATGCATTAGGTATTCGGAGTCGTCGCAACCGACGCGACGTTGAGGAATAGTGTCGGGTGGTTGGGTGCGTGCGTGCCGCGCCGTCTTCACCGCTCATCCATCACCCTCCGACGAAGATATTTAAATTATAGTGAAAAAAATGTTAAGTACCTAACACTATGATCTTCATGCCCTACTCCGTGTGTATGTGTGTACTCCGTGAGTATTCGTATGTGCGTGTGCTTTAAGTTACCTACACTCTCCTAACTTTGAAAGAAATGTAAACCGCGCCTTGTCGCGTCTTGGCGGAGACATCAAGAACCCTTATGTACAAGGTTGTTGTTCCTTCCAAGCTGTAAATTCCTCACTGATCAAAAATCCCCGAGGCTCGAGTTTCATCAAAATCGGTTTAAAAATGCGACATGATAAAGGAGAAGCAACCTACATACTGACAGATGAAAGCTAACTTTGCCAGACTTGAAGCAGAGACCCCTCGGCTGGCCCGTAAATACTTATACAAGTTTAGAATAAGTACACAGACAGATGCTAAGTCTATTCCACTTCTATTTATACATCTCTTTGCCGTATGCCCGCGAACTTCATAAACTACATCTTGTGACAAATTGACGCGACTTTGTACATTTGCCACTTTCTACCAAATGTCTCGAGGAGGTAGAGCAACGTCAAAACATTTAAGATGACTCTTCTTGACTACTTATAATATTATGTATTCTGTTTCTTGACTATATACGCCGTAGAAGATAGCGGATTCGACCGCTGTAAAGCAAGTATTTCCAAGATCTACAGCTGTTTGAATTCGGATCTGTTGGCGTTGGCGTTGGAACGTTGGCGTTGAAGGACCATCATCGCGATAATTAACGGCATTTCCCGGCAGTGTGGCCAAGACATTATAGGGACGGGTTCAAAAACTCACCGGTTTATCTTTGACACCATACACCTTTGACGCAAATGGTAAGAACAGCAACAGAGACAGCGCGGTGAACATGGCGCACCGCGTACTGTACTCTTGCGTCGACAACAACTCCTCTTTTATAGAACCTAAACGAATTATTAACTAGCAACTACTTACGTTACCATTTAATAAGAAACTTGGAAGTAATGATTACCTCATTAAGCCACTAGCAAATTAAGTGATCTTCCACACGCCACACCAAAGGTGTTAATTAATAGGACGCATATAATTCTTAGACCGGGGTATGAATTACGTTATTACTAGGTATTCCCATTTACTAGAGTATGAACGATGTTTTGAAATTTTACCTTATCATTATAGGATCACAACTTGAACACCGGGGCACTAAGGTTTTTATAAAAGTGTTACAACAAGTAGACATAATACCTACTTACTACGAGTACCTATATAGCAATGAAGAAGAAGATGTAGGTACTTAGATGCATGATTAGTTGAGACTTACATTGTAATATACCTACCTAACAATTAACAATATGTAATCATAATCAACCTACGATACTGTATAATTATTGCGTTTTACATACCTACCTAATAAAGACAAAGTGAAAATGACTTGCATAGAAATCTCTACCTACATAATATACCTTGGGCGCAGAATACGTAAATGTTCAATGTAATATACCTAAGACAACTGCTGTGAATTTAAAATTTCCTTCACCCAATGGAAAAATGTCAACTTAGAAGTTTAATCATTTAGGAATGTAA
Organism: Idaea biselata; assembly: GCA_958496205.1. Lineage (NCBI taxonomy): Eukaryota > Metazoa > Arthropoda > Insecta > Lepidoptera > Geometridae > Idaea > Idaea biselata. The sequence continues at coordinate 24,007,200 of OY292396.1, read as the reverse complement.
TTACTAACATATAAAAAACTTAATGAAAAAAAAGATAATTCGTTTCGCTCTTAGGTAGGTAAGATGCCTCTGTATTTTTTCTCAAAAATGCTATACCTATCTATTTTCCGTTGAAAGTTATACCTACGCATAGGATTTAAACGGTGTGTTCAATCGACATGAAAAATCCATTAGTTGTTTGTGCTGGTGCAGGGCAGCAGGCGGCGCCAGTGACCGTGGCTAAGAGGATTTGTTGCATCCCTGTGGTTGCATCATACCATACCTCTATGCTAAAATGTTCCACCATCTCAATATTCACAACGCTGGATATCTGTATGGTTATGTATTAAAATTTACGTAGATTGATGTCATCTTTGCCAAAAAATCAAACTAAGTCAACCATGCACAAAAGCATATTTTTATGCGTATGATGTAGAGCCGTAGAGGTGAAAAGTAAATAATAAATAAATATTGCACGACGTTCCACACAGCGCAATCTAGCCCCAAACTAAGCACTAGGCTTGTACTATGGGTACTAGACAACGGATATACTACATATTATACCTTTTTTTTTTTCTGTAAATACATACATATGATACATAGAAAACACTGAATATCCCATGCCTTCGGACCGTGGTGAGTCCTAGGACATGTCGGTTTCCTCACGATGTTTTCCTTCACCGTAAGAGCGATGTTATTAGCGCACATAACTTTTTCTTAAAGAAAAAGACATTGGTGCGCGGTCGGCCTGGATTCGAACCCACGACTCTCGGAATGAAAGCCGGGGTATCTACCACTAGACCAACACCGCTCAACACAAGTCTTGTAACATAATCAATAACATCAAACCAATGTTTCATTTCACCAAATTACCAAATAAATTACCCAATAAACAAGCTTCTCATTGCATCGAAAATAAATAAAGTCAATAATTTAATACAAACGAGGTTCAGTTACCAAACAATATCATGAAAATATTTACATTTAATTTAAATAGAAGCGTCATTGTAGCATAGTCGGTAACAAGCAAACTTTTGATATGCACTGCACATGTGTTTGTTGTAGGTAGATATTTTTACGGGGGAAAGTTTAGCTTTGTTGGAAAATCTAATTTAGTACGCTTTTATTTAACCTACACATACCTATGGCAAATTATAATGTAGGTAGGTACCCATAATAAAACCGTAGATATATTACAAAACTTAATAACAACGAATTTTCATTAATTTAACTAGGTAAGTATTGCTACGAGGAAACTCTACGATCTACGGAAGCTATCATCCGTAGATCGTAGCGATTCCGTGGCTGTACTAGCTAAATAGGATTCGTACCTACGGTCTTTAGGCCGGTATAGTCACAGGGAGACAGATCGAAACTCATTTTACAGCTGTCTTCCTATTTTCTCAGCTGCATAGCTGCAGCAGCAGCAGCTGTCGTCCTTTATCTACCAAGTTGATACATCATATTTATAGAGAAGTAACTATGTTGTGACCAAATAATAAATTAATAATAATAATAAATAAATATTGCATGACGTTGCACACAGCGCAATCTAGCCACAAACTAAGAACTAGGTTTGTCTAGTACCCATAGTACTAGACCACGGATATACATATTTTACTTTTTATTGGAAATAAAATAAATAAATAAATATATAAATGTTCATGATTTTTAAACCAACAAATCATTTTGTACCTCTCCAACTTTAATTAAAATACGAAATGTCATTAATTTTTAAAGGAATAATCATTAGAAGATAGTAAGAGGAGGAGTGGAGTGGTGAGACGTCATTACCGCAATCAAAGCAGCCGAAGCCGCAGCACGCGCCGAGGCTAACGACGAGTGCTCTCGATAAAAATTAAAAACACGTGCAGGCCCAGCCTGAGGAAAGTTTTAATGAGAGTACACGGCTTGTTCCACGGATACATACAGATAAGTTGGTATACGTTGGTATACCTGCTACGCTACTGCTAGACTCCACACTGAGTTTTTAATTTAGAATCTCAACTGTCGTTGGGTAGGTTAGGTCATTTATTTATTACCTAACTAGCTGCGCATCGCGGTTTCAAATAAAAAACACGAGGATAAATAGTAGGAATGTAGGATCCTGTGTTAATCTAGATCTCCAGCTATCTGCATACCACGTTTCATCGTAACGGTTCAGGTAATCGGTTCAGTAGTTTTTGCTTATTACTTAAGTAAGTAATAACGATTACGATGAAACGTGTAACTAAGTAGGTAGTTACACACAAGCTTTCACGTTTATCTATACCTATGTATACTTTATTTCAGAAACTTAGATCAAAAAAGTAAACAAAGAACTGTCAATTTTAAAAGAAAAAGTAAATAAATAAATAGCTGTCACTTTCAAATAAATGTATGGGATTTTTGATCTAAGTTTCTTATATAGGGTATTAGGGATTTGCACATGAGTAGAAAAAAACTCGGAGATATGGATCTTGAAAAAGCAATGTGATACCAAGTACCCTGTATTAATTCAAAGTATCTACCATATCTGAAATATCTTTACCATGTCGGTATCTGCCTCGTTATTAGTTAGGTACTTGGCCAATACATCGTTAGATATATAAATAATAGCAAAAAGAAAAGCAAAATAAAAGTTTTTAGCAATCAATAAAAACCTTTCAATAACTTAAGTAGATGGGTGCCTAGTTAAGTTATATAAATCCGGTTTATCTAACTCGTCTAAATCTATCTCGAATAGTGGTTTTTAAAATAAATCTTATTTATAACGTACGAATAAAAATCTTTTGGCAAGGTGCATTCCCAAATCTATTTTCATATTGGTACGTTTTTGTCGAGTAAACATAAAAAATCCATTAGATTTATGCATTGGCTTAACGAACGATGCAGGACGTAAAGTGGTGGAGCCGGCCGGCCTCAGTTGACCGTGTTTAAGCGGCTTTATTGCGTTCGTATCAGCGTCAACGGGCTGGCTGGTAGCCTGGTAGCCGCGCGGACAGTCTGATGTCCGTTTTATACTTACCTATACCTACAATGCCTCGATCAATTTCATTCATGTTAAGGAGTCCCAGTCTCGATTTAGTTTGATGACGATAGGTATCGAAGGCTTAATCAAAGTATTGACAAAAATAGAGTGCTGAGGGAAAAGTCTACCTACTCTTTTCTCCCATACAAACGTAGTCGACTGTTTCCTCCCTGGATAAAGACATTAGAGAAAATATGTTTATGCCATAACACCTATATCAACCATGACCATGCCCCTACGTTTTGATTTTTTTCATACTCTAATTTGATAAATTTTATTTTTATTTTAATTAGAAAATGAAATAAAACCTACGTAGGGGCACAGCATACATAAATAGTACGTAGGGGTAAATGGACATGGCAGATCTATATAGATTTACAGAAATAGAAATAGAGAAATTGCTGTCTAGATAGAGAAACCACCCCCTAGCCTAGTCAGCCATGCCCAGAAGAACCGATCAATTCATCTGAAGCTAACTAAACCGCAGGTTCACTCACGGCCTAATTTAATATCGGTGAAAAAAAACAGCTATAGAAATAAAAACATTTAATATAAAAGGTACATAATTTAATTTGACAAAACGTCTACCTAATTAATTAAAAACCAAACAATAGCTTTTAATTTGGGAACAGTCATAAAACTGATGTTTTTATTGTTCTCTATAACCCTCCTTCGTTCTACAGTAGAGTAGCTAAAACATGAATAAATTGGAAGAATCTTGCAAAACAATAGTTGGAAATGGTGTACGCGAGAAAAAGCCGGATGCAAATGCCATTCATATTAATTAGCAAAGCGAGATGGGGCTTTTACGAAATTAGACCGTGATTTCAGTGGAGATTTATTGTTGTGTTTGAAATGCTTTTCGGAGCAAAGGTACCCATTTAGTCACTAGGAAATTGGTGTTGTCGGAGTGGCTTTTAAATTGAATTGACACAAGTTGCTTGTTTGTTTAACTCGATATCGTTTACGGAACATCGAACGACGCGACTTGGAACAGACGCTGTAGGTATCTACTAGTTAAATGTAGAGCGGTATTTGTTGCGTGAACCGGAAAAATCATATATGAAAATCGATCGAGGAGTTTGAAATGATTAAGAGGAAAGTCTACCTACTCTTTCTCCATGCAAACGTAGTCGAATGTTTCCTCCCTGGATAAAGACATTAGATAAATGTTTATGCCATAAATCCTACATCTGCCCCGTTTTGATTTTTCATATTCTAATTTTTATAAATTTTATTTATATTCTAATTAGAAAATGAAAAAAAAACGTAGGGGCATGGTCATGGCAGATATAGGTCTTATGGCATAACAAATTTGCTCTAATTTCTTTATCCAGGGAGGAAACAGTCGATTATTTTTTTAAGGAGAAGGAGTACTTAGGTAGACTTTCTTTTTAAAATCAAGTACAATGAATGGTCCAATTTTTTTATGAGGACGTACCTACGAGAAACGCCCAGTGACAACCTTTAACTTTTTTGTCTACCTGTTTTGCTATAGGTGAAGAAACTGTGTGGGGTAGCTTGCCCCGACTGCTACTTGGTCGGCCACTTTGCATCGTTAATATTTTCGAAACCACATAGGTACCAAATTAGTACTGAAAATGAGCGTAAGTAGTTAGGTGCAAATCTATTGCTTGGTCTGACTAACCTAATGCACATGCACACAAGGAACTCGGCGTAAATCAGTAATTTTAATACCGTTGACAGACCAAATTTACCATTTTAGGTAAAATGGTAAATTTGGTCTGTTGAAAACATTGAAAAGCGAAAATAATAAGTTACCTACCTACATTTATTATTTTCGTAACAAACGTTTGTTGTCGTGGTTCTCTAAATTAATAGTAGGTAATGAAAACTATCATTTGCGGCAACTATACGCTTGACCAATTGACACTATTTTTTGGCTTGACCAATTATTATTGTCCACTACATCGAAAAAATAGTCATAGATAACAAAAAAATGCAATTTATTTTGACGTTTTTTAGGGTTCCGTACCTTAAGGTAAAAACGGGACCCTATTACTGAGACTTCGCTGTCTGTCTGTCTGTCTGTCTGTCCGTCCGTCCGTCCGTCCGTCCGTCCGTCCGTCCGTCCGTCCGTCCGTCCGTCCGTCCGTCCGTCCGTCCGTCCGTCCGTCTGTCCGTCTGTCACCAGGCTGTATCTCATGAACCGTAATAGCTAGAAGGTTGAAATTTTCACAGAAGATGTATTTCGGTTGCCGCTACAACAACAAATACTAAAAACAAAACAAAGCAATTATTTAAAAGGGGCTCCCATACAACAAACGTGTTTCAAAAACTACAAGGGAATTCTAGTCGCGTAGTTGAGGTCGCTTCTGATTGGTCAAGTCAAATCGAGTTGGTCATGGAATTCAAAATGGCTGCCCTATCTGTCAAATATACTAGTCTGCCTTCACTGTCCAAAGAGTTTCTTACAAGTTTCAGATTTTCTTTGAATCAAAGTTGTTGTAAACCATTTTAGGGTTACATACCCAATTGTGACAGTGGTACGGAACCCTTCGTGCGCGAGTTTCGCACTTGGCCGGGTTTTTTTATTATTACTAACTTAATTTTAGGTTGTGACATTAAATATTAGTTAAAAAAAATACAAAAGCATCTTAGGTTTTATTGGTAGTATTGGTACCTACCTACCAAAGTTTTTTTTGTCTAGAAATACATACCTAGTTTACAAGGAGAAAGGCATCATCAAAATTCTGCCGTGACAAGATTCGAACCCCTCGCTTGCCGGGCTAGTCGGTAAAACAAAAACAGGGAAGCACAATCGTAAATTTACCGTATCAGGTGAGTTTTCGTGTGGCGCAGTGGTTAGCGCACTCGCCCGGCAACCAAGGGGCACAGGTTCGAATCCTGTCACGGGAGAATTTTTGATGATGCATTTCTCTTTGTAAAATAATTCTAGTAAAATGCCTTGAACAATGAAAACTTAAAAAATATTTGTTTTTTTTTCAGCCAGAATTTCATTAAGTATTTGAAATATAAATCGGCATTAATAAACTCATTTATTACAACACATTTTGATCGGTAGTCAACTAGACACTTAATGTTTTTAAAGTAAGCAATAAAATTTATGTTAATTCATTGAAATAATATATCAAACACAACCACAAAAACTAGCTTAGCTATTGAAAGTAAAAAATTAGCTTAGCTATTGAAAGTAAAAAATCTCCTATAGTTGACGAACGACCTACTTACACAGGTAGGTAGGTACTTACAAAATTGATTAAAAATTAAAGGAACATTTTTATTTTTGCATAATTAGCTAAAGTAAAAGTAAAGGTAGGCAAAATAGGTTACCTATATAGCGAGGTCGAGAAGTAAATTATTTTTTTAGGGTTCCGTATTTTTTGCATAAAGAATCAATTAACACAAACTTTCATCTTTATAATAGTAAGGATGGGTCTGTAAGTTACACAAAATAACTGAATCGATGGATGAAATAAAGAATACCCACGAAGCACACGGAATAATAAGTGGCTTTTTTTTCTATCCCGAAATTTACACGGAATCAAGGTTAAAGCAGAAGAAACAGCGGACAAATCGAATATTTGAAATAGTAATACTTACAACCTTCAAAGTGTTCGATTCGTTTAGGAAACACAACCATTTTAATAATACATGCATGCGATAAGCGATAACTATGTAAATTCATTATAAGCATTAGGTACACTAAAGAGTTTTAGCCTAGATACAATTTTTTTGTTTAGTAAATTACCACTGAACTGCGTTACCACAAAACTTATCCAAACTAATATTATATACCCGTCTGTTTGTATATGTGTTTGTTTATTCCCTCTTCACGGTCAAACGGTTTGAACGATTTGTATTAAAATTTGCATTTGGATAGTTTAAGTGATGAACAATAACATAGGATTGATTGACTTTTGATCCCGACAATCCCGGGGGATCGGGATTACCGGGGAACTGCAGGGGGCAGCTAATAAAATGATATAGTAATATGGTTGAAATGTCGAGGTAAAAAAATAATAATAATACTCGATTAGGACCCACCCGGTAAAATGTAACTACATATCTTAGCCAATCGTATGAATTTAAAAAGTTTACCTACCATAATCACCAAGCAACATCTATACTAATATTATAAAGAGGTAACGTTGGTAACATGTATGTATGTATATTGGGGGTAATCTCCGAAACTACTGGACCGATTTCAAAAATTCTTTCACCATTATGTTAGATAAAGCTAGATATGTAAGAGTTAATTACAGAATAAATGTCCCTTCACAACTTTATATTAAAATAAATTACACTTGATATAACTATATGGTACTGCGTTGTAATACCACCGCGTTCGCTAATCCTACAGAGCAACAGCTTTTTACAAGCCACTCGACTCACGTACGTGAACCCGTCGGCACACTGTCGGTAAGAGAGGTCACGCACACATAGCCGCAAATGTAGTACATACTCGGTGGCACACCCATCTGTATTTAGTTATTAGAAAATGTGAAGGACTTCTTAAAATGATGTAGAAAATACGTATATGAGCAAAATGTATGTACAATACATTTAATTTAATTTCCTATCCTAATAATGTACAATTCAAGCCTCTTGCAGTAAATACATACATCAGATATCACAAGCAAAAAATTAACTAAGTATTTACTCCAGACTATACTTTTAAATGCTACCGACCGTATATACTAGCAGCGCGATAGGTTTCACCCGTGTAGGTCCCCATCCCGTGGGAATATCGGGATGAAAACTATTCTGTGTGTTATCCCAAGTCATCAGCTATCAACTTACAGAGTTTCATCGCAATCGGTTCAGCGGGTTCGGGACTTATACGGGTGAAACCGCGAGCACAGCCAATATGATATAAAATTAATACAACCTTTTAACTTTTACATAATCAGTACCCGTAGTGCGAGTTTACGCAAACTATTACGTTTACGTAAATGACAAATTCAACGTTACATACAATTTTACTATTTACGCAAACAAATAGTAACAGTGCTGTAAAAAAGAACTTGCACCAGGTTACAGGATTACGAAATATAAAAAAAAAACTCAGATTTATAAAATTCATGGGTACCAAACAAAAATGTACTTACCAGTATTAACAAAAGTATTGTCAATTCATGTGCTCCTCTAATTAATAAGTTATTTGTCTCTTAAATTATTTCACTCTTACTAGAGTGACTGAAAAGTAACTGTTGAAAATTAGGTTTTCTATTCTTTTTTTGTCACAAACAAGGTGGAGGAAGAGGCATATCAATAAGTTTACACACTTCTAAGAGGAAATTCTTCAATATAGCTGCCTGGTTATCTCTAGAGCTGTTCAAAGTCACTGTAGGTATGAATGTTGGATTTAAAATGTGTGTATCATCACCATGCTTTTTAAGTAAAGCTGCTCCGTGTTCATGTGTGGCACAGTTTTTGATTGGATCTGGATCTATGTTCATTTCTTTTGCACACTGAAAGAAGAATATGTTAAATAATTCTTAGCTTGGCCAACTATACTCTATTTTAGAAACTTAGATCAAAAATGTATATAAAAAACTGTAAAGGAAAAAGTAAATAAAGAGCTGTCACTTTCAAATAAATGTATGGGATTTTAGTTTACATTTTTGATTTAAGTTTCTGAATTTCTGTCCACTTGAACATAACTAAGCTACTGACCAAGACACTACCAACTGATCTTACGCCAAGTTTCTACACCAATAGTTAAAAAAAAAGTACCTTATAGCTAAGAGTAACAGTTTCAAATAAAATTTTCTTTGTGATGGTGAGTTTTTAACAGACAATAAAACAAAATGTGATATATAACTAAGCATATGTTGTTTCATCACGTCGGCAAATCTATATTCCAATATATACCTACACTGGTGCAGCCACTAGCAAAGAAGGGCTGTAAAACTGGTTCACAGTCATGATTGTATCATCTAGATTCTAGATACACACGGCAAATGCCGGGGATACTCGGTAAATGTTAACTTTGAAACCTCATGTTGCAGTAAAAGACAAATAATACGTAATTTATGCAACTGTTAATCACTGTTTCTAAGTAAGCAGGTTTATCACATTGTCACTTACCATCTAGTGACATAATATTTAACATTGCAATAATATTTACCCGTGTCAGAGCTCCATTAGGGTTTATGTTATCAGCAATCATACAATCTGTAAACATGACTGATGTTGTCATGTTCCCAATGGCACTTATGGAACAAGCATGGATTTTGTTTGCGTAACATTCCGCTTCACCATGTTGACATTTAAATACATACTGCCCATTTACTTCTTTAGTCTGAAAATGATTTGACCTTATTAGAATTTAAAGACTAGAAGTCAACAGTCAAAATAGTTTTATTTAAGATTTCGCATGATCATTTTAAAATGGTCGTACTAATAACAATTTAGTGTGTCTTCAGAATGTGACATCCAATGAGAACAAAACAGAAGTAACTCATGGGGTTATCCTGATTAATAAAAGATGTTTCCTTAATAACAAATTCATACCAACAAGCAATATAAAAGTAAAACTAACTCTGTTTTGTTACATTTGCACTTCTAAAGTACTTAGATTTGAAGTTCAATGAATTTTGGTATGTTGGACAATGGATATACTAATCAACAAACTACTTAATACTTATACATATTTTTAAGCATAAAGACTTGTTGCTAGTGGAAATCCAACCTGAAACCTTCTGCATCTGTTTGGTGGAATTTAGATTTTGCATATCTTGACAACCTGAGTATACATATAGGCTTTAGTTTATCCTCTTAAAACCATGGGATGAGAAGCAGATAACATTAAAAATGTGGATTTTACTTACTGTAGCTTTACCATACGGAACTAAAGTGACAGCAATAAAATCAGATAGCTTCTTGGTAACAGGGGTCAATTGCTTTAAAAAGAAGAACTTGGAGTCGGGGCAAAGAGCTTCATAATACACCCTTATTTTAACCTTGTCCTGTTTGTGTTTATTGTATTTGTCATCTTCTAACTCCAGGATATCAGGCTGTAAAGGGATTATAATATTTGAAATATAATAAAGTAACCTTCTTATGTAGGAAAGCTGCTTAATTTTAAAGCTGCAAAGCTAGTATTAGGTACAAATATTACGACATTTCAAAATTAAAGAGTCAGGGACGTAAACCAATAGTATGGGCAGTCATACTTAAGTTAGGTAGGTAAAAGCTTAGAAAAACAAGATAATATTACACTTATCAATATGTATCAAAATAATCAATCATGATAAATTACAATACTGATAAAAGAGACTCGCTACCTACCGAAAAATATTAGGCAAATATTGGGTAGGTATCAAATGGTACCAACTTAAAGTTTTATTAAAATAAGTTGTTCTTACCTCAGTCAGTTTCCCATTATAATTTTTGGGCATTAAACGGTATATTTGCCATAAAATTAATATAATTAGAATAAGAACAATAGATCTATATCGGTTACACGAATAAAAAGCCATTTTGCACAATATTTGTTGGAAATAATCGACTAAAACTCATTTATTTATCAACACCTCAGACTATATTTGACGATACAAAAAAAGTTAACGAAACTACAGTTCTCACAGGCTTTAAAATCTGTAAGGAATTTGTAAAATATTCTATTTTACAGATATTTTAATTTCAAAAAGTATAAAAATACATGACATTTTGACAGCTATGACTTTTTAGTTTTGAATATTGCCAGTTACAGAGCGTGAAAGTACCACTTTCTGAGAAAAATATGGGCACTTACACTTACACCTTACCTTACACGAATATCTTTGTAAGTATGCTGATAAGTGCAGTCTGTTTTAGGTATAGCGTCAGTGCAAGTGTCATTGTGTGTTTTGAGCTTTGTATACTAATGCTTGCGATTTCACCTGCGGATATTCTGTTTTCGTGGAATTCAACGGGTAAATAGCTTAGATGGAAACAAACAAGAGTAGATACGGTATATTCTAACATTGCGTATTCGAAAAATGAGCTAGAAACACCTAGTACATTAAATACAATAATTTTATGAAAATGCAAGTAGCATTTTCATAACATTATTGTATTTAAAAACATTTGTCTCAGTCTCAGGCATTTGTTAATAAGCAAAAAGGCATTCTTATGGATTTCAAAAAGATAATCGCAGTGTGACAGCACGTGCTCACGCGGCAAAGTTTCGACATACGACTGAGGCTAGTGCGTCAGCTAGACGCAGTTTTATCGTCTCATTTTTCGAGACTAGGTAACGTATCTGCTGTTTTTTGTTTTCATCTAAGGTGTAAATAATAATTAAAACATTTTTTTTTAAATTTGGTAACCTAACGCCACTGAAAAGTTACAAAATATGTACAAAATACAAATTGTGGTAGCACTTGAAATATTATCAAACTGACAGTGAAAGATAAGTTAATTTGACATTGACATATCTTTTCACACTGGCTGTCTTTACCCTAAACTTTTTTTTTCTATTTTGGCTTCGGACTCTCTCGAGATGACCCAAACTTTTCCGTTGACGTTGTCCCCACAAAAAATGTTGCTGTTTCTAGTTTGCAGTACACCCAACCAAAGAGTAGTCTATTATTACGGAATTATACACCTTGGCCCAGAATGCTAGATGATAATTGATCTTACTACATTACACTATTGTTTGGAGAAAAACAATCACGAACAACTATTACTCCGGTTGGAGCTATGGACGCACTAAAACTTTATCGAAGTTTTTTCAGTCGCTCAGGCTGAAAGGGCTGAACAAAGAGTAATAAATGGACCAGAGCCTGCTGCTGCGAGGCGTGCGCTGCCTCTCTCTAACTCAGGGGCGTCTCTAGCGGGTGTGCAGGGTGTGCACAGCACACGGGCGCAGCGGTCTCAGGGGCGCCGCGGCGCCCCTGAGACCGCGCGCGGCGCCCACACCCAGCCCCCGTATCAGAATCGCATTTCGGAAACTATGAGGTTTATTTTATTTCATATTTATTTTTAAAGATTCTATTATGGTCTACGTTAGGTAGGTAGGTATGAGATGGTAATCCGAAATAGTATACTAAGGCTAAATGTCGCATCGCTATTTACTCAAAGGCGCGTGTCGGGAGGGTGATTCTTCGACCGGAATATTTTTTTGCTTATTTTTATGAAAAAATATTAAACCCTGTGCCAGAGCAAATCTTTTGTACTTTATTAATTACTTGATTAATCTAACAGAAAATGGTAAAAGAGGCACCACTGTAAAGCTTATATTTTAGGAGAAATATCAAATTTTTAAAAGATGACTCTTGAAGATAATGACAACGTGTCGATGTTAATGATTGAGTGGCGAAGAAAAATGACGCCTATTACGATTAATGATTTTGCGTAAATATCAAGGTATGAAAATAGCATATTTTATAAGAATTACATAAAACAAGTAAATTAGGAATCATTTCTTTATATCAAAATACAATAACTAGAATTAAATAATATTTAGATTTATAAACAGAAACATGTGTATGGGGCCCACTGAGTGTGAATGGGGCCCACTAAGATCGTTGGGCCCAAGCCAACCTCACCTGCTAGCTTGGTGCACCTGCTGATAAACGGACGAGGCTCTGGCGCAGACTTTCCCTTCGGGGTTGGGAGGTCGGAACTCAGACGGCAGTCGCTCCCGTAAAAGTCGAAATTCGCCAAGTCTTTTATGGGAGTTCAAAAAATGATTGCCACACGGATAGGGCGCCGCCGTATAACGGCGCACAGGAGCTTCGCCCGACTCCTGTGGTAAGTGGACGAGGGCTACCGGGCGGGTACGGCCAAAGACGCGAGCCCCGAAATACAAGGTGAAACTCGGCTTCGCAACGTGGAGCATTCTCACGCTAACCGGACGCGCGAGGGAGCTGGCCGACGTACTCTTCAGGCGGAAGGCAACAAACTGATCTACAAGGGTGCACCTGATGGAGAGAAAGGGGTGGCTGTGGTGCTCGCTGAGGGATTGCATGGCGATATCTTGGAGGTGAATCGCTTTAGCGATCGACTTATGTGCGTGAAGGTGCTTATTGGGAGGGTTCCTACTTATATCGTAAGTACTTACGCGCCACAAGTCGGTTGTAGCGACGCTGATAAGAGATGGTTTTGGGATAAACTCGGCGAGGTCGTTGGGGCTATCTCGTTGTCACAGGGAATCGTTTTGGGTGGTGATCTGAACGGTCATGTGGGTGAAATGGGGATGGAATTTGAACGTGTTCATGGAGGCTACGGATATGGCGGTCGGAATGGGGAAGGGTAAAAAACCCTACGTACGTATGCCACTGCCGACCTGGAACTCGTGAACATGAATAGAATAGAATAGAAAAAAGTTTATTTGTTCTAAAGTTACACACACATAGTTGTACAAAAACAAAACATAAAACTTAAAATACTAAACTTAAACTAAATACAACATGTGTGTGTTGCAGCAGGACAATGGGCCATGACTCAGTGTATAATTCACTCCTTAGAGCGAACACTGATTTTCTGTCATCCATCACCCAAGAGATTGTAGACCATTTAGCACAACAATATTTAGCATGATCATAATTGACTTACAAGTTTATAAAATAGTGTACGTAAGAGAAAACCACACAATACAATATATAATAAAATCAAATAGTTATATAACGAATTTAAGGTTATTAAATACAATATAGATGCATATATATGATGTTCCAATATAAATAAATATAAATAAAAATATGTAAATAAATATTTCCTTTTAATAATAATCATTATATCAATAATACAATAAGTATAAATAAGGAAATCCGACGTCCTAAACAGCAAAGTCCGCCAACAGCCAACCACGTGGTAGTCCTAAAGTTTGTCGTTCAAGTAAGACCTTTTTATATTTAATTCTGAAGGAATACTTGGATTTCAGACGCTTAAGAGGTGGAGGAATATTGTTCCAACATTTGGTTGACAGATAGCGGAAACTGCCAGTGAATGCCGCAGTTTTGTGATGATACGCAAAAAAGGTATCCCGCACCTCACGAATTTCATACTTATTTCCAAATGAAGAAAATTTGAGCTTAGCGTAGAGGTAATCGGGTTTACCCCTATTGACGACATCGAAAAGCAAACAAGCTAGGTGCAACTGCCTACGAGACTCCATATTCAATGTGGAAGCATTATTTAGATATGGTGTAATATGGCTCTTAAGTGGTATTTCATAGCAAAAACGGCAGCAAGCATTTTGGACACGCTGAATAAGTCGTCGGGTTCTTGCTAGCAAACGCGGTCCGTATACGAGATCCGCGTAGTTGAGTCTCGAGAGAACCAACGATTCGCAAAGTGTGATACGAATATTTTCGCAAAGTAGATTCCGAATCCGGTACAAAACTTTAAGCCTGTAAAAACACGTTGCTACCAATTTCTGAACATGTTTTTCGAAGCGCAACTCACTATCAAAAAGGACCCCTAAATTTCTAGCCTCTTGAACTCGCTCGATATCGCTGCCATCAATACAAACTCTTGGATTATTTGTAAGCGTTTTAAATACTTGCATCTTAGAACCAATGACCATGAATTTTGATTTAATAGGATTAAGCACCAAGGAGTTACGTCCTGCCCACTCACATGCGGTCGCTTTAATAATCTTTTATTTTGTACCTTGGTATTAATTAATGGTAAAATAAATTACTTCATATTCAAGACAAATTCAATACCTTTCTAGGACCTTTTGAATTATTCAATTCGGACATTTCATTCAAAAGATATCTGTGTATGTAGGTACCTATTGTTTCCCGACATATTTTTTCAACTTCACAATAAAATAATATTAGGGGTACCTACGTCAAGTTAGTACCTACTGCTGTTTGTACCTTTATTATTCCATATTGGAATCACTCTTAACTCTTACTAGAGGGCGCCAAGGAGATATTTGCACACGGGCGCTACATGACCTAGAGACGCCCCTGCCTCTAACTGAAGCACGGTTCACTTGCGTTGCCGCGGGACGAAGCAGTTTTCATTGGAGATCGGTCATAAGAAAGGAATAAAAAACACAGAATATCAGTAAAGTAAAATATTCAATACTTTATTAATAGGCATCCTAAATAAACTTCATTCAGTCAACTGAAAAGTGGCAAATTTCTCAACATCATAGAACCCTGCTTTAACTTGCCGACCACCAAAGAACCTTCCATTTAAGTCAACAACTGCTTTAATTGCGCTCTCTATGCGTTTGAACTCTACAAATATTCGAACAGCCTCATCGGCGGGAGCATTCGGCAATTCAAATATGAGTACTTTGATAACATCGCCGTATTTGGTGTTGCATTCGTCTTTCACTTCTGGTTCTAATTCTTCATCCACGTCTCCAGGACCGACCATGTTCTATAACAAAGTAAGTCGTATTAACCATACACGAAGCGCTTGCTTTAAGTTCAAGTAGGTAGGTACTAGGGCATGCAACCCGGTTATTTCGGTTAATCGAAAACCGGGTTTTCGGCATATTTTAAACCATAAAAAAAAACCGGTTTTTTGTTTCATTAACCGGTTTTTTCGGTTATTTCGGGTATTTTATTTGTTAGTATAGCTCAGTACAATTTGCTATTTTGCGATGTTCAATCACTTCACGATTTCAATGCGAGGTTTTCAGCTAATTTGTTTGCCTGTACAATTTGCTATTTTGCAATATTCAATCACATCACGATTTCAATGCTAGCTTTTAAGCTTATTTGTTTATTTATTACAGACAGTGAAGCGACTAGACATTATTTTTTACAGAGTATTTCACATTGGTTTTTAAATAACTAAGTGTGGATAATCTTTAAGCTAAACCGCTTGTTAAGCCTCTGCAGTAGGCTAGAACTGCAAACTCCTGATTTTTCTTGGACGGTTAACTATAAGATGTATTTGAAACATCAGTTTTGAAAACAATGCTTATAGTCCATTGAAATGTTACATTTTTTTGGGCTTAGCTTGCATTTGTCAGCAGACGCAATTTTATTTTTTAGATATCAAAGTGGGGTTAGTTTAAAGTTAAATCCTAGTTTGTGGGGTTGTGGCTCTTGTCCCACGGCCGCCATCTTGGAAAAAGGGGTTCAAATGGTTTTTTATGGTTTATTTGAGGAGCTATAGGTCTCACAAAAAAAAAAACATTTTGTGTTGCAAATAAGATTATCTCCCACTTTTGTTAAGTAACGTTTAGTCGTAGAACTAAAAATAAAAAGTTATATATAAGCGAAAATCCATGAAAGTTTGAGAAACAAATTCTATTGGTTATTTATAAATTGATTTTGATTATATTCTTTGTTATCTTTTTTCTTTTCTATTTGTAATTCTCAATTACGATCTGACTTTCGGTGCCTTTCCTTATATTTTACATTTTGTCTTCAGAAAGTTAAGTCGAAGACAACAATAATTATAAAACGAAACAAACAATATAATGTTGTTCACAAAAGTTCAAGTGATATGCAGGTGTAATTTTAATTTTGCATTTTATAATACTTTAATTCATGCTTTTGATTGTTTGATAATTGTTTTATAATAAGGCAGTGTTTTGCCGTTTTTTTTTTGTTGATTAAGTACTTAAATTTGTAAATTTCCTTAGATAAATTAAACTTTTACATCATTTTTATGCTTTTTTAGTAAGCTCTTAAGGCTATTAAGTAGGCTAAGTAGTAAGGCTATTTTCATTAATTAAAATAATAATTATTTTTAGGTTATTTAAAAAAAATAACCGAAAAAATAACCGGTTTTTTTTTCGTCCGGTTTTGCATTCCCTAGTAGGTACCGACACTATCATAAAACTTTAAAAAGAAAAATCATTAGTCACCGTAAGATACAGAAAGACGCTATTCCATTAGGGGGCGTCCATAAATTACGTGGTGTTTTTTGAAATTTTCTGTCGCTCCCTCCCCCCTGGTGAGATGTCGTGAGATTTTATTCAACCCCCTCCCCCATCCTCTAATCTCACGTGAGATTTTTCAAAATGTGGGTTTCTTACGTAAACGCGTTGGATTAATATTGTTAAAGAAAAAAAACAATTCTAATAGACCGTTGCAATAACGAACTAACAAACTGTAGAGTGTGTTCAGTTACTGGAGCAGTAAAATACAGCTCCGGTAGCAGAATTTTTTTTTCAGTGTGTACAATCTGGATTAAATGGACCAAAATAGTGTAATTTTTTTTTGTTTCAATAAGAAAAAAAATTGCGTGATATTTGCCGAGACCCTCCCTCTCACCGACGTAAGATTAGATGAGATTTGACTCGACCCCCTCCCCCCCTTAAACATCTCACGTAATTTATGGACGCCCCCTTACCAGTCATTACACCACCCAAATTGTCGGGCCCCACAGTCTATACAGTACAGCACATATCCAAGAAAATTGGAGCATTACACGGTATACCTATCTTTATCTTATGAATTTTTAAAATGAAAAACGACAATAAAGCAAATTCGCTATGTTGAACGACGACTGGGGGATGCTGGACTCTTTTATGAATACTCATCAGCAAATGAGGATATGGGAGGCAAAGGTTGTCTTGTGGCAGTGGGGACATCTTAAGCCAATAAGGTGCAATTATATTTCTTGAGAGCTTTCCCCTTGTTCTTTTATTCTTCCTAAGTGAATTGAAGCTCCACTAATTCAAATATTCGCAATTTAAGGAGGTAGTCAGTAGATACTTACTCTGAGTAAAACTACTTTGCTAGGTGATTTCATGATTTCAGTAATAGAAGGCTCTGATTTAGAATTAGTTGGTGAATTTGAAGAGGCGTTTGGTGAATCTGCAAATGAGAAAATAAAAATGTTTTTAGGTAAGTAGGTAAAATAAGCATCCAAATCTAAGACACATTTGTTTTTAAATGTTTTTACTCCTTATGGCCTTACAATGTTCAAACCATGTTAAACACCGCACTAAATCGAGCTTGCTTCATTTCTATTTCTCAAATATTAAATTTCATGTCCGTCACAGTAAAGCGCAATACACACAGCCCGCCGGGCCGCCGACACAACCCGGCGGCCTATATGAAAAGAAACATGTCGCCAACATCGTGCATCGCCCGCGCGTGTTGCCCGCCGACACGCCGGCGGCTTGCGTACGCCTTCGCTCAGTTGCCCGGCGACGCGTCAAAATTTTCCGACTTGCAATAAGTGAAGCCGCCAACTAGCCCGCCGACAAAAAGTTGCCGACATAGGTCGGCGGCCCGGCGGGCTCAGTGGGTATTGCGCTTTAAGCTAGGATTTCATGGCCCGTTTTTTATCAGGCCATATCGCGCTAGACCAGACGGTCACGCCGTGGGAATCGTAGTGTCCGATGAAGCCTTTCGTCGCGCGAGACGACGAGCGAGGCACGGCCTGGCCTGGCCTGGCCTGTGATATAAAAGGCCGTGTGACCCCAGCTTAAAAGAGGAATAATCTTCTTTTTTTTTCGTATGTGTGTGATGTACGTTTAGAGTTTTCAGGTCGCCTTAAGCCCTCTGACCTGACCTAAAGACTGCTATCAGAGATAACAACCGGGACCAACTACTTAATAATAAATAGTAGGTAGACTTTCTTCTTAAAAAGGTTTTTAATAGGTACCTGGTCCAGGTGGTGCTAGCATTGAGAACATGGGCGGTGGCATCGCGCTGTTATCCTTCTCGTGAATGATCCTCCCGCCTCGCTTCGACGTCTTCTCAACTTGCAAGGCGACAGACATGCCTTGCTCTTTCTTACCTAACCCTTGACCTTCCTGAAATATAATGGGTTCATTTATGTACTAGATGGCGTTACTGTGAAAGTTAAATCGCGTTGTCTTAGTTTTAGATTCTGCTTGTGACCTAATGGGTTGAGTTCCTCCCGAGTGATGTACGCAACATATTTATTTCGTAATACGTTTACCATTAACCTTGGAAACGCAGGGAATCTCACCTGCGGTTCGGTTTCGTTAGCTGTTCGTAAATTCGGTTAGCTGAGGTGTTAAATATATACACATACATAAGGCGTGCACTACAGTATTTATAAAAGTCAGGTATCTCAAATAACATCATAGCCTTCAGAAATATTTTTAAAAGGAGACCAGCATCATCAAAATTTCTGTCATGGTAGAATTTTTTATGAGTATATTGTAGGTCGAAACCCTATGTATAGTAATGTCATATCTTTTTAAAAGAATCGCACCTTGAACCCGTATTTAGCCATAATCTTGGCAGCGATGGAACTTGCGCCATATCCTCCAATAGAGAAGCCTCCGGAGGGCGCATTGGGCAGTATCGGTGATGAGGCCAGTGGTGGAGTATCCACAGTTAACGATGGCGGAGGAGCTATGGCAGCCCCGGCGGCACGCTTCGATATCTCAACAGCTTCTTCTTCTTCAGGTGGCTGAAATTATAAATTGAATCTTTTCTAATTTTTACACGAATGCTGCAGGCTGTCATTTCACTCGCGTAATGTGGGCTACAGAACATCAGTTTTCACAGTATTGGAAAACTTTTAAATAGCCGACGAAATCTCGATAAATTGTCAGTTTAATTGTTCAGTTCTTAGTTGTGAATTGACACAGTACCTTATTAATAAAATTGTACAGTAACTGACAGTCAAAACTGATGGTCTGAAGCCGCTTATGTCCAATATTAGATCAAAAGTAGCCATATCCAGAGATGCAGCAGTCTTCACTAGGTACATTTTATATCTCAATCGAGTCAGTAGTTTTCTAACGAAAGGAGTAACAATCATCAATCAATCAATAAGTAATAGTTATAATTATTCATTACCAATGGCATCATTGTCTTTTCTGGAATGGAATCTTCATCATCACCAAATCTTGACTTGCGTTTTCTGTCTCGATCACCTCTATCACTTTCATTTAATCTTTTAGCTTGTAATTCTAGAAAAAAGATAAGGCTATGATTATCTTTTTGATTATCATAATTTTGGCTAGCTTGGCTTGCTGTGGCACAAATAAAATTTAGTATTCTATACATAAGGCAATTTATCTGTTTAACCAATGTTGCTAGTACCACTCATTTTACAACTATTACCTTTAGCTACTTTTTCATAATCATTTGGCCACATAGGATCATATTCATTAGCAACATTCCAATCAAAATCTCTAACATTGAGAGAGGCAGTCAATGTCTTTGGTTGATTAGAACTAATTATGTTTGTGTCATCATCATCCTTTGATTTACTTTTAAGGTCTATTACTGGTGTTAGCACCTAAAATAAAAACTTTGAATTAATATACATATTTCATTTTAGTTGTTGATTTAAAATAGATACTTATGGTGTTGTTGCCCAGGTCCAAAGGAATGTAGGTATGAATGTACGATGTAGGTGCCCATTATATGAGTTGATCAAAAATGATTTCTTGGAAGGAGGCTATTGTGGTGCCAAGCAGACTCATCCTTGTTTCTGATATCTAGACCAGTGCAGCCACTAAGCAAGATGGGTTGGAACTTGTTTCACTGCCATGTTCCTTATTTAAGATAAGCATGTTACACCTTAGACCATGTTGTCACTTCCGTCAAACATAAAAATCAATTTGCAGAATTTTGTATGTGAAACCTTATGAATGGTGCTTAGTTTTAATTATTTGTTATGTTATAATGCTATATTTCACTGTCTGCATTCCAAATAAAATAAAATAAATAAACATTCATCTATTAATATCAATTATCATCATGTATAAAAAAAATTAGGTACAGTAAAAAATTAAAACTTTAAATTGTGCACTGGCCCTATCCTTCCTTAACTATACATAAACTAAAATAAGTATATTAAAAAACCCATATGAAATGTAAAGCATTTTGCAAAGTACAGTGCTACATTCACACCTATAACATGACAAAGCACAGCACCAAATAGCCTTGTGATATGAGTTCTAGACAACAAGTTCACAAATATATTTTATTGTGGGTGAGTATTTGATTTTTATTTATTTTTAACTACCAGATTCCCGCGGTTTCACCCACGTAAGTCCCGATCCTGTGGGAATATCGGGATAGCAAAAGTTGAAATTGGTCCAGTAGTTTTGGAGATTACCCTCAATATACATACATACATGTTACCAACGTTACCTCTTTATAATATTAGTATAGATATACCTAACACTAACACAAGCACTAAATTGTCCTAACTGAGGTATAGGATTAAGAAAGAGTGCTAAATAAATTAGCATTATTCTTGAATACAACTCAGTCACCACCAATCAATCAATCAATGTGCATTTCAAAACTATCTTACTAAACATATATCTATAACTGTAAATGCAACTTAGCATCGTATATAAACAACTACAATTCAGTGGCTGATATGAATTAATAGGTCAGAGACAGTAGTTTGTAGTAGGCGCTTTTGCAGGCTGTATACCTATTCATCAATATTCCTCAGACTGCTGTCACATACTTTATCATATTCTAATCACCAGTTTGCAGCATAGATATCTTACTTGTACGGATTTCCTTGCAGCTTCCCTTTTAGGTTGAGTGACAGCAGCTTTCTTAAGCTGTAGCTGTGACTGTAGTAACTTAATTCCAGAAGACCAACCAGCAACCTTCTCTGTCGTACGAGCTTTGATAGTATCCAGATCATCGTACAGAGACATCTCAGCACTAGGTAATTGTTCACTAAAGTAAGGTAGATGTTATGCTACTTCAAGAAAACTGATTGAATCAAAGATTTCAATAAATTAAAACCATTCAATGTTTAAATGTACTTGAAAGGCAGGTAAAAAAAATCATGCTGCCGGGCCTTTGCTAACCTTAGAAAGTTTGAAACTTTGAACACTCGATCAAAGTCACATAAAAACAATTTTTCACACAAATAATTCGATTCACTGATCAATTATACATTAGTTAATTATGTTCGTAAACACCGAACGCTTATTTATTTTGACATACTCCATTTCTCCATGTACTCACTGTTTTTTTTTATTTTTTTTTTATTTATTACGGTCCGAGACCGATATGGCCAATTTGGAATAGCCAGGGTCAAGTTTTAGAATATTTCAAGTTTCTTCGAAATTCTTTAGAATATTTCAAGTTTCTTTATTATAGTTTTGGCGTCGTACATCTTGTACATCTTGCCAGTATCAAGTATTTTGCATGAAATTAGCCCGATCGGGCCTCTAACTTCAAGTCAGGGGCTATGGTAAAGCGGTGGCAGCAACTTTACTATAACCTTCAAGGATCTTCGGCGCGAACGACGGAAAGTTCATGTTTAACACTCAATTTTGTTTTCACTACACTTGTGCACATTCACGGAACTAAATTGAATAAGATTCCACCCAAATTACACAATTTAACCGAGTATACAACATAGTTTAACGAAAATAAAATTGGAGCACGACATGTTGTCTCCACTTTCCCGCCGAAAGTCCTAATCACTGTTTGTCAATTGACCAAGACTGTCAATGTCAATAAGTGCTATTTTTGTAGAGCAAAATTTAGAGCAGGCAATAACTCGTCAGCTTATACAGTCTCATCTGAAGGAAGATAGGGAAAAGGAAAAGCGGCACTTGAAAAATTATGGTTCTATTTTATCTTTTATGAAAACTTTTTAGTTAAAAGTAATTTTCCAAAAATATCCTATTCCATAGAATAGAAAATACATTCTTTCATTTTGGTTATTTTCCGAAAATCTTTTAAATGTTTATAATAATATGTTAAATTCATAGTACATTATTTATTATTTATTTTTTTATCTAAGTATCTACCTATCATAAAATCTGAAGAATGGGTATCATACCAAGTAAGGATACTAGACGAATCAGTTTTGATAATACAATTTCTTTTAGTGCTGCTCTAGGTGGTATAGGTATTACAAAATCTTTACAAGACGAAAATCCTATGGATTTTGAAAAAATAGAATCTGTAAGTTTATTTTAAATTGTTTGGACCAACGACTACAAAATACAGAACAATGTAAAAAGGCCTATTATAACTATAAAACTATTACTGGTACCAGAGGAAAGAACAGGTCAATACGTCTGGAGCTAACTAAGCCTCACGATGTTTTCCTTCACCGTGACTGACTAGGCTGGGAGGGTGGTATAGGTGCTGGTGCTAGGTGTCCAGCCTGCACTGGTCTGGTCAATGACCAGCACGGTATCTAACAATGACCCTGGCACTACAGCGCCATAAATACAAGGGTTAAAAGTTGCTTGCGCTGTATAAATCATCTAAAAAATAGATGCAAAGGCCAATTATTATTATCACTGGTACACTTTGACTGCTGAAAATACAAGCGTGGGTGCTTTCCTATCAAGTTAACCTATGCGGCATGCACACGCGTGGTGTGTTTTCTTCCAGACAGGCGGGAAACAGACTTTTGTGATAATTACTTACCTATATGTGTACACCCATCAGGCTGTATCTCATGAACCGTGATAGCTAGACAGTTGAAATTTTCACAGATGATGCAGGTATTTCCCTTGCTGCTATAACAACAAATAATAAAAACAGAATAAAATTAATATATAGGTAGGTACCTAAGTGGGGTTCCCATACAACGAACGTGTTTTTTACTGATGATGGTACAGAACCCTTCGTCCGCGAGTCCGACTCGCACTTAGGCGGTTATTAAAACTTAACTATAGTAATGGTTATTTATTATTTAAGGAAACCACAGAGTTAAACTTTACCAACAATAACAAGATCTTGGACCCGCAAGAGGAATTCGAAGGTGATTATTGGTCTCACCGAATTGAAAATTTAAAGAAAGAGCATCAAGCTATTAATCAAATCGTTGAAACGGAATTTGAAAAGAAAATCGAAAGTACAAATACGATATATCAACCAATAAAAGTTACACCTGAGAGAATTCAAAAAATTAAACCCTGCTTTGACTGGCGTGCAAAGGTAAAAATACCTAACTACGCGATTTTACGCGAAGCATCTCTGCTTCAAGTTTGATACAATTTTCTTTCGTCTGTCAGTCAGTATCCTCGTTTTTAGGTCTTATTTTTCAACAGATTTTCATCAAACTTGGTAGGACTACCGTATAATATAGTTTTTAGGGTTCCGTAGCCAAATGGCAAAAACAGAGCCAATATGAATTCGTCATGTCTGTCTGTCCGTCCGCGTCCTTACGTCACAGACACTTTATTTTTTAGTTAGGGTTTTTGATTGGTGGGGTATTTCTCCCACTTATGGATCTACTCACTTGATATCTGCGTACTTTATCACAAACTTTTCACTTGAGGTAAATAAATAAACCTACCTATAAAATGAAATGATATGAAATGATTTAGTTGTGTTGTCCTATGTTTGTCCTTCTAAATGTAGTGCTCGCGAGGTCTACCTACAACTATTCGCAGAACTACTTATTGTAGTGTAGTAGTAGTCAAGTAACCTTACTGTTTATTTAATTTTTTATCACAATTTTCCAGATTGTGAAGTGTTATGAAGAAAATCCTCATCAACCTTTAGTTTGTTCAGGTGTTGTTCAAGCGTTTACTCAATGCGTAGCCTCCTGTAGAATGGAAGAATAACTTTATTGTGCTGAAATGGCGTTTTTGTGATTGTGTAATTTTATCGTGACGTTTTTATAATCTTGTAACCTATTAAACGTGTACCTTCACTTATAGCGAAGTTCATACATTTATATTAACCATCATGGATCAACTGTTGATTTTAAGTAATTTGTCCTATGGCCGCGGGCTTAAGGTCACCCCGCAGCGGGGCGGGATGCGGGAGCGCCAACGGAGCGGGCAATGACGGAGCGTGACTCGTGCGTGCGTGCTAAATGAAGCACAGCGGCGCGGCGAGAAACTGCGCATCTACGAGCGATAAGCAAGTTGCCCTTAAACGCTCCGCTGGCGCTCCAGCCGTTCGTTCGCGTTGTCCCGCTAGCCACCCAGACTTTGAGACCGAGGCCTTACACCAAAGGTAGCGAGACAGAGAAAGAGAAGTATCACTGAATAGTAGTCATTACCGTAAGGGCATGGTCATGGCTGATATAGGACTTATGGCATAAAAATATTTTTAAGCTATTGCATAGCATAAGTTGATAAAAAATGCTATGCAATAACTTTACCGCGGCAGTCCCCTTGTGCAACACGTTTTTTTCTAATATCTTTTTCCACGGAGGAAACAGTCGACTTTGAGAGAGGAGAAGGAGAAGAGAAGGAGAAGTTAGTAGGTAGACTATTCCCATAGGAGTCATTCGCAGTTGGTTGTCGGCTTCAGTTGAAACTTCCAGCGTACTAAATTATATGAAATTAATGAGTTTGTGTTTGGATCGTATGAACGGAACTGAAAACGGACCAACAAATATTTCACGCGGAGAATAAAAAGTCGTCCTAACAAACACAATCATAAATAGACATAGAATTTATCTGAAAAAAATAGACACACACTTTTAAATGTCTTGGATGTATGTGCTAGACGTATGTAGCCATTACTTGTAAATATTCTGCAAGATGTTACTGTCATATTGACATTGACAAATTTGACATTTGTCAGTTCTGCGTGTGTGTGTGAGTGTGCACGTAGTTTTTGGTTATTCGTTGAATTTGAATTTATTTATTACAAAATGTTATCTTTTAACTATTAAATTACCCGTATTTGGCGAAATAACCTCTTTAAAATGGATTCAGATTCTAAAATAGACGAAAGTATTACGTGCCATACATTGCTAGACAGAATAAATGCCATCAACGATAGTGTCGCTAAGGTACAAGGACTTTTTGTAATATTCATAGGATCTTACGGTTTTTACAGGTAAATTGGCAATTATTTATAATGTTCTCATTGTAATCTAACATCTTTTTCCATTTGTTTTGTTCCAGCTCCCTGATATAAATGATTTCACCATAATCAAACCAATAAGCCGTGGTGCTTTTGGTAAAGTGTTTTTAGCACATAAGAAGAGCAATAAAGAATTAATGTACGCTATAAAAGTAATGAAAAAGTCGGACATGATCAACAAAAATATGATAACGCAAGTGGTCACAGAAAGAAATGCTTTAGCACTATCAAGAAGCCCATTTTGTGTACATTTATACTATTCGCTGCAATCTATTTCCTCTGTATATTTGGTAAGTAACCTGTCGATTTTATGAAAATCAGATAAGATTATGTAAAGGCTTTTAACATAGGGTATATAGGGCTTTTATGTATCCAGTTATAGGGTATAAGGGTAAGATTGGTACTCATAGAAAATAGATAGTCGAAGTAGGTCTCTGAGTCTTTAGTCTTTCTTTAGACTCAGAGTCAGACTCAAAGTCAGCTCTCGTATGAGAGCTGACTCTTTAAATGCTGTCTGGTTGAGTGTGGAACCCTTGGCACATGAGCCATGCGAATGCTGACTCTATAAATGCTGACTGGTTGAGTGTGGAACCCTTGGCCCATGAGCCTGACTTTTTATATTGATACCGGCAGAGTCCCGCGATTTCACCTGTTTAAGTCCTGATCTATGAGGCTTATGTCCAGCAGTGGACTTCTTACAGCTGAAATGATGATGAAGTCCTGATCCCTTGTGGTTTTCCACAACCCCTTCCATAGTGGATACCTACAAACCACAAAGAACACTCTAGATTTCATGTCTCTAGGACCAGCGGTTTAGGTTGCACGTTCATATATCAGTCATACAGGACTATGAATTTTATTTACATAGCATTTTGTCTAACTATGTCGACATTATTAGGTCACTATACTATATTTTGCTTACTTTACAGGTTATGGAATACATGGTAGGCGGAGATCTGAAGTCTTTGATAGGAGTGTATGGTTTCATGGAAGAGTCAATGGCTGTGTTCTACATAGCTGAGGTGACACTTGCCTTAGACTACCTACATAAACACAACATTGTACATAGAGACTTGAAACCTGATAACATGCTCATATCCAAAAGTGGCCATGTGAAACTTACTGATTTTGGACTGTCCAAAATTGAGATTCATAGAGGTAAAATCTTTAAAATAATAGTGAAATTAATTTACTATGTATGAGTTATGTTATGAACTTATGACTATGATAATATTTACCATTTACTTAATCCTAAATTCTATCATATTCTATAACAAAGTCACATATATACTGTATACATATTGTATACAGTATGTATGTGACTTTGTTACTCCTTCACTCAAAAACTTCTAAACTAATTGTTGTGAAACTCGGTATGTAGATATCCAGCTTAGCTATGTCGAGGCGTAGCAACTATTAGGTAAACTGTGGTATAACTCTAATGCCTAATTTTCTTTCAGATCTTGAAATATCGGATTTTGAAAACTGCACTCCCAGTTTAAACATGAGGACGCCTGGTCAGCTGCTCTCTTTGACTTCCCACTTGTCTTTTGGCTCGGGAGGTGGAGACAGCACTCACCAATCTGTGACTAGCGATGCTTGTGAGAACCTTCTTGATCAACTTAAAAGGACTAGTATGAATATTTATTTAAAGCCATTTATTCTGATAATAATAGTTTTTTAAAATCCTTCATTTTGTTTTAGTGTCTGTTTGCCATAGAACAATTTGGCATAGGTCTGATCCGCGTCCGTTCCGCCACTGATGTTATATCGTTCGCCCAAAGTACGATGCGGGTTTCATTTATTGCATTTTAATAATATTAAACAAAAATTTTTTTGGGTGTCTCTCGGTGTATATGTATGTATTTACAAAATAAAACTAAAAAGAAGTATTATATCCGTTGTCTGGTCACCATAACACAAACTTACTGGCTTACCATGGGGCTAGATGGCGCACTGTGTTGTTTAAAGTTTTTTTTAACCAACTGTATCACTGGTTTTGTTGTGTTTTTGTTCACTTTTGATTTTTGTAAAAAATACTGCTCAACTTACATTGTTTTCAGCCCATCCATCCATACCATTGTCTGTTTATCTGAAAACTATTTTATTTTATTTTCAAGCTAAACTAAGAGGTGTGTTTGGAGAGGTCAGTGATTTGGCAAACTCTCCAGTAACAGAACATTCTCAACTATCAGGAATACACCCTTTCATGAGTGCAGAGAGCATCAACATGGATGATATAATTGTAAGTTACAACTTCATTTTAAAGGTTTCGAAACCAAAGGTTAAAAACAGGACCCTATTCACCTATCTGTCACCAGGCTGTTTCTCATGAACCGTGATAACTAGACGGTTGAAATTTCCAAAGATGATGTATATCAGTAGTAAGTAAAAGTAAAAAGTAAGTAATAAACCTTACCCATACCACAAACATGTTTTTTTTAAATAATAGTATGACACCTTACTTGCCCGGTTTTTTTATATTATCAACCTATAAGGTAATTTAATTTTCACTTGAATTTCTCCTGTTTTCAGTCACAAGATTCAGGCTCAGAGTCTCTTGGGTCATCGTACCACACTTGTGAGAGTTCCAAGAACAGTTCAAACTCTAGAAGCAAGTCTACAGATGTGAGTAGTCATGCCAGCTCCTCTATGGGCGAGAGTAATATGTCAGACTCGCAACATGACCAGACTACTTCGCCTTTGTGTAGAGGACACTCATTGAAAAGGATTCCAAGGTAAATTAATACTCTACCTACTCATAAGCTACTTCTTCTCATTTGAGTGATGTTCCCGGTTGGATCCCTCTCGAGAGCCCGGGGTTCGCTAACGCTCAAAATATTTGTGGTCGGCGCAGTAGGTAACTCATCCATCAATCATCATTGACCATGCTTTCTGCAAATAGATTTGGCAATATGTTTACGGCTGGTCGCCTGCCCTTTTGTGATTGGTCCAGTAGTTTCGGAACCTACTAGTTACAAACAAACAAATTAATAAATATCTTTATAATATTAGTACAGATTCAGGATTATGTACAGAAAAAGGTGAAACGTTTTCTTTATCTAAGACTCTAGCTAGAGTCTAGGCCTTAGAACACAGGCAGAGATTATAATTTAATACTTTAACTCTTATTTCGCAGCTTCAGAGCTAAAAAGAGGAAGCGTATTTTAGATGGCGGCGATGATGGCGATACGCCGACCGGTGTGATCAGTCTCATGGAGTCCAAAGAGAACCACAGCGGGCTCACGCAGGAGATATTGGCACTCGAACTCAGTCAGAACACCCCAAAACGAATGTCGATACATCCCACACCGGATCGTAGAAAGAATCCTATAAAAGGAGTTTTGAAAAAGAGGCGAGTTTTTTTTACTGTTTTTGTTTTTAATTTGAATTGCGGTAATCTTAGCTATTGCTTTGTATTCTACTAATAGCTGTGTCCCGCGGTTTCACTCATGTAAATTCCGATCCTGTGGGCATTTTGAAAAACCTTTTCTTATCGGATTACATACATTACATAAACAACACACTCTCCAAATTTCAGCTCTCAGCTAACAACTGTTTAGGCTGTGCGTTGATCAGTCAGTCGTCAGGACAAATCATTTTATAGATATAGATTTGTTCCAATTCTTTTATTTCAAAAAAGGGTACAGGTCTCCTTACGCCACCAAATTAACCATGCAATTTTGTTTTCGATTTTTCATTTAAATAAAACTGCAGATATCCAGATACGTATATGAAATACTAATATATCAAGTAAATAGAAGCTAAAGTAGTATTTCTCAAACGTTTTAGATGGGCCTCACAAAACGACAGTCACCATTTCAACGTTGGAGTTATTTTCTCGACTCCAGTTTCCAATAACAAATGCCAAGAAACTAAGAAGAGGCTGAAGGAGACTCGTTTCAATCTACCGAAGGATGACAATCTGGCATCGGGCACAAATGAGAAGTCGTTTAATTTTAGCAAACATGTCTCTACAAGCTTAGAGATATTTCCAACAAGAAGACTGAGCAAGGTAAAGACCAGTCAGTATGCACTTTCGTGCTTCGGAAGGCACGTTAAGCAGTTGGTCCCTTTTGTTATCTCAGATAGCAATCGTTAGGTCTAGTTGGAAGCCTTAGGGCGGCCAGAAAACTCTAACCGCAGGTGAATGCCACGTGAGTTTATATGACAAAGTAGATCGCTGATTTCTTTGAGTTTGTGTGTCAAAATGGACCGTTGATTCGTCCGATTTGTCACACAAAATTATTTCGATCGCAACAAAGCCGGTAAATTGCTTCGATTGACCAATCTTATGTTCCGCGTCTGTTTGTCCGTTTAAAATCGGTAACTCCTCTTTTGTATCGTTCACAGGGTGACGGTAACAAATCTCCAACTGAACTATGTAAAACCCCGTTAGCTACCGCTCATACGCCGTATAGGACTCCTAAAAGTGTACGGCGAGGGAATCTAGTCTCAGATCAGAGAATATTAGGTACACCGGATTATTTGGCACCAGAACTACTTTTGAAGTAAGTATCCTACTAATAAATAAAGAGGAACGTATGTTTTTGCTTCTTTACCACCACTGATCCGATTACAATGAAACTTGTAAAATTGCTGCTGTATAAAAAAATAGCTGGAAACCTAGAACAATACAAAGGCTACTTTTTGTCCCGATATCCTCTCGGGATCGGGACTTATGCGAGTGAAGCCGTGGGCCCTGCCAGTCATAAGAAGACGATAACTCATGACGCACTTTTTTTTATTTGTGTCGCAAGATTTATATATCAATCAGATCAAGAAAACGTGCTAGCTGTAAAATTACAGAGTTGCCATTTCAGTAGCAAAAAAATACACCCCAATTTAAAAAGTTCATTATATTGAGACACCTTTATAAACCTTTAACTAAGAGAGGATGTGTTAAATATATGAAGGATCAACAAAGGGGCTATAAACCACTAAACATACTGTTTTCGTTTTATTTAGGCAAGGTCATGGCCCTCCGGTGGATTGGTGGGCGTTGGGAGTCTGCCTCTACGAGTTTATGACTGGCGTGCCGCCGTTCAACGATGAGACACCGCAAGCTGTCTTCAAAAATATATTATCGAGGAGTAAGTTGCTCTTATTTTGTTTTAGCGTTCCGTACAGAAAGAAAAACGGGACCCTTTTATTGAGACTCCACTGTCTGTCTGTCTGTCTGTCACCATTCTGTACCTCATGAACCGTGATAAATTTTCACAGTTAAAATTTTCTCAAGTCGAGCAACAAAGCGGCCATCCTTTTCTCGAAGCATTTCAGCCCATTTTCGACCTCTGATGATTGCCGCTAAATTGTTACGATTAGATAAGATACAACAAACGTGATTTTTATAATGACACGGAACATGGAACCTATCGTGCGCGAGTCTGACTCGCTCTCGGCCGGCTTTCGGACATGCGCCAGCCTTTCGGATTTTAAAGCAGCTTTAAAATGTGGTAGTTTTGCAAGAAATCACTAACACTTCAAAAGCTTTATAGATATTTTGCAATAGTAGATTGTATAACAAGGGAGCAAAATAGTATTTTTACGGCGAGGGCGTTACTTTGAATCACGAGCAAAGCGAAGAATTCTAGAATTCTTCGCTTTGCTCGTGATTCTAACGTAGAATTCTGAGCGCAGCGAGGGATTCAAAGTATACATCGCCCGAGGCAAAAATAATTTGCTCTCGAGTCATGTACTCTACTTTTCATCCCCTTTCTATGAGAAAATAAATAAGATATGGTGTTACGTAATTCGTCAATATATCTATTTATTTACTTAAACAAAAATGTTGAGTATAAAATTTTAATATCACGTTTATTATACAGAAGCCCTCTATAAATATTTGTTGGTTGTTATAGCGGCTACAGAAATACATCATCTGTGAAAATTTCATATAAATACTAAAAAAATAAGCAAAATAAATAAAACAAATGAAACTATGAATCTAATGAAACTAATAAAACTAATGAAACAAATGAAACAAATGAATCTAATGAAACTAATGAAACTAATGTAAACATATAATGAAACTAATGAAAGTTTCCTTAGTTTCATTAGATTCATTAGGTATATAATGAAACTAATGAATCGAATGAAACTAATGAAACTAATTAAACTAATGAAACTAATGACACTAATGAAACTAATGACACTAATGAAACTAATAAAAAAAATAAAAGAAATCTGTGAACAACACACAGCGCCATCTAGCCCCGTGGTAAGCGACTAAGCTTGTGTTATGGTGACTCAACACATATCAGCCAGTAATTCATATAATTTACGTTTGATTTCTATGAATGATACATATGTTCCAAATTCAAATTTACTTTGCTCCCGGCTGTTTTATTTTGCTCCCGGCTGTTTTACTTTGCTCCCGGCTGTTTATCTTAACAGAAAAGAGCTACTTTGATCCAACTTATAGAGGACCAAAGCGACACTTTTTGAATAGAAGGGATGAAATAGTAGATTGTATAACAAGGGAGCAAAATAGTATTTTTACGGCGAGGGCGTTACTTCAAAGTATACATCGCCCGAGGCAAAAATAATTTGCTCTCGAGTCATATATATAATAAATAAATAAATAAAATAAATATACTCTACTTTTCATCCCCTTTCTATGAGAAAATAAATAAGATATGGTGTTACGTAATTCGTGAATATACCTATTTACTTAAACAAAAATATTGAGTATAAAATTTTAATATCACTCTAATGATAGACCAATAAGATTAATAGGGTAGATAGCTAATGAAGTAAGGAAGTTTTTGAAGTTGGTTTGGAAAAAAAATAATAGGCGAGTTTTTCTTTTAATTGCTCTTTAAAGTGTTTATAGCGTTTTGTCTACGCTCACTTTATGAAATACTGTTTTTATTTGTAACAGTTTGGTTAGTGTTACGCGTTTTTTTTTGTAACAGGTAACATGACCTTATTATTCAGCTCCACATTTGAAAAGAAATCAGCCAATTATCTCGATTATTGCAGTCAGTATGACCAAATAGGTGTCAGTGGTCGCATTTTAGTAGAAAAATGATAAAAAATGCCATAACTTCTAAACTACAAAAAATCGCGGAACATACATGGGGTGATTCGGGTACCCCTTAAGGTCCTCTACCTCTGGACTTTCGCTTGACACTCGTTTCTGGGACACCCTGTATATACAATATATCTTTATATCTATCTATCTTCCTTAAAATTGATTTGATATCAATTTAAACACATTTTTCGGTTTAAATCGCGTGATGTTTTTTACTTTTAGCACTGTTTCAACGCTCAGCGTTCAGAGACCTTTGCAGGTCTCTTCTACAGGATTGACTGCCAATCCTTGCTTTCTAGTCAATCCTGAAGAAGAGACCTGTAAAGGTCTCCAAACTTTGAGGGTTGAAACAATGCTAAAAGTAATAAACACCACGCGATTGAAAGCGAAATATGAGTTTAATTTTTATCCAACATCGCGAAAACAGAAGAAAAATCTATGATTTGATATCTTTTCTAAAGATATAGAATGGCCGGAAGCCGAGGAGGCGTTATCCCCAGAGGCAGTGAGCGCCATAGAGTCTCTCCTCACGTCGGACCCCGCCGAGCGGCCCGCGGCTACCCTCGTCCGAACGATGCCGCTCTTTAGAAACGTCGATTGGGAACACCAGCTGAACACCGAACCGCCTTTCGTACCCAACCCTGATGATTTGCACGATACGGGATATTTTCAAGGTATCTTCTCCTAATACATACATTCTATTAACATCAACATCACACAGCGCCATCTAGCCCTATGGTAAGCTTAGTAGCTTAGCGCAACAATGGTCGTCAATTCTGAGTGTCTGTCATGTTTTGACTCCCCCACAAATAATAGCGATTTTAAAAATCTGAATGTGGCTATCGACTTTAGATACTAACTGTACTGTACATCTATTAAAACATGTTTGTTTTCGACTAGCCTATATAATCTAGTAGGTATTTGAAGAATTGTAATTCTGCATTCTTAGTGATAAATAATAACTGTTGTTTTGTTCTTGTTTCAGCCCGCAACATTCTACAGCAATTACACGTATCTAATTTTGACATTTAAAATAGTTCATACGCAATACTAGGTACGCACTGCGGGTTGACTCGCGTAGTCTTACAATATTTTCCTTACATTTAACTGTCTTTACACTAAATTTAATTCAAACACTTTCAAAGTGGTATAATTTTCGCATTGACGTGATGCAATACAAACAATTATAACTTTATCTATGTACTTACTCCGTATTTTTGTTTTAATTGCTCTCGGCAGATTTGCTAGAAATATTTGATAGGAAAAACCCACCTTTTCACTCGCGGTGAGGATCAGATATGTACGTACAAAGTTTCATCGCAATCGGTTATGCAGTTTTTAAGTAAAGAAGTAAAATTATAACACATTAACTTTCACATTTATAATATTAGTAGGAAGGACATATTTTAGTAATAAATGTCGGTTGTGTGTCGGATAAATGTAAAGGTTGTATAAAACTTTATTGAATTGTAATTAATTGAAAAGAAATATGATCGTGATTACAGAGAGCGATTATGGTCCTATGACATTTAAAGTTTAGATTAAGTTAATAGAAAACAATTATGTTATATTATTTATTGTCAATTGTATCATAGTTTAAAATATAGGGTCTAAAAATAAATGCGACATGTGTGGGTCTTTCATATGAGACGTTATTATAGACCCCTAAATTGTTGTGTGTTATGTCAAAATTGTCTTGCTGTACGTATATTTACGGGGTAAGGCGTTTTGAATTGGCACCAAATACTTCTAACATGTTCTTATGTGTGAGTTTTTTTAAGTCGTATGGGTCAAACGGGTTCCCCCATTTTGTGTTTTGGGGATTAAGAAAGACTGATTCGAAAGAGCTGTGTGAAAATATTTTAGTTCGTTGCGTGTATAGTCATAATATTAATATAATATAATTAATTATAATACAAATAATAATTCTCATTAAACTTTTATTTATAATTTAAAATAATACAACCCTAAGTAAGTATAGACAAAATGATTTATTTCAAATCTTAAATTAAATTGGCACAATTTCCATAAAATACATATCAATTAATTGAGAAAAACAATTTGCGAGTACTTGAGTTATCTTTCTCAAAATAATTGTTATTATTCACCGAAAAGACGTTTTAGGTCCTATTTTTTACTATGTTCTTAAAATTATCTTATTAATCCTCAGTTTATGCAAAGATTTTCGAACTCTAGAGACAGTTTTACACCACAATCGAATGCGAGTAAGAGTTTACAACACATGAATGTTGGGAATTACTTAGAATTCTTCTGTATCCAAGGAAGGAAGTAGGTAACGCGTGTGTAGACTCCGGGGTACTGTCCTTTACCGCAGCCGATGCCCCACGACACGACGCCGATCTGAGTCCACTTGCTGCCTTCACCCACCATGAGGGGACCTCCGCTGTCACCCTGGTTTAGTAAAACAGAATACACATGATTCAATGATAAGTTACTATGTAGGTACATATTTTCTACATCATTCTACGGATCTAACACCGATGAGGTGGTGACTGGTGACAAACTACGACCGAAGTAAGCCATGTAAGTAATCAAGTACTTTTTTTTCCTTTTTAAACGTAACTTATTGAAGTTAAACGAATAAAAAAAAATCTAGTTAATTTCATTACTGCTACACAAAGGGTAAAAAATGTGTTAATGCCACGTTCGCGTTGTTTCGCTGCTTTATTAAATAAATAAATATTGCACGACGTCACACACAGCGCAATTTAGCCCCAAAATAACCACTAGACTTGTGCTTTGGGTACTAGACAACGGATACACTACATTTTTTTTGTAAATACATAATGAAGTTAATAAGTGTGTGGCGGACGCGCAGTGGGCAGTGGCGAGGCATAGAGATAGAGAGCAACACGAGGTGCATAGTTTAACCGACCCATTATATTTTATTACTAGTTGTGTCCCGCGGTTTTACCTGCATATACGTCCCGACCCCGTAATCATTGACAAAATCATATGAGATGCCTAAATTAGGTACAGAACACAAACAGCCCTCTACTATCAACGGTTTAGGCCATGCAATGATCAGTCAGTCACGACAAAGGCTTCTAAAGATATAGATTTTTGTAGTAGGCACGTAAACTTGTGACTTACACTGCAGGAATCCATGCTCGCTTTCCCTGCGCAGATCATGTGGTCGACGATGCCGCCCGGAGCCGCCGCGCCGTACTTCAGCCGGCAGTCGTTGTTGGTCCAGATCGGGATGGACACCTCTTGGAGAACTGATGGTTGAGGACCACCTGGAATAACGGGTGAGTTTAGTTATCCTACAATCTGTAATGTTTCCTAAAGTCACTATAAGGAGACATCCGCGTTTTTTTTTTGCGTTATTTATTACTAGCTGCACCCGACGGTTACACCCAAAAGTCCCGATCCCGTAAAAGAATCAGGATACAACGTGGCCTATATTAGTCCCAAATATATATGCAATGTAAATTCATAAACATTTTATCAAAATCGAACCAGTGGTTTCGGAGTAACCCCAACATACATGTTACCGATCGATATAAAACTGTTTAAAATATTAGTACAGATATAGATGAATTTGGATTCGTAATTGAGACGGAGACGGTGGACAAATTAATAGTGTAATTTCAAAAATTAGATAATTGTAGATTACAAAAGTTTTAAATTGTATAATAAGCAATATCGACATGTTCTATTAAAACTTACTTTCTCGAAGGCTGCCCCATCCAATGACGGTGGCGACCAACCCAGAGTATTCTCTCGCTCCGCCGGGCAAGCAAATCGGTCGGATATTCTTGGTGAAAGATACTGGCTGATCAATCGTAAGGATAGAAATGTCGTTATACTGAAAAATAAAAGAATCTTTGTAGTTAGGTCCGTACTCTAAATGTCTTATTTCTCAGAGATTGTTTGGTTAGTTACCAGTGTTCTCATGTCAAAGCCTCGATGCCTCACAACTCGCTTGATTTTTCTTTCGATGTGCTGAGTTTCGGTGTTCGTTTTGATATTGTAATCCCCTAATCTCGCTGTTAACCTGGCTACGTCCCATGACGTCATGCTATAGGGAGTAACAAACAGAAATAAGTTTGATATCGTCATTAAGTTTTAGTTTTATAATTTGGATCATTTGATAACAACCAACCGTGACCAACTGCTTACGTGCCTTTCATAGCACGAAGAAGATCAAGGAATAGTAGATTGTATAACAAGGGAGCAAAATAGTATTTTTACGGCGAGGGCGTTACTTTGAATCACGAGCAAAGCGAAGAATTCTAGAATAGAATCCCGAGCGTAGCGAGGGATTCTAACGTAGAATTCTGAGCGCAGCGAGGGATTCAAAGTATACATCGCCCGAGGCAAAAATAATTTGCTCTCGAGTCATATACTCTACTTTTCATCCCCTTTCTATGAGAAAATAAATAAGATGGTGTTACGTTATGAATATACCTATTTACTTAAACAAAAATGTTGGGTATAAAATTTTAATATCACGTTTATTATACAGAAGCCCTCTATAAATATTTGTTGGTTGTTATAGCGGCTACAGAAATACATCATCTGTGAAAATTTCATATAAATACTAAAAAAAAATAAGCAAAATAAATAAAACAAATGAAACAAATGAAACTAACGAAACAAACGAAACAAATAAAACTAACGAAACTAACGAAACTAACGAAACCAACGAAACTAACGAAACTAATGAAACAAATGAAACTAATGAAACTAACGAAACAAACGTAACTAACGAAAATAACGAAACTAATGAAACTAACGAACCTAACGAAACTAACGAAAAACGAAACTAACGAAACAAACGAAACTAACGAAAAAACGAAACTAATGAAACTAACGAAACTAATTAATCTAATGAAACTAATGAAACTAATAAAACAAATGAAACTAATGAAACTATTGAAACTAATGAAACTAATGAAACAAATGAAACTAATGAATCTAATGAAACTAATGAAGCTAACGAAACTAACGAAACTAAAGAAACTAAAGAAACTAGCGAAACTAACGAAACTAACGAAACAAACGAAACTAACGAAACTAACGAAAAAACGAAACTAATGAAACTTACGAAACTAACGAAACGAACGAAACTAATGAAACAAACGAAACTATTGAAACTAATAAAATAAATAAATTCTGTGAACAACACACAGCGCCATCTAGCCCCCCACAAGCGACTAAGCTTGTGTTACGGTGACTCAACACATATCAGCCAGTAATTCATATAGGTAATTTACGTTTGATTTCTATGAATGATACATATGTTCCTAAATCAAATTTACTTTGCTCCCGGCTGTTTTATTTTGCTCCCGGCTGTTTTACTTTGCTCCCGGCTGTTTATCTTAACAGAAAAGAGCTACTTTGGTCGCACTTATATAGGACCAAAGCGACACTTTTCGAATAGATGGGATGAAAATGTTTTTTCATCCCATCTATTCGAAAAGTGTCGCTTTGGTCCTCTATAAGTGCGACCAAAGTAGCTCTTTTTTGTTAAGATAAACAGCCGGGAGCAAAGTAAAACAGCCGGGAGCAAAATAAAACAGCCGGGAGCAAAGTAAATTTGAATTTGGAACATATGTATCATTCATAGAAATCAAACGTAAATTATATGAATTACTGGCTTACCACGGGGCTAGATGGCGCTGTGTTCTGTTCACAGAATTTATTTATTTTATTAGTTTCATTAGTGTCATTAGTTTCAGTTTCATTAGTGTCATTAGTTTCATTTGCTTCATTAGTTTCATTAGTTACATTTGTTTCATTAGTTTCATCAGGTTCATTAGTTTCATTAATTTCATTAGTTTCATTAGGTTCATTAGTTTCATTAGTTTCATTAGTTTCATTAGTTTCAATAGTTTCATGAGTTTCATGAGTTTCATTAGTTTCATTGGTTTCGTTTGTTTCATTAGTTTCATTAGTTTCATGAGTTTCATTTGTTTCATTAGTTCATTAGTTTCATTAGTTTCGTTAGTTTCGCTAGTTTTGTTAGTTTCGTTAGTTTCGTTATTCATTAGTTTCATGAGTTTCATGAGTTTCATGAGTTTCATTAGTTCATTAGTTTCATTAGTTTCATTTGTTTCATGAGTTTCATTAGGATCATTAGTTTCATTAATTTAATTAGTTTCATTAGGTTCATTAGTTTCATTAGTTTCATGAGTTTCATGAGTTTCATGAGTTTCATGAGTTTCATTAGTTCATTAGTTTCATTTGTTTCATGAGTTTCATTAGTTTCATTAGGATCATTAGTTTCATTAGTTTTATGAGTTTCATTAGTTCATTAGTTTCATGAGTTTAATTAGTTTCATTAGTTCATTAGTTTCGTTAGTTTCTTTAGTTTAGTTAGTTTCGTTAGTTCCGTTAGTTTCGTTAGTTTCGTTAGTTTCATTAGTTTCATTTGTTTTATTTATTTTGGTTATTTTTTTTAGTATTTATATGAAATTTACACAGATGATGTATTTCTGTAGCCGCTATAACAACCAACAAATATTTATAGAGGGCTTCTGTATAATAAACGTGATATTAAAATTTTATACCCAACATTTTTGTTTAAGTAAATAGGTATATTCACGAATTACGTAACACCATATCTTATTTATTTTCTCATAGAAGGGGATGAAAAGTAGAGTATATGACTCGAGAGCAAATTATTTTTGCCTCGGGCGATGTATACTTTGAATCCCTCGCTGCGCTCAGAATTCTACGTTAGAATCCCTCGCTACGCTCGGGATTCTATTCTAGAATTCCTCGCTTTGCTCGTGATTCAAAGTAACGCCCTCGCCGTAAAAATACTATTTTGCTCCCTTGTTATACAATCTACTATTGCCACACACATTATTGGCCAGTGGCCACACATCCAAGGAATGATCGTTAGATCACCTAAGCAGAACATCATATTATTTTAACCCCCTCTTTATAAGCAGAAGAGTAAACAAATCTCTTCCTTCCCGCTCATAAGCTTAACGATTTGAAATCTGAAATTAAAGACATTTTTCGATTTGAATCGCGTGGTGTTTATGTAATGTCGTTAATTTCAATACAACATCGCGAAAACAGAAGGAAGATTTGAAATCTGTTTAAATTTTCCTGGTTGCCTACGTATTTAAATGACTAAACTTACTGAGCAACGCAATGCGCCGCAGAAAGCACGTGTCGGTCATCCAACAGTGAGCCTCCGCAGAACTGTCTGCCAGAGTTGAAGAGAGCGACTATCCAGGGCCATTCGTTCAGGTCCGCATTATGACCGCCCACAATTCGCTCTTCGTCCTGAGTGGCGTATGCCTAAAACATATTTAGCATAAATTAAACGTAACAAGTTAAATTTTCATCCAAGTATTAACGCAATAGCTTTATACCCGCGACATCGTTTGCGTAGAAGTCGTTAAAAATAAAGTTTTGTGAGCCTTTAACGGCTTAATTAGTTAGTATTTTGTGCCTTTTAAAGCATTGAGCTAATGCAAGGCTTAACTAACATAAAAATACAGATATTCACATTTAAAATGTGATTAATATATTCAAAATAAAATTTACTTACATTTATTTAATGTTACTGAGTACATATTGAATATAAATTACTTATCCGTAAGTGTCCCAGAAAAGCAGACCCACTTTTTCTCTGCCTTTATTTGGGAGGTCATCCAACTTATGTTTTGGCGTTTAGTACGGTAGGCGTAATTTGGTACAAGGGGCTTGGTTTAGGTCAGTTTTATTTTTGCAATAAAGTGTTTTATTGCCTACAGCGTGTTTATCAAAACATGCCATAGGCTATAAAATCATTTTTTTGTAAGATGTTGATTATGGAAATTGTATTACCTGGGGTCCATTTTTGATACCGCATCCTGATACAGCGGCAGGCTGCGTGGGTTTCGTTGGTGCGATTGTCTGCCATGTCTGTATTAATATATATTATCGTAAAATATTTGCATTTCATCCTTAATTCCAGTAATAGTTTGAAAGATTTCTGACCTGTTTGGTTGTAGGCTTGGCGGTACTCGGTGGCCTGGTGGCCCAAGTTGTAGTTGTAGACATTCCAACCATTGGAGGTTTCTGGGTGACACCGGGAACTGCAGAAAGCATGACTTATGTTAGCACTTACTCGTAGCATAGGCAAGTAGTTTATTTAACAGTAGATATTAATTACCAAAAGGAGGATGCGTTGGTGCAGTATGATGTGGAGGATGCGTTGGTAGAGGCGGATGGGTAGGCGGCCATTGAGCTGGTATTTGTCTAATATCGTTGTATGGCCACTGCGGAGAAAACGCTGGGATTTGTCGTAATGGGAACCTAAATATAAAAATAGTTTTGGTACATGGTTGATTATGTCTGATTTACGGTCAGTCAATCAAATTCATAATGCGCATTGACAAAATTTTAAATAGGTACCCTGGTAATTGCACTGGTGGGACATGCAGTGGCACTACCGGCGGAAGGAATCCAAGGCGTTGCACATCAGGTTCTTGTTGAGGAGGAGTTCCTACAGGCTCAGTGCAGCATACCCCGAAAACCTGCACAAAAATACTCAAAACGAATTATTTTCTAGTTCTTTGCGTACCTTCAAGATGTACCTACTTTAAAGTTAATACCTCCATATTATCTCCACTGATGTAGCTGCAAGTGTCATAGTGTCCCATAACCCACCCGTCCCAGCCGGATATGTCAGCTACTTTGATCAACGGATAACAGTCTCGGAAGCTCTTACAAGTTCCTCGTTTTCCTATCGTAGTTTCGCATTCCGTCCCAAAAGCACCTTCATCTGCCTAAGAGCAAAGTAAACATTGTTATCTGATCGCATATACATATTATGTATTGTTCAGTAAAATGTAAACAGTATAGGTAGCTCCAAGAAGTTGTGTACATGAACTTTATAACTAGTTTAATGGTATTAAATATCCTCCCTAGATATTTATCTGTTTTTGATCAAGACGCACCGCGTGCTTTTTCCGTGCTTTTGTGGCATCTTTTTCTTTATATTTTTTCATGTATTTATAGACCTTTAATAAGATTAAGTACCTCTACTATATGGGATGAATAACCACCTGTCTAGGTCGTAGAAACAACAGCTGTTTTCCATCACGCGTCGTATTCGCAGCTTCCCGCCTCTGGCGTCCAACATGAGCTACAATCAAACATAGTTAACTAACGATTTATTTAAAACAGTTACGCATAAATCTTTATTATGCTTAAGTTTAGTTCAATCGCTTATTTTTTTGGATACGTTTTGAATTATATTGCTAAGCGAACTTATTTTTAAACACATCGCAATTAATTTTAAGCGCCAGTTTATAACGGTCTAATATTAGGCATTAAGTACATTTACGGTAATTTTATTTGAACCTGTTTATTTTTTTATCTAGTTTAGTGACCAACACTTATTTTTTGAGAAAAAGCTCGTAAAAAGGTGGTAATATCATACAGAATTTCTGGCTCAGACTAAAATACTGTCGATGAAGA
Source organism: Idaea biselata (assembly GCA_958496205.1). NCBI lineage: Eukaryota > Metazoa > Arthropoda > Insecta > Lepidoptera > Geometridae > Idaea > Idaea biselata. The sequence goes on along the minus strand of OY292396.1, from coordinate 23,965,064 downwards.
AAATCACAGCGGAAATTATTATTCAAAAGACATTGTTGCGTACACATAAGTAAATGTCGTAAACTTGTAAGTTATTTATTTGGGATCGCAGCTTAACGGTACCCTTAGGTAGGTAAATGTAATGTTTTCATTGGAATTCAATATAGCCATGTGCAGCATGCTAACATCAAAAACGATTCAAACGAACTTAAATTCTTGAATAATTTGAACCAATTACAAAATAAAACGTTTTAATAAACATGATGTTTTTCATCCATGTACTTACCTAACTAGATAAAGTAAATGTCATATTTATTATAAGTAGATATATGTGTGCGAATACCTCAAGTCTCCACAACATCGTGTTGTGATCCCAAAGACAATTCCTGACATTATCTTAGCACGCAAGTTCGTTAAAGCATATTATAAATAAGTTAACAACCGGCTCTAGATGTGGAACTGATGTCAAGTTCAACAGACAAGTAGCCTCAATGATCTAAATTAAACAAGATTACCAGACGTTAACGAAAAAAAAATACGGCCTTTAAAGGTCCTATAGCAAAAAAGAAAAAGTAATGAATAAATACAGTTTGAAGGTAAATAAAGCTGTATGTTGGAGGTTTTAAAGAAGTATTCCTTTTGACATGTGAAGTGTTATAAGTAGGTAAACTGTGGCATGCAAACAGACAGAACCGGCACGGCTTCGGCATTTTGAACTTGTTACCAAAAACAGGTGATCTTTTTTCCTCGTCAATTGAATAATTTTACTAATAATCGGTTCAGAAAAGCTTTTAATAATCGTATAGTGTATGAACAAGAGACATACTCAGTAATGAGAGCAAAAAATGTCGTCAACACATCTAATGTTATTTGTCACGGTATAAAATAACAATCATTTATTGATAGGATTCCGGGTTCAGTAATCTAATGCTAAGAAATGTCAGGGGCATCGTCCTGTCTCGATCTCAAATCACTGATCTAATTAATGTCCTCTATGTACTCGACAAAAAATTGAAGTGATACCGAGAGCCGTTACCTTTCTGAAGGAAGACAATGACTGTGCCTTGATTGATGGGCTTAACTTTGTCCATGTGGGCGTTCATACATTTGCATTGAATTGACGTTTTTTTTAATTCTGATTATTTAGCCCACACGAAACTGGGGTTGATAATTAAATAGAGCGAAGAATTTTTAATTCAACGAATCAGTCCCCACCTGCCTGCCTGATCCATTGACATTCTTCGAATCGCGATTAACAATACCAGTCAGACTACAAATTCGATAGTAATAAAATACATTTGTCTAATTTGTACCAAAAAGGTAAATCGATATTTATTTATGATCGCTGTTTTCGCCGCGATTGGACATCTCGATTGCAAATTTTTAACTTTCTCTAGCCTCAAAACCTACTCATGTGGCTTGCATTGTTTGGAGTTCATACTATGTGACATTGGGCACTAGTAGTTTGTTTCTTTTAATGATAATGAATTTAAATCTCACTCGTATTTAAGTAAAAACATGTTGGTCTCATTATGTGTAACATTTCAGTCAGATAAAAATAAATATTGGTATTTAATTTAATGTTCGAACACAATAATCATTATTATTTGTTTTAAATAAAATTAATACTATTAAATATCCAGTGTAAGTCACTCACCAGTAATTATGACGGCGTCGTCTGTGTAAAACGCGCCATCTCTCGAAGAAAATCCATTTTCAAAATAATTTTCAGAAACACTAATGCAACTGGAAGCAAATAGCCCCATCCAGAGAATAAATATATTGGTCCCTATTGACATGATTAGGAATTAATTTGTAGTCATCCACTTTTAAGACTGATCGAATTTAGCGTGTGGTCGGGGGGCTCGACTTGGTTTCGCGCGTCGCGTGAATGTGCAGCCCGCAAGGAGTCACTTTGCAAAATGCTTGGGGCTCTTTGCTCCGCGCCTTTATAATATTTTTACATTTGACGCTCCACATTAGGTTAAAAGATAACAGAGTTTTTTCTTCTTTTGTAAGCTGACATTTAGCTGAGGCTGAGCTTTATAAAATACGACAATCATTCTTCGTGCATGCCTCAGAAGACATATCTATAGATAGGTTTCGTGTTTATTTAACTGTTCACACGCTCTGTCTATAACAAAGGAAGATTTGGCAGATCAATGAACCTTGAGTAGGTACTCTTTTAGGACCAGATGGATCGGCGTAATACCTTAGGCACTTATACTCCAAAGTTTTCCTTACATTTGTTGAATATTGTATATCAAGTAGTTGTATATCAAACTAACGTTACCCACATATTTCTTAAATCTACTGATATTATATAACTAACGTCCAGACAGGTACCTATGAGGTAAACTTTAAATCTAAGTATACCTATGTCAATTTGGTCTTGTTTTATTTTTAATTTTTAAATAAGTGGTAGAGATAAAGTTCCAAATTTAAGATTTGCTTTCTTTAACTCTACCATTCATTATCTTTCTTTCTTTCTTTTGTAATTATAATCATTTATAATTAAGGTCCACAAACCACCGTAGTAGTAGTAGAGTTGAAGATATTATATTAAGAGATTAAAGCTTCTTTAACTCTACCACTTATTTAAAATTTAATCTTCAATAATGATTCTACTTAAATCAAATGGCTATTTTTTCCTGCTGTCGTGATGGATTAGTGTCCTTCCTTACTCATTCGTGAAACACATTATCGATTATCATTCTTGCCGTGTATTAGTCGCATGTTATATGAAAAATTTAAATTGATTCACCATATTCGCAGAAGTGGGATTTTATTTTAAGCTTTTAGAAGGTGTGGTATGTCTCAAGACATCAGGTAATTTTTATAAACATAAAGGTTACATTTAAAATACGGTAGGCAAGCATACCAATTACGAAGGTACCTTCCCATGTCAATGATCGATAAATAAAGTTGTATGGCAAGCATATTTTTATATCGTGTGATTAAATCATTTAATTCGCTCTGCTTGACTTGAAGGTGGGTATACTAAACTAAGTTTTTCTTTTATCAAGATACGAGTATTGCTCTTTGTTTTATGATTGCTATAAAACGTTAATGAAGGGCTAACAACTCCAAAATTAATTCCTCTGAGAAATATTTTGATTCTCTTTTACGAGTTTTCATTTAAATTCGATTAAATTTGATTTTGTTTCCTAACGATTTTTTTTCTTAATTTGCTCTCAATGTTACTGAATATAACTTAGTTATTGAATAGTTTTAGTAACTTTTTATGCTAACTTTAGAAAGAGAGGGCGTGGGTTCAGGTCTTGAAACAAAAAGCATTTTCTCCCATTTTTCCCAAAGAATCGTTTAGTGTTACCCACTGGTAAGAATCTTCTAATTCTTTTAGTGTTACCTTAAAAGAAACTAAAATAATTTAGGAAGGTAATATTTTCAATGTAAATTTGAAAACAGCAAACCTTAGGACTTCTGTAAAGAAATCCTATATGGCTCTACCATGCATGCGCCTAACCCGAAAAAAATCGTGTCTTCCTTATATTAACCCAGTGGGGCTTGAGCTCACTCGGTTGTTAGCGCGCCCCGCTAGAAAAGGGGAAGTCAATTCCTGCAGAAATCATAGAATTTTGGAACATAAGGCATTTTTTTTAATATAACTTTATGCTTATTGAAATTATTGTTTTAGAATTTATAGTCCGTAATATGTTTAATCTAAGCAGGTACCGAACAGTTTATGTAGTAAATTTTTAATAGTCGCCGCCCGCGCGTATAGTAGGTAGTCTACTAACTTCGTAGATTATTATAATACTGAAACACGAATGGCTTAATGCTGTTTTATCCATAAATAATATACATTTAAGAATAAATAAATTCAACAAAATCGCATTACAAACATAAATAATATGATTACCGTGCCATGTTTGCGACATTAATCTTTAGATTGGCGTACCGTTAGATCGGTGTCGTTGATCATTAAAGTCTCGGATCTACTATATTAAATTGCAACTATACACTTTAATATGTACCTGGGTAGGACTAGGACGTATCTACTTGTCATTTTTTTAGGGTTTCGTAGTCAACAAGAAACCCTTATAGTTTTTCTTATCGTAAAGACATTATGCAGTGCCGCAGACTGCTTACTCTACTTTTGTGATTCGCAGTTGCATCCACTCATGTCACTCAAAATTATCCAACTGAGCTTTCGAACTTTCAATGCAAACACTCGGTACTAAAAAAAGTCGTATTTGTTTTTTAAATTTTTGGAATTGATGTTTATGTCAGGGAGAATGCGGGACCAGTCAGACTGGTATTGAGGAAAATGAACCCTTGCCCAGCAGATTAGGCACAGCTTGATGTGCGGTTGTACGACAAATATGCTGGTTTCATTTTAAAGTCATCGTTGTTTTCAAAAACATCTCGGATCAAATAATGATATTTCGACTTTATTTCTTTCAGATAAATGTTTAATTTAAAATTATCAAATGAACGACTATGTTTCTTGTAAAATAACAGTGATTGAACTTAGGTGTAGGTACTTGATCTGCATTAATATTAATTTACAGTTAAATACAGATAGGTCTTGACGTTTAGCAGACAGGAAATTTGAGATCCAGTTTCAGTTCTAACTGTAAAAGAAAAGTAACTAATAATAAGCAGTAATATTCTGTTAGGAATAATTAATCATCATTATTGCCAGTATTCATTATAGTTATTGACACCATTCAATGGGTATGTGTGCCTTGTAACCATTCTTTTCATATACCTACCTGCCATGTTGTTTATTACCTACTTGGAAATACCATTACCAACGTTATCTATAATGTGACAGACTCCTATTTTACCAATAGGTAAGTTAGGGTTCCGTACCTCAAAAGGTAAATAGTTCCTTATAAGATCATTCGCTAATCCGAATGTCCGTCCGTCCGTCCTTCTGTCTGTCATCAGGGATTTTCTCAGGAACAGGTAAACCTAGCAAGTTGTTTTATTGACCGATGGGACGTAGCGAACGAAGTGTCTCTGCTTCAAGTGTGGCAAAATTTGCTTTCAGTATGTAATGTATGTTTGTCCCTTCTGCTCTACAGTTCGTATTTTTCAACAGATTTTGATGAAACTTGGTATACCTACAAGTTCTATGAGCATATAGATTTTTTTGTCGTGGAGGGTTTTTGATTGGTAGGGTATTTCTCCCACAAAGAGGGGTAATAGATATCTCCGCACTATAAGATCCGTTTTTTATTTACAAGGTTGTAAGTTCCACTTAGTCTGATAGAAAATTGGTGGCGATCTGATAAGGATATTTTAAGTGAGGCACTGAAAAACTCTTTTTGATACAGTAAACAGCTCAGTTATACAGGGTGAACCATTTAAACGGGCCTTCAGGGGGATATCCTAAACTATAAGAGATAGCGAAAAATGCTGAAAGGAGTTGCGTCCCCGATTTTGATAAAAACTAAAATGGCATTAATAGATTTTTGAAAAATTAATTACCCTAGCCAGGAATTGAACTTTGTCTTTTTGCAAAAAATAAACGACAGTGACGATCGACAGTGTTGCTGATAGAGATCAAACATATTGTGGTAAATCGAGAAAAATTACAATTTTTAATAAAAATATGAAATAGCCAAGTAATCTGTACAAGTACTTGTTTGTTACCCGTACCTATTACAACGACCTAACTCTATTTGAACGACTGCACTAGCATTTTATCATCATTTCAGATCATGTTCTGATTTCAAAATTTCGCACACAGTTCAAATCATGAGCTTTGATGTTTGATGTAAGCAGTAATGCACAACTGATGAACTGTGAAAATTAATATTTTTATTAAAAATGAGGCATTTGTCTTGATTTACCACACTATGTTTGTTTCCAGGATTTGATATTTATCAGCAACGCTATCGATCAGTACAATAATATAGGGTGTTTATTTTTTTGCAAAAAGACAAGGTTCGATTCCTGGCTAGGGTAATTAATTTTTCGAAAATCTATCAATGCCATTTTAGTTTTTGTCAAAATCAGGGACGCAACTCCATTCAGCATTTTTCTCTATCTCTTATAGTTTAGGATATCCCCCTGAAGGCCCGTTTAAATGGTTCACCTGTATTATAATTATAATTTCTACTTATAGAATAGGCCCTTTATTACCATTATATCTATACATCTATCTTCAAGATACATCATTAATTTGGATCTCCTGAAACCACCTTTTCATCACAATTTCCTCACTTCAAAATCTCCTTCTTTTTTAAGGTGGTACCTTTTTAAGGCCCTTCATAAGTGCTCGCGAGGTCCACTGTTCGCAGAACTACTAGTAGGTAACATCTAGATATTTTCTTTTCTACAAGCTCAGCCATACGCCACAATAAAAAAATCGTATACCTACTTTACAAAAACTTAGGACTCTAGGCTCCGGGGTCTCTCTCTCTTCTAGGATCTGCCCTCACTGGTTTTACAATTAACATAGGTACTTAAGGGAGAGAGTTGCTGGAGGAGCATTCTTTTGCTGCATCATAAGAATAAGAGCAAACTACCCTTATCATTTTCTATACTATCTATTAATTATTCTTTGCTATGCTATATATATGCTAGATAGGTTACACATAGGTATCTATACTTTACTATAATATTATATACCTAGAGGAAATATTTATTTATTTGTTTGTTTGTAACAAATAGGCTTCGAAACTACTGGACCGATGTCAAAAATTCTTTCATCAATAGATAGTTACATTAACGAGCGAGAAGTAGGCTGCTTTTGATCCCGATATTCCCACGGGAATGACCTAGCCTTACCTAAAACTACTATTATTATTCTGTGCCTTTAAACTTTGCGCCTACATTTTATGTATGAGCAAAGTTTAGTCCCGGAACTTTTTATTTAGAGTTCTAATAGTAGCAGGAATTTTAAAACGCTACCATAAGTTAAGTAGGTAATTCATATAAAATCAGATATCAAGATAAACCTAGGGAGTGTTCTAGATTCGATGCATAGTTATTTTTTTTATTATTGATTGTTTTATGGGTGCAGTTTTGACGTTTATGACCATTATAAAAAAGATGTTTAAATCGTATAATTTAATAAAGTCGCATCTCATCTTACGATCGTCTTCTTCAGATGAGCGACGTTTAGTTGCGTTTCTATCGGGAGTCCAGGATCCGCTGAAACACAGCAGGAAGGGAAGGGAAGGGGTGAAGGGGCTCAACCTTCCTTGGGCCTAAGCTGTTTACCCGCCACCGCGCGGGGTGAACTTCAGGTTCACTAGTCTTATCCAGATCCCTTAGTCGCCTTTTACGACACACACGAGATGAGATGGGGTAGCCCTATTCTATGCCGGGATATTCTATGCCGGGGCAATTAGGTAGGTACTATGACGCGTCTACCCCACCTAACATGCCAAAAATACTCTGACACATAATTTAATAGAAATATATTCGAGACACAGATACTATAGTTAAGATAGATTAAGAGGATTGTCTCCATTCTCTTTCTCCATACAAACGTAGTTTAAATTTTCCTCCCTGGATAAAGACATTAGAGCAAATATGTTTATGTATAAAACCTATATCTGTCATGACAATGCATCTCTACCTTTTTATTATTTTCTAATTAAAATAATAATAAAAAATAAAATGAAATAAAAGATCTAAGATAATCTTAACCAATTCAACCAACCAATTCAGAATCTCGTTAATTCTTTTATTCACGATTGTAGTAGGTTATGATCTTTACATTTTAAGTAGATATTCGAAGAACCTGTACGTGACATTGGCTCTGAGTTTTATGCAATCGTTGTTCAAGTAAGCCGTTGAGCTTGTGGGTATAACAAACGATGCCATAACTTTGTTGGCGTTACTCGTGTTTTCATTAATTTATATAGTCTACTAGATTTTTGTTATATTTTTAATCAAAATGCCTAATTTAACGTGCACAGTTTTGTTTTTAACGACATTATTTAGTTATAGTTTGAGTGCTCTAGATATCAGTAAGTGGATTACAGTATTTGTGACTATTATTGTTTTAGTTTTGATGTTGTCTCAATTGATGTCAATTGAATGTTTTATCAGTGATTAATATTAAATAGGTGGAAGATGTTTTCCTCTTTCTTAGTCATCCCGATCCCGTGGGAATATCGGGATCAAAAGTAGCCTATGTTACTCAGGGTGAATGTAGCTTTCTAATGGTGAAAGAATTTTTGAAATCGGTCCAGTAGTTTCGGAGATTACTCCCAATATACATACATACATACATACATGTTACCAACGTTACCTCTTTATAATATTAGTATAGAAGTATAGATTAGTAGATATCGAGGTTTGATATTTGAACCGACTTCAGAGGATGTTTAATTTTTTCCCAATTTTTCTCAATCTTACTTATAGAGGTTACTTTGTATTTGTGACTAGCGAAAAGATGAAAAGCGGTGTGTATAAATACCTGTGTCTTTAAAGTATAACTTTTGACTACGTAGGTGCCTACACCAAGTACCTACACATACTAAGATATATACTGCACTATAATATCAAAGCGGTCTTTATTTAGACTATTGCACAGGATACTTGTTCCGGTATTACCATGGGTGATAGATAATAAACAATCCAATGCGAGTGAAATCGCGGAGTGCAGCTAGTCTACACTAATATTATAAAGAAGAAAGATTTGTATTTTGTGTGTATGTGTGGCTGTATGTTTGTAATGAATGAACTCAAAAACTACTGGACCGATTTCAAAAATTCATTCACCATTAAAAACCTACATTCATCCTAAGTAACATAGGCTACTTTTGATGACGATATTCCCACGAGATCGGGACTTGCGCAGGTAAAACCGCGGGACGCAGCTAGTGTGATATACATTCTAAAATTGCGCGCGAGTACATAATTAGCGACGTTCATAAATACCGCCGTTAAATCTGCATGTAATAGTATGACATACATTTTATTGCTTCACGCCAGGAACTAGCAGATGAAATCTTACTATAGGAACATATTAGGTCAGTAGACTATACATTCAATTCAAATTCAATTCAAAGTATTTATTCATGGAACGTAGGTACATAAAATACATTGATGTTAGGGTTAATTAACACACATTTTGCTCAGCTATAATCTGCCATTTCGGCGTATGAATGTGGTGTTATGTAAAGAAGAAATAGGTAAATTCTCATAAATACCTAAGTAATAGGTTCATATTATTTTGTTTCTGATATATCTATGAAAACTGTTTCGTTTCTATATCGCGCGTTCCTTTAGACGGTAACGGGTAAGTGCTAAATATTAGCGAAGTCAGCTTGCTCGTACGAACAAGGAGCGTAAAGCCTCACCCCATTCGCTTGATGCACCGGCCGCGACCGCACGCGCAACTCGAATCGCTGCCGTGAAACGCGTCATCGTGACCTACCCTAAACTATAGCTATTTTAACCAAATCATCAAATTCTCAACTCCGAAACCCATGGTTTGTGGTGCAGCTTCCAAGAAGGTGGATTGTTCAGCGACGAGGCGGGAGATACGCAGTCCAGGTAAGCTGGCTTATATTTTCTGCCCGTGCTGTCTAAAGGACAACGATTTTTTTTCTCGTATCGTTTATATCCCAAATTGTCGTCTCAGTTTTCGGAGCTATTTCCATCAAGACGACACATTTTATTGGTGCCGAAACCCGGGAATAATCCACCTAACCTATGGTATTTACTGGTCAAAACGTAGGCAATTATCTTAGATACAATAGTAAACCCATCGGTCAATTATTTGTAATTGAAATTCTCATTTTACTTATTGCGTTTGAATTATTGCATCATCTTATTCTTAGTAGGTACCTGCAAATAAGATCGCATTTTTGTTTGTCACCATCGAACTAAGGTTTACTTCAACTAACAAAGGGTTAAACTAGCGTAATCGGAAGATATTGTAAGAACTAATTAAACAATCATTCCATTTTCGGTGTTTAATTTTATTATCGGCTTACATTATCTTCACTTTCCAGTGGGTAGGCTCGGAAGTTATTGTAAGAATTCTCATAATAGACAATCAAATTAATAAATCGGTGTCTATTATTATATCGGCTTACAATAATTTCAATTTCAAATCAAACATAAAAGATATTGGAAGTTATTTTGTGAACAAACATAAGCAATCTCTTTATTCTCTCGGCGCTTATGTAATCTCATCGGCACAAAATAACTTCACTTTCAAACAAAACACTAATCTCGAAAATTATTTAAGAACGCGTAATAAGCAAACAATTCTTTCATCGGTGCTTATTTACACTATCGGCTTAAATAATTTTAACTTTCAAACAATTACATATAGTTATCTACATCGGAATCTATTGTAGGTTCAAATATTATCTAAGTAAACACTTTTCTATCGGTACTTGGGTATATGTTCGCTTGCAATTCATTCATTTTTCAAGATAACATACTTCATTTACGCACTTTGTGCCTAATTCTAGGAAGTAAATTCATCCGAATCGATAACCAAACTAAGTACCTACTTTCCTTTTGCCAGTCGAGTAAAAGGAATCGTAATTATTCGTTTCGTCAAACAAATAGCAAAAGTATCAGGTAGACGTATAACAATATCGTTCCACGGAGTAAACAAGTTCCTTTTCGAACATACTTCGTTCACAACATTAAGGTGCGACTTCAAAGATTATTTTACAAAATAAACTCGAATTGCAATTTGTTAATTTTTATTATCGTTATCGATTTGACGTATAACTATCGTTTTATATTGCTTCGTTACGTATTATTTTTTGTTGACAACATTTTATCAGATTTTTCATTATGTCGGTGTCTGTCAGAAAACTTTCTGGTCGACAACTACCTAGTATGAGGAAGACAAAAGCGAAGTCTGTCGACAATGAATATACGGTACAGGATTTACCCTGTTTACGTCGAAAACGTACTATCGCGTACAAACGGTTGACGAAAGCTTTGGAGCTTGGAACTGTCGCCTTTAGTGATACGAAACAATGCGAGTTATTTTTTTCGTATTACCAAGAAATTAAACAAATTGTATCGAACTTTGAGGATACTCATCTTATTATTATGCAGTTATTAGGGAACGAGGATGACAAAGATGATGATGAATTACAGGAACTTTTTGACCAAATGTATTTCGAAGTGATTTCAATACATCGTAAACTCACTAAAGGTGAGTCTTCTAAATCGCACGACGAATATACACGATCAACTTCATCGTCAAACATACGTTTACCTAAAATCGTATTACCGAGTTTTAGTGGTTCGAATATAAAGCAGTGGCCAGAGTACATCGATGTTTTTAACACATTAATTCATAACTCAAGGTCACTTAGCGATACCGAGAAGTTTCATTATTTGATTTCTTCTCTCACCGGAGATGCGTTATCAGTAGTGAAAGCGTACCCTATGAGTCATGAATATTATCACGACGCTTATCAATCGCTCGTTGCTCGTTACAAGTGTAAACGCACATTGGCTTTTACGTGTTGGAAAGATCTTTTAAACATTAAATTTAACCCTCAAAACCCGCGCGAATTTCAAAAGTCCTTAGACTATTTTGAAGAGAACTTAAGTATTCTAAAATCTATTGATTTACCGATTAATTCATGGGACTTTGTTCTTGTTTACCATATGCTATCGAATTTAGATAAGGATATTCGCCGCGATTTTGAGGAACGGTACGCGAACATCGAACTACCTTCATATTTACAATTAAAAGATTTTTTACGTTCCAAATGTGAGGCTTTATTGCGAGATACACACTTTACCGAATCAATCAATTCGCCATCGAACAAACCGGTATCCAGACGCGCTTCCGCGTCTCATGCGCTTGTTGCCGCGACAGATAAGCGCGAGCAACAACCACAACAAAAGAACATTAATACTACGGGTAACTTTATTTCAAAATGTTCTTTTTGCAACGAACCACATTCTATTTCTATTTGTCAAACTTTTCTTAATAAATCACTCGATGATCGGATGAATATCGCAAAACAAAAAAATTGGTGCTATAACTGCCTGAAGCCGTCTCATCAAATAAAAGATTGCAAATCAATATTTTCATGCCGCACATGTAAACGTAAGCATCACACCTTACTCCATCGCGACAATTCTAGTAGCGAATCTAATCCCATCGAGTCGTCGTTGGTGTCAAGGACTAAATCGAACACTACCGTGTTGTTGGCAACCGCTATCGTGCAAATTCAGGACGCTTCTGGCAAAATGCTATCGTTTCGTGCTCTGTTCGACACGGGAAGTCAGAGCAATTTCATTACCGAATCTGCAGTTAATCGTTTAAAATTAAAACGTGGTCCGGCAACGGCGAACGTCAGTGGACTAGGCGAGGCGGCCGCACCGATTCTTGGTGACGTCACTTGTACAGTCGGTACTGACGATCGTGTTTTATTCAAATCGAATATGCTCATCATTTCTAAGATATGCGGCGATCAACCTATCGCAAAATTAAACACATCGGGATGGTCACATATTAAATCGTTACCGTTAGCCGACCCTGGGTTTGATATACCCGGACCTATCGATATCCTGCTAGCTGCAGATGTATTCGCAGACTCTGTGCTTAATCAGCACATCAAAGGAGGTGTCAACCAACCTACCGCGTTCAATTCCCGATTTGGTTGGCTCCTCTTAGGTAAAACATGTTTAACGACTAGTACTCTATTGAATTCGTTACCTGAAATCGATAATGAATTAAATTCATTAGTTCAACGCTTCTGGGAACTCGATTCAGTCCCGAGCTCATCAAATCTGACTCCAGAAGAATTATTATGCGAACAAAAATTTGTATCTGAGCATTACCGCGATTCTGCTGGACGTTACGTTGTTCGGATTCCATTCAAAGAAAAATCAGAACCAATTTTCGAAGGTTCTCGCGATGTAGCTTTGCGAAGATTCCACGCTATCGAACGTAGACTATCTCGTGACCCGGAATTATACGCTCAATACGCAGACTTTATGTCTGATTATCTCGAAAGCGGTCACATGACCCCAGTTCCTGCGAACGAAATAGGTAAGGGTAAATACTATATCCCTCATCATTGCGTACTTCGCCCTGATTCCGCGACAACGCGACTACGCGTCGTTTTCGATGCATCCGCAAAGGATCTAAATTCTCGATCGCTCAACGACGCTCAACATATCGGTCCGAAATTACAACCGAGCATAATGAGCATTCTTTTGCGCTTTCGTGAGCACAACGTGGTGTTCATGTCCGACGTTCGACAAATGTACCGACAAATACTCATCGCTCCTGAGCATTGCGACTACCAACGTATATTCTGGAGGACCTCACCACACGAGAACCTCCACGAGTATCTTTTGCGTACTGTCACCTACGGTCTATCCTCATCTCCCTATCTCGCTTGCCGTATTCTACGACAGCTTGCTGAGGATGAAGGAGATGCTTACCCAATTGCGAAGGAAGTTATTTTGTCTGACATCTATATTGATGACGTCACCACCGGATTCGACTCTTTAAAGCTCGCGCAACAAGCTAAAATGCAGCTTATAGCATTGTTCAATCTCGGATGTTTCAAACTTCGGAAGTGGGCCAGTAACACTCCCGAGCTTTTAGCGGATCTACCTTCAGAAGATTGTCTTAACGGTTCTGTCTCTCTCGATAACACGGAAACTCCTACTTTAAAAGTTCTAGGTCTCAAGTGGGATCCCGTTTCCGATGCGTTTCTTTTCGAAATCAAACCGTCAGATCGGCCATGTACTAAGCGCTCTATACTGAGCGAAGTAGCTCGTATATTCGACCCGTTGGGATTTCTATCCCCGATCACAATCCAAGCTAAATGCTTGATCCAAAAGCTTTGGGTCCTCGGTGTCGGCTGGGATCAGACTCCCCCCGACGAGGTCATTCGTGCATGGAACACATATCGTAATGAATTATCGATTTTAACTCAACTTAGAATACCACGTCAACTGATCAGTCAGAATGTCAAATCATGCGAACTCCATGGTTTTAGTGACAGTTCCGAACTCGCACTAGGATCGGTTTTCTACTTGCGTGTTACTGACTCGCTTGATAACGTACGCGTTTATTTTGTATGCTCGAAAGCCCGCGTCGCGCCTCTTAAACGTACTTCGCTTCCACGACTCGAGCTCTGCGCGGCGGTTCTACTCGCCGAGTTATACAAATTTATACGCGATACTTACCTCTCTCGCATCAAAATCGACACGGTATACCTTTGGTCAGACTCCACAGTCGTTCTCGCGTGGTTGCGCTCGCATTCGTCGCGTTGGGCTACTTTTGTAGCCAATCGGGTCAGCCATATTCAGGAACTTACTCCTATCGACTGCTGGCATCACGTGGCGTCAGGCGATAATCCCGCAGACGTCTGTTCACGTGGACAATTTCCCAATGAATTGCTTCACAATTCCTTATGGTGGGCGGGGCCTTGTTGGCTTTCGCAGGGACGTGAAACGTGGCCATTAGGTACATCGAACATATCTAACGAAGATGAGGTGATCGTCTGCACCGAAGCGCGCAAATCGACTGCATTGATGACGAACGAAACTGATACAGTTGAACCTAACGTTTTTGATGATTTGTTAACTCGATTTTCTTCTCTACAAACAATCGTCAAAATCATAGCTTATTCCCGACGGTTCATCACTAACTGTCGTAATCGTAGTCAAGCGAATGTAAGCAAGTACTTAACTAACGTTGAGCGTCAGAAGGCGCTCATGCTAGTCGTGAAACATGTTCAAAGCCAATCGTTTTCAGAAGAGCTCAAAAGTTTGAGTTCTAATAAATCAGTATCGAAACCTTTTCGTCGCCTCAATCCATTTGTCGACGAATTAGGTATTCTCAGGGTGGGCGGCAGGATCTCTAGATCCGGTCTAGAGTACGAACATAAGCATCCTGCGTTTCTGCCGTCCGACCACCCTTTAACGTATTTAATCATTGATTCTATTCATCGTGACTACCTGCATCCGGGTATCAATACTACACATTTCTTACTCTTACAACAATTCTGGATCGTGTCCGCTAAGCGTACAATCCGTCGTCAGCTGGCAAAATGTATAAAGTGTTTTCGCACAAACCCTCAACCTTTACAACCGTTTATGAGCGACCTGCCATCTTACCGCGTCAATCAAATCAAGCCTTTTTCAATCGTAGGCGTGGACTTTGGTGGTCCGTTCCGTATCAAACTCGGCCCACACCGTGGCGCTAAGATAGACAAGGCTTACCTCTGCCTATTTGTCTGTCTCGCGACTAAGGCAGTGCATCTTGAGGTAGTGTCAACACTCTCAACGGACGGATTCATCGCTGCGCTTCGGCGCTTCGTTGCTCGTCGAGGTCGGTGCAACAAGATCCATGCGGATTGTGGGACGAATTTCGTAGGCGCAAGAAATCAGCTGGCTTCTCTCATGCAGCAGGCTTCTAGCGCGGAGAAGATTGAATTTAAATTCAATCCTCCTTCGGCTCCTCATTTTGGAGGCGTCTGGGAGATACAAATTAAGGCGGCCAAATCTCATCTCTATCGTGTCGTTGGCGAACAGGTGTTGACGTTCGAGGAACTGTCAACCCTCTTTGCTCAAATCGAAGCCGTACTTAATTCTCGACCTCTCTGCCCAATCAGCTCCGACCCTAACGACTTATTGGCACTTACTCCAGGACATTTCCTCACTCTCGAGCCTCTGACGGCTGTCCCTGACGAAGATCATTCTAATATCAATCTTAATCGGCTTCGTCGGTGGCAGTTGTTGCAAGCGTTTCAGCAGAATTTCTGGTCCAGATGGAAACACGAGTATCTCAACACATTAACGCAACGCGCCAAATGGACCAAAGATTCAAACCCACTTCAGATAGGTTCGATGGTGATAATTAAAGATGACAATCGTGCTCCATTACAATGGCCTCTGGCCAGAGTCGTGGACTTAATTCAAAGTCCAGATGGAATATCTCGGATTGCAGTAGTTAAAACAAGAGACAATCATATCGTAAAACGACCATTGGTCAAGTTATGTCCTCTTCCTATCGAGGCTTAACTTGAATCGTACCTATTCTGAGTTCTAGTATTAATCGTATAGTATCTAATTAGCATATTAAGCAAATCTTATCGTAGTTTTTAGCCATAACTTTTAGTATCGTTTCAAAGTTTTGGATCTCGCCTGCAAAATGATCATAATCGTTTAACTTTTCTTCTGACCAGAAAATACCATCGGCATTTTGGTGGGCGGGATGTTTCGTTTCTATATCGCGCGTTCCTTTAGACGGTAACGGGTAAGTGCTAAATATTAGCGAAGTCAGCTTGCTCGTACGAACAAGGAGCGTAAAGCCTCACCCCATTCGCTTGATGCACCGGCCGCGACCGCACGCGCAACTCGAATCGCTGCCGTGAAACGCGTCATCGTGACCTACCCTAAACTATAGCTATTTTAACCAAATCATCAAATTCTCAACTCCGAAACCCATGGTTTGTGGTGCAGCTTCCAAGAAGGTGGATTGTTCAGCGACGAGGCGGGAGATACGCAGTCCAGGTAAGCTGGCTTATATTTTCTGCCCGTGCTGTCTAAAGGACAACGATTTTTTTCTCGTATCGTTTATATCCCAAATTGTCGTCTCAGTTTTCGGAGCTATTTCCATCAAGACGACACAAAAACAATAACATAAATATTCAATTAAATCATCTGTTACATAGCACAGATAGATATTTACTATTTAGTTAAAATATGTGCTAGGTGCCAAGGCTAAATATGTGTATAATAAAAATAATATGTAATATGTGTATATAAATATGTCAAAATATGTGTATGTGTATAATAAAAATAATATGTGTATATGTTATAGGCAATGTGTATAATGCAGGCATTCTATACATTTCCTAGGTATTGTATAGAATGCCGGGGTCGTCCAGGCAATGTGTGAAATGATATTGAATGTTCAAACTATTTTAAACTTTACCTAGGAAATGTATGGAATATCTAGGCATTGTATAGAATGCCGGTTGACGCATAGGTAATGTATGTAACGTGTTTTTTGCGTAGACAGCGTTTCTCACATAGCAGTTCCCTTCGGATAAACATTTACAACGTACAGTCAAGTGCACGTAGAGCTTTACATATTGACATTTCCACCTCTCTTATCTTCTGCGAAATTAGGACAAAATCGAATGGCAAGTGTAAAGGTCTAAGTGCAGTTGACCGTACCAAAAAATTGCTGCAGAAAGTCGCCCTGTTCATTTCTTACCACTTGATTATGGAAATTTGATCATGATACAAAAAAAAACCAACAGTTTTCATTTAAAATAAGCTTTTATATATTAGCAGGGGGTTTGGGGGGGTACGTATTCGAATAGGTATCTAATATTAAAATATTTACAGTAAAAAAACCCGATGCTATCTTACTATCTAAAGCACGGAAAAACTAAACGGAGCACCCCGACTTGGTTAGGTTAGGTTAATGTTAGAACATGATTACACGCAGCTTTGGCGACCGCTGCCGCGGCACGCTCGCTTCGCTCGCTCGCCAAAGCGCCTTATTCTGTAAATAAAAAAGGCGTGGTGTATAAAAATCGCACTGTATATGAAATAAATGTTAATAATGTTTTTATTTATAGTATTAGGCGCTTCGGCGACCGCTGCCGTCGTTCATTATACATATTGCCTGATGCGCTTCGGGCATTTTATACAATACCTAGGCAATGTATGAAATAAATCGTATTATACACATTGCCTGAACGTTTTAGGCAATGTATATGTTATAGGCAATGTGTATAATCCGGCATTGTATAGAATGCCTAGGCATTGTATACATTGCCTAAAACGTTCAGGCAATGTGTATAATACGATTCATTTCATACATTGCCTAGGTATTGTATAAAATGCCCGAAGCGCATCAGGCAATGTGTATAATGACCGACGGCAGCGGCGAAGCGCCTAATACTATAAATTAACATTTATTTCATATACAGTGCGATTTTTATACATCACGCCTTTTTTATTTACAGAATAAGGCGCTTTGGCGACCGCTGCCGCGGCACGCTCGCTTCGCTCGCTCGCCAAAGCGCTGCGTGTTATCATGTTCTAACATTAACCTAACCTAACCAAGTCGGGGTGCTCCGTTTAGTTTTTCCGTGCTTTAGATAGTTAGATAGCATCGGGATTTTAACGGTAAATATTTTAATATTAGATACCTAATCGAATACGTACCCCCCCCCCCTCCAAACCCCCTGCTAATTGCTATCTAACTATCTAAAGCACGGAAAAACTAAACGGAGCACCCCGACTTGGTTAGGTTAGGTTAATGTTAGAACATGATTACACGCAGCGCTTTGGCGACCGCTGCCGCGGCACGCTCGCTTCGCTCGCTCGCCAAAGCGCCTTATTCTGTAAATAAAAAAGGCGTGATGTATAAAAATCGAAACGCTGTCTACGCAAAAAACACGTTACATACATTACCTATGCGTCAACCGGCATTCTATACAATGCCTAGATATTCCATACATTTCCTAGGTAAAGTGTAAAATAGTTTGAACATTCAATATCATTTCACACATTGCCTGGACGACCCCGGCATTCCATACAATACCTAGGAAATGTATAGAATGCCTGCATTATACACATTGCCTATAACATATACAATGCCTAGGCATTCTATACAATGCCGGATTATACACATTGCCTATAACATATATAAATATGCCAAAATATGTCCTACCGAATTGAAGATTTTTTTTTTAATCCCACCCATGTAGATAATTAGGTACTTTAGTGTAGATTTACTTTGGTAGGTAGGTAGGTAGGTACATCCATTACTTTTAAATTAATTAGTACCTAACCTAGACATGGCAAACTCGTTTTCAAAGTCATCTCGTTATGATCTTCATACCTACTCATTGTTATAAATAAATTTACCTAGGTATAGGCTAATTTAAAATAATTATTAGTCTTCAAAATTTAAATTTAAATATGATAAGAAGGTAGACATATAAATAAACATAGTTTTGTTTTGTATGGCAGAAATACAAACATTACTTGTAAAGAGATTTTTTATTTTACTTGTTCCCACATACCTACTTGGAAGTATCAGTTTCGATCTACAGATCGACTGAGAATACTGACTACCTTTTGAAATTTAGGAAAATCGCAAGATATTGAAAGTTAAAGCAGGTTAAAAGCGTAGGCCTTCTATATATATTTTTTCATTGTTTTGAAAAAAATATATAACCTTATCGTTTAGTATTTTTTTGTTCACTTTCTGTGACTCGAAGACGAGTATGCTTCTTAATTTGACTACCTACTTCTTAGTCCATTAGATCTAGACGTAATATTTAGTATTTAGTTACTTAATGTTCTATAGTAAAACTTTACTTATTTCCCAGGTAAATATCTCAAAATATGCAATCGTAATTCAGTGGACCTAAACGATTGCATGGCTGAAGCCGTTCAGAAAGGCATTGCCGAAGACTTACCTGATGGCATCCAGGACTTGGGAGTACCGTCCGTTGACCCTTATCACCAAAAGGAGCTGCGAGTTGAATATAAAAATAATCAGGTAAAAATACTTAAAAGAAAGACATAGGTAAAGTCTGCAAGTACCTACTTGGAAGCAAATTATCAAATACAGATTCCCGCGGTTTCACCCGCGTAAGTCCCGATCCCGTGGGAATATCGGGATCAATAGTAGCCTATGTTACTCAGGGTGAATGTAGCTTTCTAATGGTGAAAGAATTTTTGAAATCGGTCCAGTAGTTTCGGAGATTACCCCCAATATACATACATACATATGTTACATGTTACCAACGTTACCTCTTTATAATATTAGTATAGATTTAACAAAATTTTATCCCAAAATATCGGAAGTAATACGAGTGAAACCGCTGGGCGCGGCTAGTTAAGGGCTTCTTCCATCATCAGCACTGTTTCTGTAGTCTGAGTTCTCCTGTTTACTTAATTTTCTGAACAATCTTTCTGTAGCTAGAGCTGTCATTGAGTGTACCTACTTTATTCTTTAAAATATTATTTTTCTACCTCAGATAAATATGAATTTATTTCTATTGATCTAAAAAATAAAAAGCAGATACCTTACCACACTTCTGCCAAATACAATGGCCCCTTTACTATCCATATCCATGCAATGCAACTCTGGAACAATATTTCGCATTACAGGTTGACTCCATCTCTCAATGTAGGTATTTAAAAAAATCAGTAAAGGTCCCTTGGTAAGTGATGATATGGTCTTAGGACAATGATGGTTCACGCTCATTTTGAGAAAGGGAAACGACTAGAAGAAATTCTAATTCAAAGTTGACCTAGCTAGTAGGGTATATATTATTCCGAAAAATAACAAATAGGATTTTTATATAATAATAAATGACACGTTTATTATCTCCACAATTACAATTACATTTATATGAATGGAAACAGAGATGATATGCTTTTAATTACCTTACCTAGATACTAAACGTTTTTTTAAATATTGCCTTTGTTTAGCAACAGGGTAATTAATAGGTTAAAAGCTTTAATAAAATGTCTTTTTAATTACGTTGTCTGGAAAAGAAGCCGATAATTATTCAATATGGGTAGGTATAAGTAATGCAATACACAATTAACACTGGAACAGATGATTAAATATGTATTTCCTAGTATTCATTAGAAGTAACTTAATAAGTGCGCGAAAACGTACAATTGTATTGTTTACTAGTGGACCTATTGAAAGACTTGAGGATCTAAAATTATAGCTTATACTACTTTGGTAGGTAACTGTATAAAAAGTAAGATCATTATTTTAAATTGTCATTTAATTACATGTTTACTGATAAATACCTTACCTATTGACCGAGCGAGCGAAGCGAGCGAGAGTCTCTGCTTCAAGTCTGGCTAAAAAAAGGGATTGTTCTCTAAATGTCGTATTATTAACTGATCTTGATGAAACATAGTAAACCATACCATCTTAAAAAAACTATATTTACATAGAACCTGGATATACAAGTTCTATGTTTTTTTTAGATATATAGTAAAAAAATGAGTTTAATTAAGTCTTATATGTAAGTAAAAAAACAATTACCGAAACCAGACAGCGAACGGCAAAAACATCGAATAAGTAGGTACCTACCAAACGAACATACAAAACAATGCAACCGAAAAAATAACCTTTTTTCGGAAGCCGGATAAATCCTTAAGTCTTTCAACTTTTGTTATTTATAATATATCAAGGTACTTGTACTTTTGACTGGTCTACCTTGATTGTCCGGTACCTGGTACTTAGTTCTTAGGTAAATCTGTCATGTCGTAATCGTACTGTTTATATATGACCCCTCCAAACCGGTTCAATTTGACTGCAAGTGTTGTAACCTCAACCCATAACCTAACCATGGGCTGACCTCAAAACACATCTAAATGGCGAAAAATAGAAAACTTGCCTAGCTTATGTAACGACTAGCTAATAGCTGTGAACTGCGGTTTTACCCGCGTAAATTCCTATCCCGTGGGAATTTTCAAAATTCCTTTCTTTGCGGATGCCTACATTACATAAAAAACTCACTGTCCAAATTTCAGCCCTCTACTACCAGTGGTTCAGGCTGTGCGTAGATCAGTCAGTCAGGACAAAGCCTTTTATAGATGTAGAAGATAATAGTCATATAGATTTAACATGCTACAATACCTACAATATCGACGTAATACACTACGTTAACCGTGTATTCCCATAGAATAGGGTAACCCCATCTCTTCCCGTGTGTGTCGTAAAAGGCGACTAAGGGATCTGGGGGATGCCTCAGTCGCCTTTTACTAGCAAACCTTGAGTTCTCCCCGCGCGGTAGCGGATAAACTGCTTTCGCTACCGCGCGGGTATGGTGTCGGGAGAGGTATGCAACCGGGAACATAGCTGAGATGTAAAGACAATACGTTAAACACAAAAATTAAGAAAATAAATAAAAAAATCCTTTCTTTAAGAATTTGCAATAAAGAAGTTATCTCGACGCTTTTGACTTTAAGAATAGAGGGTTGTGTTAAATAGACTAGTTAAAGCTTAATATGCTTGTTTATTATTTATTACCAACGTTACTTCTTTATAATAATTAGGTAATATAAATTGCCTCTACCTACAATAATGAGATACCTTGATGTAAGTAATTTAATAGTAGAGGTATACTAGTACTTACTATAGTACTTATGTATTACGGAAGCATGGAAAAATATCGCACGGTTTGTGAACACAAGGTGATAATCATTTCTGAATTACCTTTTCATTTTTAAGAAACTAACAATAGGGCACTTATTTGACTATCTAATTTAATTTAGCCGTTCGTTCAGCCGTATTAGCGTGACTGACAGACAAACATCAAAACTTTCGCATACATGATATTAGTTTGATACTTTGGGTAATGTTAGTAATGAATAAAATAAATTTAGTTTTTCGTTGTTCGGTAATTTTAAAACTATAGGTACTGATTATTGTCTTTGTTTTAGAAGGATGTTCACAAGATGTTCCATTTTTGTATGTAACATCGATAACATCACCTTAGGTGAATTCTTTATTGCAATAAAAAAATCGAGTATGACTCGATTTTTTTTAATTTTAATTACAGTGCAACCAAACACAATATTTTATTTACTAAAACATTCACACACTAACATCAAAAGGAGCTAAGCCAAAAATTGTTCACTGGCCGTAGTAGGTATGAATAACTCGCTAAAATCGTTTTGTATTTTATAATTGTCTGTCCTTTCAAGAATTATTCTTAAACCTTGATTCGACGCAGTAATTAATTTGTAAAAAGATGTAATTAAAACATTGTTTTAAATGGGCCTTATAATTCCGGCTTATATTACTACCTACTTACTCAATTATTAGATTTTTTTATAAACTTAGGTAGTAGGTATCTATGTATATTTTTATTAAATGAGATGTGCCTAAAAAAAAAATATATATATTTTTATTTGAGTAGGTAAAGATACTTATCTATTTTTTATTTTAATATTTTTGTAGTCAGCTACAACCTATTTTTAACCGAATTAAAAAACCGAAGGAGAAGGTTCTCAGCTCTTGTCCATTAGGTACTCAATTTTACTCAAAGACGGCTTGCCCGATTAATATATTTTTTGTCTGCAAGGTAGAAAGTAGCTCGAAGTTCCTATACTTACAAGTTAGGAAGTGTAATATCTAGTCAAATATCATACCAAGTTCCACGGTTCAAAGTCAAAGTTCAAGTCGCTGACCCCTAGCAAGGTTTGCAAAATGGTCATTGAGGATGGCCATCCCAAATACTCTAAAGAGCTCAGCTCGCGGCTTAATTAGGGCATGAATCCCGGGATCCCGGGATATCGTAATCCCGGGATCTCGGACGCAAAAGTTCGATATTACAATCCCGGGATTGAGTGATCCGATATCGAGATTTGAGCAATTTACTATTTGGGTATAAATTAAGGTTTTTAGCTATATTTTTGTTCATGGAATGATTGAATAGAACTATTAAAATTAAACCCAAATTTGTCTACCCCTGAGGAAGAGATCTGTGAAGATTTAGAAGCGTAGGGAATTGGTAAAATGTTTAAAACAATAAAGTAACGTGATTCATTGCAATTTTTAAGACAATTATTTTTTATACAAGCTCGCATGCATTTTTTTTCTGCTAAAAACATTTTAGTGGTGCGCCTAGAATTTGGCGCGAAAGTTTAGACACTTTCGGGTTTAGGCTATTTGTCCGCCATATTTCCAAAATGATGGGGTGGACGTAATGAAACTTATTTACGTAATGAAACCACTAGAGTCTTAAATATATTAAATATTTTAGATTTAACACTTTTTTATTGTATTAAATTCGCTTTTTTAACGATATCTAAAATCTCAGTATCAATCCCGGGATCCCGGGATTGAGCTCTTAATATCGATATCGTCCCGAGATTGAAAACCTTCCGATATTGCATGCCCTAGGCTTAATTAATATTAAGAATATTGCACGACGTTGCACACAACGCAATCTAATCCCAAACTAAGCACTAGGCTTGTACTATGGGTACTAGACAACGGATATACTACATGTTATACATTTTGTAAATACATACATACATAATGATTAATGATACATAGAAAACACCCAGACCAGAAACAAATATTTATTTTTAATCTTTCCCCGACGCGCCACAGAGGTCGTCAATTAGTTATGTCTTCTTTATACATGAAAAAAAATGATTATTTTAGACGAGCGTACAACAACAATTTCAAAAATTAATCTTTATTATCAATGTATTTTTTCAATTACAGATATCTGCAAAAATGAACATGAGAGATATTTACGTAGAAGGATTGAAAGGAGCAACCGTCCATGACGCAAGGTAACACCACAGTTTACTTAGTAGTTGGCGGTTCGGTGCTTGTTCAATAACCTACTTTTAATACGTAGGTAATTTATAAAAATAATAAAAATCAATGTCGATTTTGAATATTATTTCAAATAAAAGCTCTCGGGGCTAACGCGGTATAAATACCGCGTTTAACATGTTTTTATTTGGTTTTTGAAATCGTATAGTGTCGAATAAATGTTTCTCAAACAAAAAATTAATTCAGAAAAAACTGCAAATCTAAACAGTTAAGATTTAATATTCTGTTTTTTTTCTTTTAAATGTTAATACTTATTAAAAGACGACGGTTTCACCCGCATTTATTTCGCAGTTTTTTTTTAGTTTAAGAAAAATATTTACCTAAAAAATCCCGATTCAGGCTGCATTTCCAATAGACATATACGAAAATGCGTAGTGAGGGATGTGTTAGAACCAAAAGAATCGCTCCATTTACCTACCCCACCAGCACATTGCAGCTACTATGGAAACTAGGTAAATGGAGCGAATCTATCGGATCTTACAAACGCATCCCTAGCTACGCATCCTCGCACATTTCTGGTGGAAACGCAACCCTAGTCCCGATTGCACTTGCACATGTAAACCTACAAATAGGTTCTTGCAATGTCTAGGACTTCTTTGAAGGAAATTCTTATTGCATTATGTTTGTTTTAATACTTAAGAGCAGGTGGAAAATTACTAGTAGGTATAAGTTTTTTTGAACTTAGTACGTTATTATACCTATTTATTACTTGAATCAAAAATTATAAATGATTATAGCCTTCTTGATTCATTTAAAACATTCTTTTGAGGCCCAAAGATAATAAAACTTAAAGTTACATAAACTAATATCACACACAACTGCTAAACCCACTGTTTGTTTGTCACTGTATTTTCTTTCACGTCCGCCGGGTTTCTTCACCTATAGTAAAATTATTCTAACAAACAGCTAAAAGTAAGACGTTACAAGGTGATTTTTTCGGAGTTTTTGTCTGAAGATGTAACTTTATTACTTTTACTATCGGTTGAAGAAACTCGCGGGAAATTGTTAAACGACTGATACATTTTGATACAAATATTAAAGGGAACTTAGAACAGTGTTCCTATTTTAATCTCAATCCCGGATTTACGTCAGTGAAACCGCGGAACGTAGCCAGTATAAGTAAGATTTAGACGATTCGATACTAACCCGTAATAAATTTATTAAACAGTAGGCATGTAAAGCAAGATATTTTACGATGTCATAATTAACTTAAATGGACTTTATCATCTACCTGTTGTACCGGACTTTATCATGTACCGGTTTTTTATTATTTCTTTGTTTTTATTGTTCAAGGCATTTTACTAAAAATATTTTACAAATGCATTATCAAAAATTCTTCCTACCTATTTCAGGGTTCGAGCGGAGGACGATCGGCTGTACATAGAGATAGATCTGTCAGCGCCAATGATATTCATCAAAGGCCAATACCAAGGAGAAGGGCAGTATAACGCCCTCATGATCAACGCTAGCGGCGGATTCAACACAACCATGAGTGAGTTCATGGTCTATTTCTCACGTTCACCTTCCTTTTTATACGCGGAAATCTAGCGGAAATAAATCAATTTTGCACAACGTTACACAGTGCAATCTAGCCCCAAACTAAGCACTAGGCTTGTACTGTAGGTATTAGACAACGGATATACTACATTTTATAGGGTTTTTATTTTTAACCCCCGACGGAAAAAGAGGGGTGTTATAAGTTTGACGTGTCTGTGTGTCTGTGTATCTGTCTGTGGCATCGTAGCTCACGAACGGATGAACCGATTTGAATGTAGTTTTTTTTTGTAAATAAATACATATAATGTACGGTACACAGAAAACACCCAGAACAGATACAAATACTTGCACCCGGCGGGAATTGAACCCGCAATTAATAACCCGCTGCATTAGGTATAGTCGGGCCTTCGTCTGATTTATTATTGTTTCATTATTTATTTCGCGTAAAAGGAACATAGAATATGTTTGAGACATCATTTTTAGTACTAGTACAAAATATCTCAACCTAATTTCGTAATTTCCAGCGGATTTGACGTGGACGTGGAAACTGGATGGCACTCCTGAGAAGAACGGTACAGAAACGTACATCAGAGTGAAGTCTTTCTACATGCGGCCTGACGTCGGCAGTATGGCGTCCTACCTCTCTAACGATAACCCGGACAGTCGGGAACTGAGTAAGTGCAAATATCATAGTTTTAGCACAGAATACATAAATAAAATAGGTCATAGTCAAATCTTCTATACATCTACATACCATACATATCTTATAAAATTCTTTGACCTGAATGACTGATTGGTCAACGCACAGGCTAAACTGCTGATGCTAGAGAGCTGAAATTTGGAGAATAGAAAGATAAGAAAGTTTTTCAAAATTCCCACAGGATCGGGACTTACTAGAGTAAAACCGCGGGATCCAGCTAGTTCATTATAAGAGGGTGGGTGTCGATCAAGCTAGATACCCCGACTTTCATTCCGAGGGTCGTGGGTTCGAATCCCGGCCGCGCACCATTGGTCTCTTTTTTAAGAAAATTTTAGATGCGCTATTAACATCCCTCTGCCGGTGAAGGAAATCATTATGAGGCAACCAACATGTCCTAGGACTCACCACGGGGCCGAAGGCATGGGTCATTCGGACGAATCCGGATTTGCTTCCGTGACGTTTTACTGCCTAACCCCTCTAAGAATGAGGCTCTTGCCCTACAGTGGGATAAATTAACGGGCTAACAAATAGTCACATTCATTTAGAACGTGTATATCAACGCTGACACCAAACCGCTGGTCCTAGTGAATTGAAATTTGGAGAGTAAGTATTATTTGCGGTGTGTCGGTTTCCAAAAGGGTTTATGGAAAATCCCGAGGGATCGGGACTTACGTGGGTGAAACCGCGGCACACTGCTAGTACATATGCTAGTGACGTTATTCATAAAATACCATGTTGTATCTTTGTTTCAGTCGAATTAGGAAATCGTTTCCTGAACGCTAACTGGCGAGTTCTGTACAAGGAGCTTTTACCGTACGCCCAAGCCAACTGGAACAAGAGTGGGATCCGTGTCGCAAACAAAATATTCCTCAAAATACCGTACGATCAAATATTTCCTATTGGATCATAAAGATTTCCTTGTCAACTTCAGAACATACATGTATGTTAGATAGAGTATACTCAGGTAAGATCGGATACGGGAGAAAACCGTATGACTCAAATATCTCCCAAAATCACATTTCTCACTAATATCCGAAAGTTTATTTGCTTATATATTGTTTGTTTTTTCCCTCTTCGCGGTTAAACGGCTCAACCGATTTGGATGGAAATTCGCATATAGATAATTTAAGTGATGGAAGTTTAAGTATAGATAGTTTTAGGGATTATCGGGATCAAAAGTATGCTATGTTACTCACATAGGTTACTTTTGATCCCGATAATCCCTCGGGATTGGGATTAACGCGGGTAAACCGCAGGGCGCAGTTAGTAGATGATATTTTGTAATGTAAGCGACGGTGTTTACAAGAGCAATTCACCCCGCACCGATCTGTGGCACCCGGTAGTTGCAAAATCCTCCTCCTCTGATTCAAAGATTCAAATATATTTATTCATTAAGAACGATGTATAAATTAGGTACATACATACGTTTTGAAATGTCGAGATTTTACTGTGGTTTCGGAACGCGCCCTCCGATGAGAAAAAAACCACAAGAAAATCATGGGTTTTTTTTTAAATTGTCTTCCTCCGTATCCGATCTTACCTGACAATATGTGTTATATATATTTTTATTTTTTTTGTTGATGTGTACAGCAAATAACAAATAAAATATAGTAAGATGATTGTAATAGTTATTTGTTGAAGTGTTCATGTACACACATCAACATCGTCTAGGGATATTTTATATAAAGTTCTTAAACTTAAAAAATACTGGCCGATTTAAAAATATTTTAATGGAACCTTATTGTGTAGGCCTTATTGTACGATTCCAAATTTGAATTTTAAAAAATTAATTAAAAACATAAGATTAGCGCGGCAATTATTGTAGCGAGTTCGAAGGTTTAAATTTACTTAACGCAGTTTTAAGCATTTTGTTTAAACAAATTGAAGTTTTAATATTTTTTTTTGATTAATTACAATTGAATACAACTGTATGCATCATGCAGCGGCGTCATTTAACAAGAAACGAAATGTTAAGGGCAGTAGGAATGCTCCAAGCTGGGGCTACTCAACGGAGTATTGCCGAGGAGATTGGAACAAGACAAAACGTGATATCAAGATTGTGGTCACGTTATCGTGCTACTGGTGAAGTGGCTGAAAAGCATCCAGGCGGAAAGCGGATAACTACCCAAAGACAAGACCAATTTTTGCAAGTGGCCGCGAGAAAACAACCAAATGTTACGGTCATGCAGTTGGTTCAAACGCTCCAGTCAGACCACCAGGTGCTTGTCAGTGACCAAACTGTGAGGAGAAGACTGCACGTGGCTAACCTTCATTCTCGCAGGCCGCTTCGTACTCTAGCACTACGCAGAGGAAATCGTGGACGAAGATTACAGTGGGCTATAGAACATTTGCCTTGGGAAGATATCGAGTGGTCGGTAGTGTTGTTTACCGATGAGTCCCGATTCGGATTTCATCCTGATTCACGTAGAGTACGCGTATGGCGAGCTTCTGGTCGTGACAACCGTCTGCAACACCCTCAGGAGGTCCATCCATACCATGGCGGAACAATTATGGTTTGGGCGGGAATTCGTATTGGTGGAAGAACAGACCTCGTTTGGATCAGAAACACTATGACTGCCGAAAAATACCGTAATCAGGTGCTAGCACCAATAATCTATCCCCATCGACTGCAAATGGGCCAAGTTTTCACGCTCATGCACGACAACGCCCGTCCGCACACTGCGCGAGTGGTGACCAGCTGGCTAGAGGAGCACGACGTGTCGATCTTAGACTGGCCCGCGCAGTCACCAGACCTAAACCCCATAGAGCACGCATGGGATATGCTTCAAAGAAGGGCTTTGAGGAATTTGCCTCCAAATGTTGCGACTGAAGAGCAACTTTTTTTGCATCTTAGCAGGACCTGGGACAATATTCCGCAGCAAGATATTGACAACCTGATTCAAAGCATGAAAAACCGTTGCAGGGCCGTGATTAACGTCATGGGTGGTTTCACTGACTACTAATTTTAACTTCAAATAAAAAAACCTAATAATTTCGTTTTACTTTATTTTTTTCCTTAGATAGACATTTTATCTTAAATTTAACATTATTTCACTTTTTGCGTTTTTTTTAATAAAAAAATATTTAAGCATAAAACAATATTTTGTTGTATTCTAAATCATAGTCTGATAAGTAGGCTTTACAAAAATATATACATGTTGTTTGTTAGTAAACACAATTTTGAGTAAATTGAGAAATTCTGAATATCCCTAGACGGTGTTGATGTGTGTACATACATGTCAGTGGTATTGAACGGCGGCGCGAGCCTCCATACAGTTTCAGTCCTAACTACAAATAGGTGTTACAGTTAAGGGGAAAGGATACCTACTCTTTCCTCCATACAAACTTTACAAACGTAGTTGACTTTTTTCTACCTGTATAAAGTCATTAGAGAGAATATGTATATGCCAATCAAAACGTAGGGGCATGGTCATGGCTGATATAGGTTATCTGCCATCACCATGCCCTTAAGTTTTGATTTTTTCGTATATCATTTATTCTTATTTTTTATTTATTTCTATTCTAATTAGAAAATGTAAAAAAAAAACAACAAGTAGGGGCATGGTCAATAATGGTCATGACAGATATAGTTTTTATAGCATAACATGTTTGCGCTAATGTCAGGAAGGAAACAGTCAACAACGTTGGTATAGAGAAAAAGTAGGTAGATTTTCGTCTTAATTTGATTGTAAGTAATCAATAGTATT
Organism: Idaea biselata; assembly: GCA_958496205.1. Taxonomy (NCBI): domain Eukaryota; kingdom Metazoa; phylum Arthropoda; class Insecta; order Lepidoptera; family Geometridae; genus Idaea; species Idaea biselata. Next base: position 23,934,877 of record OY292396.1, on the reverse strand, counting down.
AGGCTATAAAAGAAATGGTTGGTGTTGTATTAGTATTTTTAAGGAAATGAAGCACCTACTCGTACCTGATGAGGACGAAATGTAATGTTTTATGTAGAAATATTAGTTATCCGAACCTATGTAGACAGAGAGATATGGGTACCTTTCATTATTCATTGAGACTAGTACAATTTTTAACTCCTTGCACACATCAGGTAATAAACATTGCACTTTATAAAAGCTTGTTACTATTATGCTGTGATAAAATACTTTAAGAGCGTATTCATCGTAGTTTGTGTACAAAAATATGTTCCTTCCTCTGAATTCAACTGTATTTAGGGCCACTAGGGACCTTACCTCAAAAGTCACCTTGTTCTCCGTTTGTCCGTCCGTCCGTCTCCCGTTCAAAGGAAATTGTTCAAATTCAACTTGCTTGAGACGTAGAACATGGTTCTATATTTTAGATTTTTGTTCTGTTTTACCTCGATGTTGGATTGAAATTAAACTCATTTTCTGGTTTTAATCCATACAGATCTCGAGACCTTTACAGACCTGTAAAAATCTCGAAACGCTGAGCAAACAATAAACACCACGCGATTATAACCGAAAAATTAGTCTAATTTCAAAGTTCTATATTTTTTTGGAAATATTGCCCAGTTTCCCTAAAGCTTTTGATTTTAAGTGATAGTAATTTCTTGCAAAATTACCAAAAATTACTAAACTGTTTTCGAAAACATTTTAGATAGAATGCATACCCACTGCAAGTTATATAAGTAAGTACTAAAAGATGATAAAAGTTTTGCAAAATATAGAGAAAAGAGTATTTTGTACAAAAACAGGGACGCTATATTAGGTAACGCTGTTAGTGTTCCAAATTTATTATTATACCTACCAAATCCTAATTTTATTAGATCGTAAGCGTATTTTGATAAATTAAATCAATTTTAAAACAATGGCGTAACTTATTATTATACCTACTCTTCATCCGGCGGGCGCGGCCCTGCATACCCTATACCCCACCCACTACTACCCCACCCCACTACAAATCTAATCTACTACTACCCTACCCGCTACTACTACTACTAATATATCCTTTTCCTGGTTCTAACCTACCTCCCCCACCATTTTTCGTCCAAATCGGTTTTAATTATTATTATAAAGAGGTAGTGTAACTAACACGACTTTCTTGTCAAGTATATATATGTTATAGGCAATGTGTATAATCCGGCATTGTATAGAATGCCTAGGCATTGTATACATTGCCTAAAACGTTCAGGCAATGTGTATAAAATAAATAATAAAAAATAAAAAGCCTTTTATTTCTTGCAAGTACATAGTAATTATTCAGAGTTTGATATAATTTATTTAATATAATTTTTAGTACATGCTTCTTTGTTTTTTCAAATTTTTATACTTATGCAGGAACCCCTCCTCTTGTGAAGGTGAAGGCCTCCTCTCAAGAAGTCCATTTGTCTCTATCTTGGGCTATTTGTGTCCAAAGCCCGAATGCCCAAAGCGCATCAGGCAATGTGTATAATGAACGACGGCAGCGGTCGCCGAAGCGCCTAATACTGTAAATAAAAACATTATTAACATTTATTTCATATACAGTGCGATTTTTATACATCACGCCTTTTTTATTTACAGAATAAGGCGCTTTGGCGACCTCTGCCGCGGCACGCTCGCTTCGCTCGCTCGCCAGAGCGCTGCGTGTAATCATGTTCTAACATTAACCTAACCTAACCAAGTCGGGGTGCTCCGTTTAGTTTTTCCGTGCTTTAGATAGTTAGATAGCATCGGAATTTTAACTGTAAATATTTAAATATTAGATACCTATTCGAATACGTACCCGCCCAAACCCCCTGCTAATATACACACATCAACACCGTCTAGGGATATTCAGAATTTCTCAATTTACTCAAAATTGTGTTTACTAACAAACAACATGTATATATTTTTGTAAAGCCTACTTATCAGACTATGATTTAGAATACAACAAAATATTGTTTTATGCTTAAATATTTTTTTATTTTAAAAAACGCAAAAAGTGAAATAATGTTAAATTTAAGATAAAATGTCTATCTAAGGAAAAAAATAAAGTAAAACGAAATGATTAGGTTTTTTTATTTGAAGTTAAAATTAGTAGTCAGTGAAACCAACCATGACGTTAATCACGGCCCTGCAACGGTTTTTTATGCTTTGAATCAGGTTGTCAATATCTTGCTGCGGAATATTGTCCCAGGTCCTGCTAAGATGCAAAAAAAGTTGCTCATCAGTCGCAACATTTGGAGGCAAATTCCTCAAAGCCCTTCTTTGAAGCATATCCCACGCGTGCACTATGGGGTTTAGGTCTGGTGACTGCGCGGGCCAGTCTAAGACCGACACGTCGTGCTCCTCTAGCCAGCTGGTCACCACTCGCGCAGTGTGCGGACGGGCGTTGTTGTGCATGAGCGTGAAAACTTGGCCCATTTGCAGTCGATGGGGATAGATTATTGGTGCTAGCACCTGATTACGGTATTTTTCGGCAGTCATAGTGTTTCTGATCCAAACGAGGTCTGTTCTTCCACCAATACGAATTCCCGCCCAAACCATAATTGTTCCGCCATGGTATGGATGGACCTCCTGAGGGTGTTGCAGACGGTTGTCACGACCAGAAGCTCGCCGTACGCGTACCTACTCTACGTGAATCAGGATGAAATCCGAATCGGGACTCATCGGTAAACAACACTACCGACCACTCGATATCTTCCCAAGGCAAATGTTCTCTAGCCCACTGTAATCTTCGTCCACGATTTCCTCTGCGTAGTGCTAGAGTACGAAGCGGCCTGCGAGAATGAAGGTTAGCCTCGTGCAGTCTTCTCCTCACAGTTTGGTCACTGACAAGCACCTGGTGGTCTGACTGGAGCGTTTGAACCAACTGCATGGCCGTAACATTTGGTTGTCTTCTCGCGGCCACTTGCAAAAATCGGTCTTGTCTTTGGGTAGTTATCCGCTTTCCGCCTGGATGCTTTTCAGCCACTTCACCAGTAGCACGATAACGTGACCACAATCTTGATATCACGTTTTGTCTTGTTCCAATCTCCTCGGCAATACTCCGTTGAGTAGCCCCAGCTTGGAGCATTCCTACTGCCCTTAACATTTCGTTTCTTGTTAAATGACGCCGCTGCATGATGCACACAGTTGTATTAAATTGTAATTAATCAAAAAAAATTATTAAAACTTCAATTTGTTTAAACAAAATGCTTAAAACTGCGTTAAGTAAATTTAAACCTTCGAACTCGCTACAATAATTGCCGCGCTAATCTTATGTTTTTAATTAATTTTTTAAAATTCAAATTTGGAATCATACAATAAGGCCTACACAATAAGGTTCCATTAAAATATTTTTAAATCGGCCAGTATTTTTTAAGTTTAAGAACTTTATATAAAATATCCCTAGACGATGTTGATGTGTGTATAAAAGCTGATTTTAAATGAAAACTGTTGGTTTTTATTTGTATCATGATCAAATTTTCTAAAATCAAGTGGTAAGAAATGAACAGGGCGACTTTCTGCAGCAATTTTTTGGTACGGTCAAGTGCACTTAGACCTTTACACTTGCCATTCGATTTTGTCCTAATATCGCAGAAGATAAGAGAGGCGGAAATGTCAAAATATAAAGCTCTACGTGCACTTGACTGTACGTTGTAAATGTAAATGTTTATCCGAAGGGAACTGCTATGTGAGAAACGCTGTCTACGCAAAAAAACACGTTACATACATTACCTATGCGTCAACCGGAATTCTATACAATGCCAATGTTCAAACTATTTTACACTTTACCTAGGAAATGTATGGAATACCTAGGCATTGTATAGAATGCCGGTTGACGCATAGGTAATGTATGTAACGTGTTTTTTTGCGTAGTCAGCGTCCCGATGCTATTTAACTATCTAAAGAACGGAAAAACTAAACGGAGCACCCCGACTTGGTTAGGTTAGGTTAATGTTAGAACATGATTACACGCAGCGATTTGGCGAGCGAGCGAAGCGAGCGTGCCGCGGCAGCGGTCGCCAAAACGCCTTATTCTGTAAATAAAAAAGGCGTGATGTATAAAAATAGCACTTTATATGAAATAAATGTTAATAATGTTTTTATTTATAGTATTAGGCGCTTCGGCGACCGCTGCCGTCGTTCATTATACACTTTGCCTGATGCGCTTCGGGCATTTTATACAATACCTAGGCAATGTATGAAATGAATCGTATTATACACATTGCCTTTAGCAGATACACAGCGGTACACATAAACGAAACAAAACTCGCTTTCCCGTCAAAAACTTGAAATTGATACTGGCTATTTTTTAAATGACAATACTTCTGGCCAAGAAAAAAAAAGCTAATCAATGTCAATCCGCTATTGTCAAATTCTGTTTTGAATTGTTGATTTCACGTTATATTGAGAAAAAGAATTTTACCGATCAATACAATAATTATGAACTAATTGCTATAAAATGGGTGCAATTAAGAAATATTTAGTAGCGGGCATAGTGCGATATTGGCTTATTCATATAGATTATTGGCAAACGATATCAAACCGGGTTGAGATCGCGACACCTTTGAATTCATGGAAGAGGTTAGTCGAGGGTGTTTATCTTTATGATCACAATGTTAATCCATACGAAGGAGACTCTTTTCACGAGTCCCCAATAATGCTCGTGTTCTTCCATTTCCTGATGAAAAACATACCATACTTGCTCCCGCTTATGTTTACGTTACTGGACCTGTTGACAGCGCATTTGCTGTTCAAAACTTCGAAGGCATTCTTGCGATTACTGCAGAAATCTCAAGAGAAACATATAAAAGAGATAAATGAAGAGTCAAAGACTATATTATTGAGTGAAGCACAGTTAAGAGAAGCATCAGAATATGTGTTATCGGTGTATTTATTTAATCCTTACTCTGTTTTGAACTGCGTTGGGATGACGACAACTGTTATACAGAATGCACTGCTTGCTACGTCTCTCTGGGGAGCGGCAAGTGGTTACAGAGTTGTGGCCTGTATTTTCATTGCATTAGCTACTCACCAAGCCCTATATCCAGTTTTGTTAATTGTTCCTATATCCATTCTGCTGGCCGATGTCAACCAAGGATGCAATAAATGCTCTTACATCAAGACTTTACTAGTTTTTGTATTAAGCTGGGGATTCTTTATCTATATTTCTGCATTTATTATGGATGGATCTTACAATTATGTATACAATACATATGGATTTATGTAAGTATTCACTTGTGTCATTATTAAGTATTTAGACTTTAGACCTTCATTAATTAGTTTAGTTATTGCCATGATTAATTTAATTATATGTGCTTAAACATAGCAATAATATATAGTCATTTTAAACCTATTTAATGTTACCCAAGATTGCTGCAAACAGAAATGTGTCTTTGTTTTTTGATACAGCAGTTTTGCATTTGCAACTGCAATTTGCGAGATCAACTTCAGCAGTCTAAGGGTTAATGTGGTTCAAATCCTCTTCAGGAGTATTGGATTTTGTAAAAGTGTCTTTTCATTATTTAATGAAGTAAATAGAATTTTAAATAGTCTGATTGAGATAAAAGATGTTAATTTTTATATCATATCTCTATTTCAGATTGACAGTTCCAGATTTAAAACCCAATATTGGCCTGTTCTGGTACTTCTTTACAGAAATGTTTGAACATTTCCGTCTACTATTTGTATGTGCATTCCAAATCAACGCATTGGTGTTGTATGTTGTACCACTGACACTGAGGTTTAAGAAGGACCCGGTTCTGTTGGCGACCGTACTGATAGGGTTGTCTGTGATATTCCGATCCTACCCCTGCATTGGTGATGTTGGATTTTATTTGGCTCTTTTGCCAGTGTGGCAGCATCTGTTTACATGTAAGTACACTCATTTGTTATGGACGATTCATACTGAGTGGCGTGCGTTGGCGTATTGTACATTTCCTAAAGGAAATTGAAGCATTTGCTAAGTAGTTAAGGTCCTTATTTAAAGGGCTGTGATGGAATCCAATAGCAGCCAGTCTTTGTCATAATATGCTCTAATGCAAGCCATTCAGTTTTTAAATGATATTTACATGGGGAATGCACCTTATGCACAGTCATGACACTCTCAAGCAGGAGTCTCTCAGTGTGCTGGGGTGGTGCTATATCAATCCCACAGGTTTATCAACTAAACCCCACGTTCTACATTGTTCCACAAGCGCCAGCAAGAAATTCTTCCCAGACTACATCCACCAACGCACTAACGAATATTGAAGTGAAAAAATCGGATGAAAGTAAAAATCTTCAACTTGGTCAAAAGTACCATGTAAGCTATTGTTCCTCGAGCCAGGTAACCGACCCTTTCGGTGGCAGCCATTGAAGCTCCCCCGCTCTATACTTTGTTTAAAAAGATCAGTCGAAACTTAGTCGTTCGCAGAATCGCATGTCTTTTGTTTTCGGCACCTTTGTTCTCGATATAACTTCATTTCGCAGTTGTGCATTTGTGTGGTTTAATTTGGAAAAACTTATATTGGATATGGCAGAAGAAGGTATGTACGATATTTTTAAATATTAAGAAATTAATTTGCAGTTTAAATTTTACATTTTCAAGTGATATGAAAGTAGTTGAAATTATGAAACTATTTTTTTCTTTAAATTTTCAAACAAACGTATTTTTAAGTACGTGTCGTATCTCGTCGGGCTATAATTTAAATAAAGACCTAATGTTCCATGTTTTGGCAATCGTACATCACAATAAAACCATCCGCCTACGTCCGCCATTTTGTTTTATGGGACTTCTAATATAGTGAGGGAAAAGTACACATTTCTTTTAGATTAACTATTTTCTTTTTTGTCTTACAGATTATTCGAGATCTATTAAAATGTTCTCCAGAAGAGCATTGTATGAGATCTTGAATGAATTCAAGGGCCTCAAAATGGAAGAAAAATTTTCTTTGTTTGAAGATAGACTGGTCCAATTAACAAATTGTCCTGATAATGAGAAGTCTAAAATTGTACACGCTTTGAAGCACTTTAAAAGCGAGTTCAAAAAGAAATGGAGAGGAGCTTCATATAAACAAGAACGGTTTTTGAAGAATAATAACGAATGGCTTACATCTTCGATGGAATTGCCTTACTGGTCTGAAAAGACTCTACCAAAGCCTGGACGACCAAGCAAAACATTTGAAGATCTGTGTGACCGTAGTAAACGGAGAAAAACCAGAGATTTGCGGGAGCAAGTACCTGTCGAAGAGTTGACGTATGCAGCTGGTGTGAGTCAGCGCACTTCAGGAAACAGTGACGCTTCAAAACTTATAAAGGATTTAATGGCTTCACCCACCAGAGCCACTAAACTAAGAAAAGTGATTAGAACTGCCAAGCAACCTACTGTAAAAAAATACACTCCTGCAGAAGCACTGGCCATATTTGTTGAAGCTGATTTTACTAGAAGACAGTGGGAAATAATCCATAGGTCAGCAAAAACAATTTATCCCTGCTATTCTTTAATTCAAAAGGCTAAAACGGAATGTTATCCAGATGAAAAATGTATAGATGTGACTGAAACACGAGCAGAAGTGGAACTGCAAGGCTTACTCAACCATACTGCTTTGCGCTTGTATAAGTATTTAGAGGAGGTAATCAACACGTGTTCTAAACAAGAGAAAGAAAACATGGTATTGATATCCAAATGGGGATGTGACGGATCTCAACAGACACAATACAAACAAAGATTCGAAAATAGCACTGACAGTGATGCTAATATTTTTCAAAGCTCACTGGTCCCACTAAGACTATTAGTAATCATTGGCGAAGAGGAGAAAAAAATTATTTGGCAAAATCCAGTTCCTTCCTCAGTCAGGTTTTGCAGACCTATTCGTGTGCGTTTTATTAGCGAAACAAAAGATGTGACAAAAGACGAAATAAAGTACATCGAAAACCAAGCCGAACGGCTTCAGGCGACAGAAGTTGAAGGAACCAAGATAAAGCATAAGATGCTGCTTACCATGGTAGACGGGAAGGTTTGTAATGCTGCGACTGATACCACGTCTACCATGAGATGTTACATTTGTGGACAAACCTCAAAAGATTTTAATAAATTAATTAAAAAAGATGCTAACGTAGAGGCGCTGAAGTTTGGCCTATCAATTCTACATGCAAGGATTCGATTTTTCGAATCCATATTACATTTGGCCTATAAATTGCCTTTGGGAAAATGGCAAGCACGTTCTTCAGAAGAACAAAGAAAAGTAAGTGAGACTAAACAAAACCTTCAAAAGGCATTTAAAGAGGAAATGGGACTACTCGTAGATGTTCCCAAAGCAGGATTTGGGAACACCAATGACGGGAACACGTCAAGAAGATTTTTTGCAGATCCTGAAGCCTCTTCAAGAATAACTGGCATCAATCTCAATCTAATAAAAAGATTTAAAGTTATATTAGAAGTCATATCAAGTGGCAACAACATTGATGTTGAAAAATATGCAGCATACGCAAATGAAACTGCAAAAATATATGTAGATCTGTATGGTTGGTATCCCATGTCACCAACCATACACAAAGTTTTGATGCATGGAGGTGAAGTAATAGCTCATGCGCTCCTCCCTATTGGCCAGTTATCAGAAGAGGCAGCTGAAGCCCGAAACAAACATTTTAGGCAATACAGATTAAATTTTTCCCGCAAATTTTCGCGCAGAGACTGCAACAAAGATATTATAAACAGACTTCTTTTAAGTTCTGACCCATTTATGAGCTGCAGCAGAAAGATACAAAATAAAAAAAGACAGCCTTTTTCGAAGGAGGCAATAGATATGATGTCTGCCAGCGTATTTGAAAATAAACAAAACGAAAGTACCGAATAAAATAAACTTTTTAAGGATCTTATAAATGTATAAAAGATTAAAAAATATATATATGTTATGGTCAATTTATGTTTTTTATTTAATTTGGTAGCATATAAAATGAAATAAATAAATAAAATATTTTTGTCCGCTTTTATTAGCCCAATACTCGTTAGTGCAACGTGTAAATCAAACTTTACTTTACCATAGAATTAAACTGCTTCCTGTAGTTCTTTCTGCATAGAATCTGTAAAGAATACTCAAGTGATGTGTAAATTCCTAATCTTTACTCTTTTGTCTCTTTTCAGTTATGCAACAAAAATTAATTGTGGGCTGCGCTTTCATTATCACTTCCGCATTAGGGCCCACCGTTTGGCATCTCTGGATCTACTCAGGGTCTGCAAATGCTAATTTCTTCTTCGGAGTAACACTGTCCTTTGCCACTGCACAAATATTCTTGATCACTGATGTGCTTTTTGCGTACATCAAAAGGGAATACACACTCAAACATGGTTCGTCTCGTCAAATTGACGGTAAACCAGCCAAATTAGTGTTACGATAATGATTACCTTAAGCATTGTATTTTTTACAAGTTTGCATTTGTACTTTTATCAAAACTGTCTGTCTTATAGGTGTGTCCTAAAATTTAATTAGAAACGAGATCCTAATATGGAACGCTAGCTTAAGACTCGAGGCGAAAAAAGGCGCAAAATATCTTTCTGACCATTGTATCTACCTAGTTAGTGACTCAGTTTGATAGACACTATATGCAGTACATTGGCACTTGGACTAAACATCTCCAGTGATTACTGATTTGATTACCTCAAAGCAGCAATGTAATTCAATAAGCCTGAGTTATCAACTGGATACTATTTTGAAATACTATGGAACCCGACCCGGGTTTTGAAGGAAGGTTATGTTTTTCGAGCGTATGTATGGTTGGGTGAGTGAATAGGTATGTATGTAACCAATTTTCGTTTGTCGCTCTGTAGCCTGAACGGTTTGATGGATAAAATAATGTTTTTTTTTTCATTTAAAACAGCAGATTTTTTATGATCGCTGGTTTGTTCATCTGTTTTAAAGTCACACAAGAGTTAGCTTTTTCAAAGGGAGTTAAGATTTAGTTAGATATTTTATTAACAAAAAAAGAGAACAAAGATTTAGTTTCCTAGTCTTTATTTTTATATCTAGAAGTGATTAATGAACAAGAGATAATTGTATTTTTTGCTAGATCATAATTGTCTTTCTTCATACACTAATAGTGTTCACGGCATTGCTATTTAAAACTTATTATGACACCTATAAAGCGACTGTACAAAACGGCGTAAAATGAAATATTAAAAAAATGTATGGAGAGAGATAGTTACCGTGTAATTTAATATTTTTATTTAACATTTATAAGTTAACCCTAATTTATGGTTTTCCATTATGCATTGTTATTAAAAGGCTGTCGCGGAGCAAAAAGAAAACATGTAATAATGAACTTGATTAAATTATTAAAGCATAATTTAATCAAATTAAATTAAAGATTAAAGCAGTAGCGCATTTACGCAGGAGCGACTGAGAAACAGATTTTCTTCATGTTCCGCGGCCGCACTTTAGAAAATTGAATACTGTAGGTTCATTTGATATTCCTGCAAAAAATATTTGGTTGTGTCCCATAGAATTAGATTAGTACCGATATTTTTAAAATTAAATGTTCATTTGATTTTATTTTGAAAGTGTTTCTTACACTTGGAAAATTAGTACTTACCTAGGTATTTTGAGTAAATACTTTTCAATATTCTGTACTCGACAGCTCGACAGGACTTCAACCTGGAAAATGCAGAAAATTAGTACCTAAGCATTTTTATTAAAAACTAAAACATTGTCACAAAGGCAGAAATCTTTTAGTCCTAAAATGCATATAATAGTGCTAAAAACACTAACACAGATCCTGGATTAAAAATCTGTACAGTGTTATTTATTTTCCTAGATCTCCGTTTTGGGCCAAAAAGCGAGCCAAAAGTGTAAACAGCCACTTAAACCACCCCAACCACCAAAAAGTGGTTTCTTAAAATTTCATCCAGCATTGGTCCAGGTATGTATGGTTCAAGTAGCTCAGTTGGTAAAGCGCCGCCCGTCGCTTACGAGATTATGATGTGGAGGTTAGAAACCGATTTTCTATTTTAGACTGGGCTGCCCAGAATTTAAATAAAGATTTAAATTTTCTAAACTCTGGGCCGCCCAAATATACACACAAGTGGGGCCTACCTACTCGTGTAAGGTTAAAACCATTGCATTTTGACTGAAACAGTTCTGATGTAACTTATGTGGTATATAAATACTAATAGAATTTTTTAAAGGAAAAATACATCTGCAAAACACGGCATGGTCAACGCTGAGTGGGATTGGAAACAACAACGCATCTTTACTCAATCCAGGAGTACCTACTAAGACTTAACCAATTAGTCCACCGGCGCGCGTCGGTGACTCACGCTAAAACTTTGCATCTGTATTTTACCATCAATTACAACTTAGGCATGTATGCGGAATCCCGATGGCTTTGAATTACATTAACTAAGTAATTGGTGATCTAATTAGTTAAGTCGTCCCTCCCTGATTGAGTAACGGTGCGTTGTTGGTTCGAATCCCGCTCAGCGTCGACCATGCGTTGTGTTTTTGTAGATTTATTTTTCCTTTAAACCTTTATATGAAATTACTTAAAGTATTATTATTAGTTTTACTTTTAACTTAACAGGCTAATTAACTACTTAGGGATTTTTCAATTATATAATGTAGACATCTAAACTTAAGGGTGTCAAAACATGATATGTCGCCGAGATGTGCGCAGGGGCACACAGTGCCGGCGGCATATTGCGGGTTAAGCTGCGTTTCCATTACGAGATGTGCGAGGATGCGCAGCTTAGCTAGGGATGCGTGACTTAAAAACCAATAGAATCGTGCTATTACGCTTTACGGTAATAATAACTTATAGGTTACGTTAGCTACCTATTACGCTATTAAGAGGAAAGGATACCTACTCTTTCTCCATACAAACGTAGTTGACTGTTTCCTCCCTGGATAAAATTATTAGAGTAAAAATGTTTATGCCATAAAACCTATATCTGCCATGACTATACCATTACGTTTTGTTTTTTTTATGTTCTTATTAGAATACTAGCTGTGCCCGCGACTTCGTCAGCGTTTTTCGGACTACCTACCCATCGCTGTGCTTGAACGGACGACCAGGGAAGTATGTTGCTGAGCAGAAGATAATCATGGCAGAGTCTATTTAAGTGTAGATTTAGCACAGCGCAGCGGTAGGTAACGTGTTGCATGCTTATAAGAAGTAGCCTTTATCGAAAAAATAAAAAAAATCGAAACCCGACTTCGAACAAAAGGACAAAACAATAATATTGAGCTCTCCTAAATACAGTGCAACCGACTTATCTGTTATGTAAGCTGAAGTCGGGCAGCTTAACTACATACCTTTTTTTTTTACGTGACTAATGTCCGTCACCGACAGGCCAATCTCATTGGGCTCCCTACCATAGGCTTATAATGTAAACCCCCATGGTGTCCCTCGCTCCACAAGTGTCAAAGCCAGTGGAAATTCCTCATGGACTACCTACATCCCGACAACGACGGCCTTTCCAAGCCAGATAACATTAAGAAAACACAATATGAAAAAAATCAAAACCCCTACGTTTTAATGTTTTTATGTTTTGATGGACAAATTAGCATCAATGGCTGATACTAAAGGTTTCATAACATAAACATACTATTTGTTTTCTAAAATGTATTTATCCGAGAAGGAAACAGTCGACTACGTTTGTTAAGTTTGTTTAAAGAAAAGAGTAGGTAAACTTTCTCTTTGAAGCCAGCTCGCTCCGCTTGCTCGTTTTCACAGAAGCTGCGCTATGGTAAGCTAGGTAAATTTACCGATTCTATTGGTTCTAACAAGAACATCGCTAGCTACGTATTCTCGCACATCTATGGTGAAAACGCAGCCTTGAATGTGTTGACACCATTATTTAACTAGTAACTTGTCTTTATACCCTACCTATATTTATTATTAGAATATCTGTGTACCAAAGTAAAATACTTAATTTTAACACAAAACACTGGGGAAATAATAAAAGCCATTTATTTTTAATAACTTTTATTAATTTCATTTTAGAATCTGGTGATAACGCAATAGATAATGTTTTCATAGTGATTCAGTATCTCGTATCTTATCTATCAGTTGATCCATAGTGTACACACCTAACCAGGCGTCAGCACGCATTGTTCTGGCATTCTTTTACATAAAATGGATTAAATAGTTTGTTTACAATGAACTTGTTGAGAAGATTTTTGTTGCTCGGTTTTCTATATTGTAAGTAGGGGGTAATATCGTGATTTGGCGCGAGTCTGAAGTAAAGTTTGGGAGTACTCAATAGATACAATTGGATCATCGCGGTTACTAAAGAATGACCATGACCGATTTGGGACTATTGAGTTTTCCAAAACGACTATACAGGACTCGTGTCCATTTTTGCGCGAAAAATAGCCACACTTGACCAATGCAAGTTTCTCGGCTATTTTTCATTTATAAAGTTTTATTTTGCATGTAGTTGGTGAAAGTGTTGTGTTGCCCAGTATACCGCCGAGATTGTTACCATGTTATCGGAATGGTGCACCGGATTTGCAAGCTCCGAGGCGACTCGATGTTTTCCTATCTCTGTTAAAGAAGATAGAACTTAACTCTCAACTGGATTTAAGAATGTTAAGTACATCTGTACTGAAAAGGTAAGTAGACACATTAATAATAATTTACCGCTTCGTCCAAATTATTTTTTATTCAAAAGACGTCTTTTCTTCGTATGTTGATGACTCATCGTCAATTATGAGACCTCTTCATTTCATGCCATGGTATAGCAAATATAGGTTTCATGGCATTAACATATTTGCTCTAATCAATGGCCCTAATGTCTTTCTTTACCCAGGGAACAGTCGACTACGGAGAATTGTATGGAAAACGAGTAGTAATATCCTTTCCTCTTAATATACCTACTTGTAACATTTAGTTTTTATTTACTTAACTATAAATTTGAAATGAAACTCATTTTTCAGTTTTAGTAGCGTTGGATTTTTTCAACGCCCGACGTTTTGAGGTCCTTGCAGACTTCTTGATAATTCAGAACGAAATCCTAGTTCCAAACTCACATCGCTCTATATAGGACATATTATGGGGTTCCGCTGCTGAGTATAAGCACACTGTTCACGGGTTTAATTTCATATCAGCATCGCGAATACCCGAGAAAAATCTAAGGATATGTTAAATAACTATAAATTTTCAAAAACCATGTTTCAGTCTTCGCTTAGACGGAGTGGAGCAATCATCGGCCAACGCAGTTGAAACTGAGTTCGTTCTACCCTACCGAGCTTCAGCGTTTCAATTCCACAAATACAAACTCCTTATGGACTTGTTTCTACCGACACAGGACTTGATCGACGTAGACGAGGTTTTGACTATAGAGGAGAAATGCCTTATGCATAGAATCATTAGTTCTTCTGTGAGGCAATGGGAAAGGGGCGATGAAAGCGTCGTCTGTCCTGTGTCCGCGCAAATAACGCTGAATATGGATACAGCGAATAGACAGAGGTAAGGACCAGCGTCCCAAGTCTGCTCTCACAATCTCTCTCTCTAATACTGACCTCTACCTTGGTTTTCTCATAAAAAAGCTTAAAATATGCCTATTATTTATCGATCTACATCTATAAAAGGCTTTGGCAATGGGAGAGAGGCGATGAAAGTGTCGTCTGTCCTGTGTCCGCTCAAATAGCGCTGAATATGGATACAGCGAATAGACAGAGATAAGGACCCAAGTCTGCCCTCACTCTCCCTCTAATACTAACATTTATCTTTGTTTTGCTCAAGTTTTGCTATAAAAAAGCTCAAAATATACCTATTATTTATGATAAAAGGCCCTGTTCTGACTCAGTGACTGATGGATGAGTGATAATCACTACAACGCACAGTAAAACCGCTCGCTGATAGTAATGGTATGAAATTTGGAGAGTGTGTCTTTATGCGATGTAGGCATCCGAAAAGACAGGATTTTTGAAAATTCCAGCGGGATCGAGACTTACGAGATTGAAACCGCAGGACACAGCTGGTCTATCTATATTACGTAACAAAACGTGTTTCTTAATAGCGATTTTGCTATACATTACAGAATCCACAGTAGATGCCCCATAGAAGAAGGTGTAGTTCAAACAGATTGGGGTACCATTTCACCGGGGACAGTTATAGCAGCCATCGCCGCGTCACTCGAGATCCAACGAGTCTCTATTAACGATATTTTGAACGCTAATATATTTAAGGTAAACTTCCACATTTTTTTACGAATGATAATATGGGACAGCCAGATTAAGTTACACGTTACGAGTAGTTTAAGCAGTTGGACCCGGTTTTTATCTTTGATAGCAGTCGTTAGGTCGAGTTAGAGGCCTTAGAGCGACCTAAAATTAGAGATTCTGGTCATTCTGCGAGCTGAACATTCTGCAATCTAGACATTCTGCAACCTGGACATTTTGCACCCACGGGACATTGTGCACCTAAACGATTTTTACTAGGTGAGCCGTTACACCTCGCCACCAAGTCAAATGTATGTATGTTGTATGCTAAGGTAATTTATATTGTCCAAACCTAATATTATAAAAAGGTTAAATATATGTGTATTGTTTGGATGGATGTATGTTTATTGTAGGTATCTCTGAAACTACTGGACCGATTTTATTGATCAAATTTTATACGAAGATACATTGCCTCATCTTATTCTAATTCTTTTTATGACGATGTATCTACTTAATTTAAACCAACATCATATTAAATCCTAATTATAACGTTGACTTGCAACTAGTAATACATATATTTGTTGAATTTACAGGAGGATATAGCAGAACCGTTGGTGACGTCAGCTATCCAAGAGTGGTACGACGATATAGAGACCTTCAATGTTACCGTCAGCCAGAGACAAATAGATACTGTTGACATTGGGAACGTTTGGGTCGCTACACTTGCAGGTCAGTATAATACGTATACTATGAGATGAGAGATGGATTGATTGTAAACAACCCCCTCCATAACTAATATATTATTATCATGCTTATGATATAGAGTCCCCACTTGGCAGTCTATAAGCGCTCCAGTTGGGATCTGCTGTACCGTAAGGTGCCCTGACGAGCACCTTCAGTTATCGACAGATCTTGACCCCAAACCTAAGTTCGTTTCTCTTTATAGGAGAACTGCCTCGTGCCCAAGTTAAATTACCTGTTGTTGAGACGGTAGCTCACTGAAGCTATAAAGCCGCTCACCACTCGCCTTCTTGTTTATTGGACAACCCCATGTTAAACTGAACTAACAATTATCATGTTATAGCGCCCCCCACTGACGGCCAACATTTAGACTTGCAGGCGGGGTCCGCTTTACTGTAAGGCCCGTCCGGTATGAGTTAGGTATAGACAGATCGTGATCTGTGATCCAGGATTACATTTCCCAGGTTTATTTGCACCGCTCGATTTTGTTTCAAATACATTCTATCTACTGAGGTTGAGATCAATGTACTAAATACTGTTTTCGGTTTCTAGGAGATCTTTCAGAAGTGGTAGTCAACCAAGGTCCCCGGGTGGGCTCGGTGGCCCAGAGGATGACAGTAGGCAGCAACAACCGATGGAATGATACCTTGCTCCCGAGGCATCACTACTTGTTCCCACAGAACAGCTCGCTAATCGACTGGCATTTCACTGATGCCGAGATCTTGGCTGGTGTTGATGGTGCGTATGTTACGACAACAATGGATATCATAAATAAATATTGCATGACGTTATACACGGCGCAATCTAGCCCCAAACTAAGCCCTAGGCTTGTACTATGGGTACTAGACAACGGATATACTACATATTACTTTTTGTTAGTAAATACATATGATATGTTAAATTCACGTAAAGCAAATAAATATTCCATAATGTTGCAAAGTTCAAACTAGCAAATTAAGCAACTAGGTTTGTACTATGGTTACAACAGAACCAAAAACAATCATTTATCACCATAATTGTCCCTGTCGGGAATCGCACACGCAAACTACTGCGGTGCATCTGGGTATTAGCACAGAATACCTTGTTCATAGAATTTATCTCTAAAAGCGCAGTGACGTCTATTATGACCTTTGTGTTTGTGTCAGGCTCAATGTATTGATAAATTTTATGAACAACACATAGCGCCATCTAGCTCTGTGTTAAGCTTATAAGCTTATGTTACGGTGTCTAAACAACGGACTTAACATACTAACTTGCCCCTTACATCTCAACATTTCAGGTCTCATTCTCTCTCACTACGTCCCCCAATGGGTAGAACAGAGACGGACGCTCCGGCTCTCTCAAATCATCGAGATGTACTACTCCCACGAAGGGGTATCCTTCGACCCCACGGTGAAGGCATGCAACCGACACGCGTTGTTCACGACCCTCTTTGACCCCGCGGACCTGTTGAGAGAGACGTCGCGGTTCGCTCACGTGTTGTCGCTGAGACAGATCACTGTCTATATCCCAGTGGAGGAGATGCAGCGGATTGCTGAAGCTGCTGTTACTGCTTTCAATGGTTATGTCTGTAAGTATGCAGTAGGGACTATTCCACATCACTCTCTCGCGCTCCTCCGTACTTCAGAAAGTACGTAAATCAGTTGGTCGCGGTAGTTATCTCTGATAGCAGACTGAAAAGCGAACACTAGGTCTAACACAAAAAAGCCTAACACTAGATGAGCCACACCACTACACGAAAAGAAAAAGTCCCCCAAACACGACCAAAAAGGGGTTTTTTGGTTGGAGGCTTCGGCCGCGGCTTGTTACCACCCACCGGCCTAAGTCGTAGCGCGTCAGCGTACTCGTAAATGCTCCATCGGACCCTACTTACATTTAAATTGATGTTTAGTTCAGTTTGTTACAATGGAACTAGGAAAGACAGAAGTTCCTGTCTTCCTTTTCCTGTTTTCCTGTGGTTGCAGTGGCCTACGTATATCAGAAAACCGATAGGTCTCTGATCAGTGATTGATTAGCCACGGCCTAAGCCTCCTATCGATGTTTTTTTTCTTTACTATCAATTCGAAGTCACATGTGGGTCAACTAAAGAGTAAATCTTGTATAATTCCAGCGACGTTAATAAGACAGCACAGCCAACAATGCCGCGTAAGTCACAGCGTGCCCGTCATGGACCTTGTGGTCGCGACGGATGGAGCTTGGAAGGGATACGATGTCCAGCAGTTCATGTCGTAAGTACATATCGCACTTGACCGGATTTTGTTGTTAGCCCGCTAATTGATTGATTGATTAATTCTTTATTGCAACACCAAAAACAAAAAATTACAAAAAAAAAGAAAAAAATAAACAACTTTAATCTAGGTGGCACAATGGGCGGCCTTATCGCTTAAAGCGATCTCTTCCAGGCAACCTTTGGATGGACAAGAAGCGAAAAAAGATGAAAGGTAGGGTGTTTGGACAGGAGAAAAGGCTAATTTGTCTCACTGGTAGGGCAAATGCCTTCTCTTAGAGGGGTAAGACATGAGTGGGAACCTCTAATTGGCTCTCCATTTCTATACCGTATACCTATATTTTGTAATAGCTCTTGATTCTCCCAAAAAAAAAAAAAAAAAATTAGTGCGCAGTCGGCCGGGATTTGAACCCTCGACACTCGTTTGCCGGACGAGTTGCGCTACCAACTACACCACAAAGGAACCCGTCGGCTTTTCGACGATACATTTTCTTCTTTTGAATATTTCAATAGTTATGTTGTGTTGTCAGCTGGATAGGTGGCGCTCTAGAAGTAAATCTCCAACGCAGTACGATATCGCTACTTCAAGGCAACACGGGCAACTGGATCGTACCGCCTTCGAACAATCTTACTGCCCTTTTCTCGCACATCGCTAATTTTACTGACGAATGTAAGTATCTATATTTCGTCTCAGAATCTTAGATCAAATATGTAAACAAAAAACTCATACATTTATTGGAAACAGACAGCTCTTTATTTACCTTTTCCTTTAATATTGACAGTTCTATGTTTACACATTTGATCTTAGAGTGATATGATCCAAGAAAGATAGCATTGTTTCAACGCTCAACGTTTCGAGACTTTTACAGGTCTCTTCTTCAGGAGCGTTCAAACAATGCTAAAAGTAATAAACACCACGCGATTAAAACCGAAAAATGTCTTTCATTTCAATACATCATCGCGAAATCAGAAGAAAAATCTACACGTGTATTTGTTATATTTCCAGGGCCAACCCGTCTAAACCTGCCAACAATAATCTCGACCGCACTACAACACTCTCTGAACAAATCTCTCGCAGAGATCGAAGGCAAGGCGAGCGCCGGCGCCAGTACAGTGGTCCTCATAGTAAGCCCGTCGGACCGGCCTTCCGCCTCCGAACTGGAGAGAGCGAGGGATCTCATGCTAACACTGCGGGCTAATTACTTCGACGTATACTTTGCATATGTTTCGGTGGAATTAAACGATTTTCAAAACATTAATAATGAGTATTTGGATTATTCGGAATTGTTTTTGGCGGTAAGTGGCCATTTTAATAAGTAAGAGAGTAAGTGGACGACTGTGTTTGTTATTGTATGTATGTACATATATCAACTTACTACTCTGGCTTCGTAAGGTGGCCGTGGTCGATTAAAAAAGCAGACGTATTTTTTTACTTTTAGATCTTCTTAAAATAAGGTATTCTAAAACGGCCTAATAAACACAAACCATTTAATTTTTTTAATTATTGTTTTTTTTTAATTTCAGACTAGATCAACATCCGTTCAGGATGTGATTACTGCAGTGGACACTTACCTGATAAAAAGCACGATACCGACCAGAGTGTTCGGACCTCAATGTTCGTTCAACAACACAGAGTTCCCACAAGTCGAATACGAAGATTTTGTCCTACCAACCAGACAAACTTCTTACAGAATACATCCATTTTATTTGAGACAGCAGAAACTTATACAGGTTCATGTAAGTAATAAAATATTAATATAATAGCCTTATTAGTGTCAGTCAGGATGAAAAGTCACTATTTTTTTATCGGCATATTTTACGTTTAATTTATGCTCATGAATTGCTTCCCAATTGCTTCTATTTACTTCCTATTCTCAGAATATTGCTTCCATCGTATTCTAGGAGTAACAAAACATTTTAAGGTGACCGTTCATTCTTAATAAACGTGGAGTTAGATCGGAGTAGTGAGAACATGATTTGCTTTTTTCTTTGTCAAGAACTTTCAAAGTTGACAGACCGAAACAAAAAGTGGTAAAATTACTCCGACCTTACTCCACGTTTATTAATAAGGCTATAAGTGTTTGTTAACTTCACGCAGCGCCATCTAGCCCCATAGTGAGCTATTATAAGCTTGTGTTATGGTGACAAGGCAACGAATATAGTACTTATATATTTTTCTTTAATAAGTAAGTATATTTTGACCCAGTTAGATAACTAATTAATTAAACATCCCATGTAGTGGGAGTTTTTGATATCTATCACGTTTGCGTTAACGTGAAACTTGTTGTTTAAAGTTTAAGCTTCAAATAACGTCCGCTAGAGGGCACTTATCGCAAACGTGATTTTAACGTTTGTCATACGAAAAATCTTGCGCTAGACCCCTAGTACCCGTACAGCGAGTTCACGCAAACCATTGCGTTTCCGTAAACGCGATACTCGTTGAAGGTTCACATTACGTCTACTAGAAACACTTGTACTTTTTTAGCGATAACGCAAACGTGATGGTAACGTTAGAGGAAAAAGTCGCACTAATGTTTCAGGTTAATGTTTTTTTTTAATTAGATTTTAGTTTTGATCTAAAAAACTAAAAAAAAAAAAAATCAAAGCAAGTGAATGTGCTGCCATCTATTTCAGGTAGTAGTTTATAACAGCGCCATCTGGGTTTACAACTCCGAAAGTCTATTGAGATAGCTCTTAAAAAAATCGCTAGGGGGCTCTGGCAGGACAAATATTATATTTATAAAAAAGGGTTCGCAAAGAAAACGATATTTTATACCACACTTGACAAATTATTTGCATCATTGTATACACAGCTGAATCTACTTAAAAAAATATTTGTTTACAAAACAAAATGGGTACGGTACCTAACAATATATGGTATTTATTTACTTACCTCTTTTATGTACTTATAAATGAGGTAAATGTAAATAATTATAAATGTAAATTACTACTTTACATAAATAAAAGAATTAAGTACGTTTTTTTACTAGAAGCCCATTCCAATCCCTTATTTCTAAGACTCCGTACATCAAAATGTAAAAAAAAGAGATTATTTCCTTGTTTTACAGTTTCGCAATGACGGTCAAGGGCAGCTGATGGTTTGCACGTGGCGAGGGGCTGAGGTCTCCCACAATTGTCAAACTATAGAAGAAAGGGGAACTTTCTTGTTTAACTACACAGACCCTTGTCTCTCGCCGGATTTTTGTCAGCCGGCGCGTTTTACCGTCTCAGTCCAATCTACTGCTAATCTATGTGCGAGTAAGTAGAAAAAAAAGACCTACAACAGACACGTCAAACTTATAACACCCCTCTTTTTCCGTCGGGGGTTAAAAATATCCATAAAAGCGTATTTATTAATTAAAAATTTAAAAAAGTAGCAAAAAGCGTAATGTCGCCCTATATTTGCGACTAGGCCCCGGGGGGATTCGAACCCCCGATCTCCTGTTTACTAGACAGGCGCTTTAACCAACTAAGCCACGGCGCCGTTGATCGAGAGGCCGAAAATAATGGTTACTTACTTTTGTATCGAAGCTAGTAAGTACTTTGACGTCATACGAGTTTTTTTTTAATGCGCTACTTTTTTTATATTTCTCCGTTACGTTTGCACCCCTTCACAAAAATATAAGATTACATTTACTCTGTGAAACTAAACCGAATTTACTAAACTTGTGTTTTTAATAATTATGGTACATACAAACTTTAAATTATTTATATTTATTTTTGTATTGTAATTTATAAGAATAATTTTCTTACAGACAATGATTGCCGGTTCCCTCACCAAGTGGGATATTACCTACGTCACAACGGCCTCAGATGTTTGCCTCTCCTTGGATCTGCAGATACAATTTCAAGCTTAGGGATACTAAAAATAATTCTAATAACTTTAGTGATAATTTTATTATAAAAAAAAATATAAAACTGAAAGAAAAAAAGTGTTTTTGTTACCCCTGGTGGGACTCGAACCCACAATCCCCGGCTTAGGAGGCCGATGCCTTATCCATTAGGCCACAGGGGCTTGATAAGGGATGTCGAAATTAACATACCAAAGCAAGGTAGGATTATTGAGAATCCTACTAATAATATTTAACGCAAAAGTTAGTAAGAGTGTGAAGAATTTAATTATTGTTGTTCCTCAATCACGCCAAAAATGACTGAAACGATTGTATACCTGTGGAGTGGAATGGAAACCTAGAATAACAGGCTACTTTTTATCCCGATACGAGATCGGGACTTACGAGAGTAAAACCGAGGCGCGCAGCTAGTAATAAGAAAAATATAAAGCACCGCAACATGAGGTATTCTAATATTTACAAAAATAAATATGTTGTAGTGACTAATTTTGTTAAAATTCCGAAGTAAACTTTACAAAGAAATAACTGTTGCAAATATGTTAGATAGAGTATTCATAAAACACCCCATTATACGATGTAAATTTAAAAAAATGTTTTTTTTTGTCGGTGTTATTTTCGTTATCACCGAACAATAGCGCTATTTCAGAACTTCACTCATCGACTCCGTGGCGCAACGGTAGCGCGTCTGACTCCAGATCAGAAGGTTGCGTGTTCAAATCACGTCGGGGTCAAGTCATTTTTTTTACATATTTTTTTTTTTCATTTAGGCAAGCACATGACTCATGACTATGGCTGATGTATATTATAAATTGTTCAAGTATGTATATTTAGTTAAGGTAAATAAATATTTACAAATTTCACGCCTAAGTTTACGATGGCGTAATCCGATTGAAGCCGTGGCTGCATAGTTTGTGATTTCATTTAGCAATGGTTTATGAATGTGATGCGTGTTAAAGAAACGGCCAAGAGCGAGTCGGACTCGTGGACGAAGGGTTCCGTTATTATAAAAAAAACATTTCTTAAGGATGCTACACACGTTTAGATTTATCTATACGATTTATCGTTGCGATAAATCGCATGCGAGAAATCTAACGCCCCTAGTGCTTACACACGTTCAGTTTTACCAGTTGCGATTTCTTTTCGCTCGAAGTAACACGTATTATGACTTGATCGAATGAATAATTTTAATATTAATATTGATAATATTTTTCCACAAGCTGTTCTTAGGAGACGATTCTATTGATAGAAGCCCAAAAATGAGTAATTTACTACATTCTGGGATGCTATTCGGCTCATCATTTCGAAGGTTCTCCTAAGATCTTCATCGAGATTTTACTCGGGACTCTCAGCTTCCAAATAAAAAAAGAATTATCGAAATCGGACTTCATATGCCGGAGTACGTCGTGAAACAATCCCCGAAGTATCAAATACTAGGTAAACTGTGGCAAAAACTGATAGGTAGCTCTTCAGTTTTATCTATGCGATTTCGATTTGATCGTCAGTTGAACTATACAGTTCTCAGTTTTGCCTACACACGTACGATTTCTCGCATGCGATTTATCTGTAAGATAAATCTAAACGTGTGTAGGGCACTTTATATGGGAATAGAGCCCCACTTAAAAGTATTTATTTTATTCTGTTTTCTTTAGTACCTATTTATTTATTGTTATAGCGGCAACCGAAATATATTATCTGCTATTGGTACAGAAGTAATCCCTAAAAAAATTAGTCAGCTATATTGATTTACTTTTCTTTGTGAAACTGTTTTTTTTTTTTTAATTTTGTTAGATTCTGCTAATAAATAAATTAAACCTTTCTTACCTAGTAGATACCTAGCCTACATAATGGTAACTAGAAACATATTATGCCCCGAAAGAATTAACAATGCAAAAAATCTGTTTCAATATCGATTCTCCCGTTTTTGAGAAAATGGCGACAGACACACATCTCTCACCCCATACGGATATAATCATCTCCATGGCCATTGAGGGTAAAGAGTAGGTACCTAGACTACCTAGGTAGGTTAGCTACGTACCTAAGTAGATTCGCAAGCTTGCTAATGCTTACAGAATGGCACTCGAAAGCTAATTTTGTAACATCTCCTAGGCCATAACGCGACTTTTTAAATATAACAAACTGGAAAAGCTTCATTCCAAAATAAGTAGAGTTGCAGACGAGACACAGGAATGGTGTCCTACTTTTAATTTCCAACTTCATTGCCAGGTACTTAGAGTTGCTTTTTCAAGTACATCGTTAGTGAATAATGACGTTTTGCTTACGGGGTTGGTTGGTGTAGTCAGGTGACCGCTTACGTGTCTGCGGGCGCCCGCTGCGTTCAAGCGAATCGCATTCTTGTATAGCTGCGCCACTATGAATTGACTCGCAACTGTCTATTGGATATATTTTAAACATGAACAATACTTCTGCAAAAACACAAAGAGCGGGATTCGAACCAACAACGCATCTTTGCTCAATCCGGGAGCACTGACTTAACCAATTAGTCTACCTGGGTCGGTGACTCATACGTCGAATCTACGCTTCCGTATTGCTCTATATAACACAACTTAGGCATGTTTCTAAGAAAGCCCAGTGCAGACTTAAGCACTTAAAAATAAAATATAATATTGCTATTGGATATTGGCTATTAATACAAGTAGAAGGAATTCGTCCACTAGATTAGTTTCTTCTCATTGGAGGTCGCGTTCCGAAGACACACTAGATTACTGAAAATTCAAAAACTTCATGGGAATGTGTTATTGAATTAACATATTTTTGATTTTGATTTTAGAGACTACATTAACATTTTCATGAATGGAAATTCATGTAATGTTTTAGGCGCACACAGAATTAAATATACCGGAACCGCTACCAAATTTACCTTCAAAGTAGGAACTTTTGATTTTTGCCAATGTCCAATGCGAAAATGTTCAAAAGTCTATCGCCTTAGGTTGTAAGTTATCTTTTAGTCCGTAAAAATGTAGAAAAATGCCAACTCATGAAACGCGTCAGATCCATCATTAAAAGAAGAATATAAAAAATGTCTTATTGCTATTAGTTAGTGAAGGAACAAGCAAAAATTATTGTTGCATGTTGTAAAACCGCACACTCTTACACTTTTTTATAGTGTGTCAGTTTACACGTTCTAGTGCATGTGCACGAACACGCCTCTGTTTTCTACGCTTGTGTGCGCCGACTATCCTCGTGTGAAACTTGGAGGTCACGAAGTGATTGGTGATTGCGTAGGAATGTACCTACCTACCTACATTTTCAATTTCAATCATGTATAATTTACAGCCTGGCAAACTGGCAAAGACATCTTTGGTGTGGCAGAAAAATGAACTAATATGCTACCTTACTGCAAACGGTTCAAAGTTTGAATTACTATCAATGAGGACTACAGTGAAGACACTAGCGCTCTCAGGCTATTTATCGTTGCCACTTATTCATATATTAGCATTGATTTTATTTTAGGCAGTTTCGCGTGTCATCGTTTCTAATTTCAGCGATGTGGTCATACCCTGGGTCATAGTTACATTATCGCATTGTGAAAAATCCTCCAAACCAAATATTCCATGGACTGTGTTTCGCCTATCGTAAGTTTTATGGGAGTCGAATGTCGACAAGTTTATAGGCAACTCGTTTTGTAACATTAGCGTGACATCAACTTTCAGGCTTTATTACTGTGACCTTCGGTCGAGACAAACATTTCATGTATCATGGAACGCCCACTGACGCAAATCATCACCCGTATTTTAATGTAAATTGATTAGCGTCCACTTTAAGTTTTTGTGAACTTTTCATACCAATTGACCCTCGTTGGTTTGCGTGCGCGTGAGCGCTGTCACATCCGTAATAATTATCTTTGTTCGTTTTGTACCCTACCTTACCTATCCTTCCTTCCATCCATATGCATTACAAATACCATAAAATATTAATAGGTATGATAATTTATGTGTTTGCATGTGTAAATAAGATCTATTTTTAAAAGAACAAAGCAACCCTTAGATACCTATAAACTAAATTTAGTTTGACTAAATTCGCTTTCCAGTAGGTACTTACTCAGTGAACTGTTTTTTCCCATTCGCATAGTTAGACCATGTTTCGAAGTC
Organism: Idaea biselata; assembly: GCA_958496205.1. NCBI lineage: Eukaryota > Metazoa > Arthropoda > Insecta > Lepidoptera > Geometridae > Idaea > Idaea biselata. The sequence continues at coordinate 23,908,800 of OY292396.1, read as the reverse complement.
ATACGTCCTGTTTTGAACAATCCGCCTGTAATCTGGGCGTTCGTTCTTGTGTGGATATTTCACATAAGTGGTAAAATTTATTTGTGCTCTCCTTGCTTACATAGGACGACGGACGACGCGACGGACGCCTAAATAATCACACTTAGGTATACCTATGTAGATCAAGCCGTTTGGGTATACCGGCCTACTAAATAAACGGAATTTGCATAGTCCGTCTATCTATAGTAGGTAAAGGATAGAGAAAGCTGTCGTATAACACTTCAGTTCGAATGCGACTTCAGGTTTTATTCTATGTTCTGACCAATGATGTTCTTATAGGGGAAGATACGGTATATTCTAACATTGCGTAGTCGAAAAATGAGCTAGAAACTCGCAGTTAGACAGTACGTGTTCACGTGACAACGGTTCCACATACGACTGAGGCTAGTGCGTCAGCTGACGCAGTTTTATAGTCTCATTTGCCGCGCTAGGTACCGTATCTGCCATTATTTAGTTTTATCTAAGGTTCTGACGAGCCGATATCTGTCTGGAACGTGCCGAACAGTGTGATCTATCACTATTTATTAATTACAACCAGCGCCCCATGGTTTCACCCGCGGAAGTCCTAATACCGCAGGAATATCGGACTAAAAGCCTACGTGTTAATCTAAATCTTCAGCTTTCTGCAAACCAAGTTTCATCGCAACCGGTTTAGTAGTTTTTGCGTGATTGAAACACAAACATCTAAACTCTCGCGTTAATCATATTAGTAGTAGGCGTTGGTAGTACGATTAGGGATAGAATGTAGATCATAGTGATCTAGATTCTATCCCTAATCCTAACCCTATCTCCATTCAGTCGTTTTAAGCCTCAAGGAAGTTGCAAGAAAGAGACTTGCCATTGTGGGCACTGAGTAGGTGCTTAGACTGTTTGTTAAGAGGATAGTCTCCATTCTCAATTTCTCCATACAAACGTAGTTTAAATTTTCCTCCCTGGATAAAGACATTAGAGCAAATATGTTTATGCCATAAAACCTATATCTGTCATGACAATGCATCTACCTTTTTATTTTGATTTATTTTCTAATTAAAATAATAATAAAATGAAAAAAATAAAAAGGCAGATGCATAGTCATGACAGATATAAGTTTTATGGCATAAACAGATTTGCTCTAATGTCTTTATCCAGGGAGGAAAATTTAAACTACGTTTGTATGGAGAAATTGAGAATGGAGACTATCCTCTTAAATTAAGACACCTATATTTTTAAGACCCTCGGCATCACATTATATGCGAAAAAAAGAAAAATATATAAGGATATGTAAGTAATCAGTTTTTCTTAATTAAATAAACGTGTTTTTGTTAGTTTTTTAAAAGTGTTTTTGTTAGTTTTTTAGGCTGAAAAAAAAACTAAGATCAAGTCGTCTACCTTGTCGACTTCTTCCAAGTATGCTGATTTTTTATCTTATATGTCTTAAATTTTAAGTAGTGACCCATGTAGTCCCATTGAGGTATGACTATGACTTAACTAGTAATAACATTTTAAGTAGCTATGTAAGTTAATATCATCGACATAGGATCTATAAATTATATTTTCTTTAGTTTTACTAAGTAGATACACGGGTACCCTTTTATCAAACATGTCAGGTACTTAGTACCCGAAATGATGACAAACCGTGTATGACGTGGGTTCGTTTAAATGGGTCAAACTTGCTACTTTTTTTAATGTCGCCCAAATTCAAAACCCATGTATGATGAACGGGGTGTTCCGGAAGGTGTACATATTAAGCCTGACGTAGGTGTCTGACCTACGTCAGACTAAATATCAGCGTGCTACGATATTCTAGCAAGTATCAACCTTTTCAATTAAAATTTAAAAAGTAGAACCTAGTACTTTACCTTACTTTTACTGTGTTTTCCGCAACTAGCCCCATAACTGGGCCTTTTTGCGTGACTTTAAGCCGTGGGTTTCCTCACGATGTTTTCCTTTACCGCAAGAGCGCAATAAAAATAAAGATACTTAATTAAGTTGATAAGAAAATAAAAAAAGTCCAGTAGTCACGGAACATAGGCACTGTCTCACTGACCTCCATGGTACAAGTCGCTGGACAGGTCATAGCGCACTGAATTTTGTGCCTATTTGATCTGCGCCATGTTACGCTGTTGTAGCGCATTTTCCATTAAAAGTGATGGTGGCCGTTCACGGAACTATTTGTTCCATAGACGGCCACCATCACTTTCAATAGAAAATGCGCGACAACAGCGCAACATGGCGGAGATTAAATAGGCACAAAGATATAATGTCATTTTATGTGGTATACCAATTCCAGCGTATTTGTATAGTTTCATTTCAGTGCACTGTCGGCACTCGGACCCATAATTGAAAAGGTTTATAATTTATGGTATTTTATTAAGACACCACTGTCCATCTGTCTATCACCAGTCACCAGGCTGTAGGTATCTATTTATATAGCAACGTCGAACATAAGGAGACTTTAGATTTAGGCTTATAAATCTTTCACTTTCTGACTCATCCTGTATTCCGTATACATGTTAATTGACGTATGTCTCCTCTTATTAGTTATTACCTACGCGTGTAAAGTAAAATGAAAAACATGTCCGGAGTCAAAATATTTTCAAAAATGTCAGTGAGCTCACAACCAGACGTAAAGAAACTTGATGACCTTTAACAACTGTCGTCTCCGGGTGGTTAAAACGACAACTGGTTGCCAGTGAATACATTTTGCTGTTATAAATTACTTTTTGATTTATTCGTATGCAACAACGAATACTTAAACTATTTATTTATTTATTCAGCCGTAGGTAGAGGTACCCTTTTGGTGTTGGCTAGGTTTTAATATTAGTTCCTACCTACCAATACCAAACTTAAAAGCTAAAGCATTACGTTAGCGTAAATAATCACGAAAATGTTAGGTAAGTTGAAAAATAGGCAGTCAAATTTACGCACACATCCGCTCCTTCTCGGAATTTTCGAATATACGCAAATGTGATTTGATTAGTTAGTATTTGCTACGAACGTGGCTACGAAAGACCTTGCACTAAGCGCTAGGGTAGGTAATAGGTAGGTACTTATTTTATGTAAACACATAGATATCTATTTTTATTGTTTACTAAAAGCTAAATATGTTTATTCAATAATTAAAAGTTACAGTACCAAACAATTAAATATCTATACTAATACTACTACTACACAATACACACATACATACAAAAAAGATAGATATTTAGATCATAGATATCTATATATTTAGCATTACTTAAAATCGGAGTTTTGTTAGTTAGCTTCCTCTTCGACGAATGGTCCTCAAGTTATTCTGTCACAAAAATCATATTCTATTTCGGACTCCCGCATGGTTTTAGCCCGTGGTTTCAGCTGTGGTTTTCTGTGTCGTTGTCGTTGCATATTCTGTGATTGCCCTTTCCTAGGATCTGTTTCTTAGTAACAGATATGATAAGCAGTATTCTGTGGCTCTAGTCTATGTATCAGGTTTTATTTATTACTGTTTTTTATTAAACATCATATTGTAGAAAATGTAGTAGGTAGTAAATCTGTAAAAATTAAGCCCATCACAGACGGTGTCACATTTTTTTTATATCAGATTTTTTCATTTTATTACTTTTAAATTTGATAATCTGAACCGTAAATATCTCCCATGCCATTACTGAATAAATCGATACCAAAATGAGATATGTTGCCTTATGTAAATTTGTTACGACTCTCCTAGGTCTCCCATAACTTTAAAGCACTTCCTAAGATTAAATGAATTTTATAACACATTTGCTCGTAAAGGGCCTCTTATTTCACCAATTTCAATATCGTAATGTATGTCATTACGTACTTGTGCGTAATCGTAAAGTAAAACGCACGAGTTTCTTTCTAATAAGGTAACACGTACGGTTTATCATGCTCCGTCTAAAACCAACGGTACTTTTTTAAATCTTAAGAAAAAAAAAGCAAAGAAAGCAAATCAAAAAGTTTTTATGTCAGAAAAGTGGTCAATATTTTATGAATAAAATTAACTTTGGGAGATAAAATATAAAAAATAAACATTGAATTCTTTAATTTAATTCATTTTGACAGTAAATTACATCTGTAACAGAAACAAAAAAATATTAATTTACTTTATTAGTAATACTGGCTGTTTTTGTACCGTTGCCTTAAAAAAAAAAAGCACTGATGCCCGCGCATCGCTAATTTGTGAACAAATAAAAATTATTCCGCGCGCTTTTTCTTTTCCTCGCAAATGTGTTATAAAACGTCGTATGACATACGTGCGCTTTGATAATTACAGCCTCTGCTTTCTTGTAGCCCTCGCCTACGGCTCGGGCTAGCAATATCGCCTCGGCTGTAATTTTCAACTTACCGCACTTGTATCATAATGTACTATTAGCTCCCTCTGTGGTGGGCTTTACCTATGCGTAGAGACAGAGACTTGCGTCAAAAATTACCTTGGATCTTGGAAGTAATCAAAAGAAAAATAGCGGAGATAACTACAGATTATACCTGACGTCCTTTTCAGTTATTATTACAGAGTTATTTATTCTTATTTTATTGACGGTACTAGCGTGGTAAGTCAACATTAATTATCCTTTCGTGTAGGTAACCTACTGGGATTTTTTAAAAAAACTTTTATTTGACTTAGAGAAATATAGACGTAGAGAATATAGACTTATACTAGAAATATTTTTAATAATAGAGACGGCAGTTTGAGCCTCGCCGCGAGTGAATTTTTGAAGATGTATTTTTCCTTATATTTCAAAACTACGTTTTATCAGAAAATTGACATGCCTACAAACTATTGTTATACTAGTTGCGCCCCGCGTTAACACCCGATTCCCTTTCCACCCGACGGTATACGATAGTGCGAGTAACTTTCAAAAATTCTCATGACCGCGCGGATTTATTTTTGCGAACGCAACCCCCGACGATCGGTCGTGAGAGATATCTACTTACACGCAGCGATGCCCGAATCGTGAAGTGAGTCGTTAGTTCCAGTCAATCGAAGGTGCAAGATGACCGCGTTCTTTGACCCGAGCAGTGGCTCGTGTAAGTATTTGGTTTTATTGTTAATTGTTTTAATTTGATTATTCTTTTTGCTTTATTTTGTTACTCAAATATCAATCTCACTAAATACAAACTATTTTTGTTGAATAGTTGTGTCCATTGGGAATAAATTGCGACTAAATTTCGAGTAGCACGATCGTGTTCCTTCGATCGTAACTGTATAAACTGATTTCAAAGGATTTTTTGTTATTGTTGAATTAAAGCTGATATTGTGGCTAAGTAGTTGTTAATTATTTTATTTTAGTGCATGACGTATCTGATTACCGTATTTTGGAACTCCTTGGGGATGGAACCGAGTCAGATATCGAAGAGTTCCATGACGAAGAAGAGTTAGAAGCACAGTCGAGTGTTCTCGCCGACATAGCAGTCGAGGACGACCACTCTGAAGTTTCAGGCGGTGAAACGGAACCTGAATCTGTGAGTCAGGTAATAACAGCAAATAAGGAACACTCTCGTAGTCTTATTTCGCGGCAAATTGGAAGCAGAAGGCGTTCTCGAGGGCGTTCTCGTGGTACCTTTTCGCAGCGAATGCAATCTCGCAGAGGACGTCCTCGAACTGCTACAGCGAATCGGCGTAACCAGCAGCAGCATGGTCATGGAGACACTTGGAAGAATATTCCTTTTATCGACAAACCACATAACTATACCGAAAGTCTACCAAAAAAACCTGTTCGCACAGCATCCGAATATTTTCATGATTATTTTGTTGAAGCTTTCTTCGAGGAGATTGGTCGCTGTACAAACTTATACTACATGCGTAAGACTGGCCAAGAACTCAAAACTACAAAAGCCGAAATAGCTAAAGTATTCGGTGTGCATCTTCTCATGGGATGCCTTCCATACCCACGAATGCCGATGTATTGGCGAGCTAATATGAGGGTTGGGCTTATTGCCGACAAAATAGCTCGCGACCGATTTATTACAATACGCAATGCTCTTCATGTAGTTGATCACGATCAGCCAACTGAAACAGAGACCAACAATCCACTATGGAAAGTGCAACCGATAATCAAACGGGTTCAGGCCACTTGCAACAAACTAGAGAGAGTTCCTTCCTATTACTCCATAGATGAGCAGATGATACCTTTCAGCGGCCGGTGTTCCTTGCGTCAGGTCGTCAAAAATAAACCACGACCAGAAGGTTTGAAAAATTTTGTTCTCACTACCAGCGATGGTCTGATGCTCGACTTCGAGATTTTATACGGGCTAGTACAATGTTTACTGATATCTTCTTTGGGTTTGGGTCCTTCTGTAATACTCCATTTGACACGGAGTGTACCACCTGGAAGTGTATCACGATCGTTTTTTTTACCACGGTTCCTTTAGTAGAAGAAATGAATCGGAGAAATAAACATAGTACTGGCACAATAATGTTTAATCGTATCCCGGACCGAGCAGCTTGCAAATTCAAACCAGATCATACTTTAATACCTACTTTGTGATCTCGTTTTGTTCCTAAAAGTTAAAATACCTAAGATCTTATGTTAGTCAGGGGTGGACTATGTTTAAATTTGAGAAGTATATTGATTTTTGTTTATTTTGTGGTCACATTTTGTTACTAGAAATTAAAATAATTGTGATTTTATGTTAGTCAGAGGTTGACTATGGTTAATTTGGAAGTTTATTGATTTGTGTTAGTTAAATAGTTGAAAGAATGTTTATTTTTTTGTTAAATGATTAGGACTGATTAATGAAGACGTTATGCAAATAAATAAGCGATAATTTGTACTTATTTCGATGTTTTATTTAAGAAAAATAAAATAAAAAAGACTACACTCATTATTGTGAGACTTGTAGATTATTCCTAAGTGTCACGATAGTGAGGGCAGCTTTTCAGGAAAACGGAAAATTCAGGATTTTTTTTTTGGATTTTTCCTAGCATCTTTAGACTCTTAGGATACCCCCCAACTAACTTTTTTTTTAATATTTGAAACTTTTTTTTTTCGGGTGTAAATGGTTAAGTAAAGAATAGAAGTAAAGCTCCTAAAATGTGTGCGATAGCTCATTCGATTCGGAATGACGTCTAGAAAAATGTTTTTTAAGCATATATTAGCACATAAAAAAATGCGATTGTTATTAACAAAATAAGATTTAAAAAGGTATTCAGTTTTTCGTTAATCATTTCTAGAATAATGATATTTAAGGAATTTTGAAAAAAGATCCTGAAAGAGGAGGATATTTCCATTAGTAATGTCCTAACTCCTGGAACTCTATCTCTATTATTTATATTGAAAAAAAAAACCGTTGAAAATAGGTCTCCGCGCGGTCGTTACGGCATAGGCAAAAATCCGTATATTATCTCAAATATTTTTTTTATAGTATTAAAAAACAATTTAAAAATTTGAATAAATTATGGTGTAATCTAGACACTTGAACGAAAAAAACCTTGGTGAAAAAAAAATGTTAACGTCGATTTTTCAAAAAGTTAGACCATTGTTAATTAACTAATTTTTCTCCAATCTCTGTTTTTATAAATTACGGCATAAAAGTTTAAATAATTGGCCTATAAATTTTTCATTTCGTGGAGCTCTTCTCACTAAGGTACTTTATAAAGTAATAAAAATTGTTTTTATTAAAGTTTATTATTTTGTAAAATATAATTCACTCATTTATTTTATTTCTTAAATTTAAGTTTTTATAAAAATAAACTACATACAAAATATATACATTACTACAAAACCTATAAACAAAATTCCATCTAAGTAACAAACTTATATAAAATTCTATCTACAAGTCCTATAAACAATGTATAAATTTTGTACAAAAACAGTAAATTACTATAAAAACCTAAACCTAGAAGCCCGTCGGCAGCGGGGCAGGGCCCAGGCTACCGATGGTTAGGGACGCAGAGACAGGAACCTTCTGACGATACGTGCCGTATCAAGGACGACTGCCTTCTGAATCTGACCCTTGACCCAACCGTCTAGCGAAAGCCTCTTAAGATGTTGGTCGAGGCTCTTCGCTATTAATCCATTTGCCGACACGACTATCGGAACAATACTTGTCGAATCAACGTGCCACATGGCGGTAATCTCGTGGGCCAAGTCCAAGTACTTAGTTTCCTTGTCCTTTTCAGCCTTTACGAGATTAACGTCATGCGGAACGGTGATATCGACGAGTATTGCCCGTCGTTCCGACCGGTCTACTATCACGATGTCAGGTCTATTGGCGATAATAGTCCTGTCCGTGATAATAGACCGGTCCCAATAGAGCGTGGCACGACCGTTTTCGAGAACTGGAACAGGTGCATATTGGTAGTATGGCACCTCTTGGTCCACAAGTCCATATTTAAGAGCAAGTTGCTGGTGGATGATCCTGGCCACCAAGTTATGTCTGTGCAAGTACTCACCATTGGCAAGATGAGAACAACCGGAAATAATATGCCTGAGTGACTCTCCGGGATGGTGGCATGCCCGACAAATATCGACCGTACCATCCTTCAGGATATATTTCCTATAATTGTTCGTCATCATTACCTCGTCGGCAATTGCACAAACAAAACCTTCGGTTTCCCCAAAGAGATCACCGAAACGTAGCCAGTTCACCGACGCAAGGAGGTCTACATCGGGGTCCGTAAGGACCCGATAAAACCTCCCATGTAGCTCCTTGCTCTTCCATATGTCCTTGCGGTCCTTGACGCTGAGTATCGAGGGTTTGCGCCAGTTCTCTTTTGCCAAGGAGAGCGGGGTAAGGTTCTTGTCCACTGCTACCACATCGCGATGCATCCCACTCTCGGAACCGAGAAAATATTCTCTGAGACTGCACACTTCCCGGTTATGTAGAGTCTTAGCATTTAAAAAGCCTCGACCACCACACTTCCGGGGAATGTACAATCTCATCACCGAAGAGCGGGGATGAAGCATGCGATGGGCTGTTAGCTGTGAACGTACCTTCCGATCCAGGGCGTCAAGTTCAGTCTGAGTCCACCTGAGTACACCGAAAGAATAGATGAGCAGAGGCATAACCCAGCCATTGAAAGCTCGCACCTTGTTTCCACCCGACAAAAGACTGTTGAGAACTTTTGTTAGGCGGCCAAAGAAACGCTCTTTCACTGACTGTTTTACATCTCCATCAATCGCTAAAGCTTGCGACATACCCAGGTATTTGTATGTTTCACCTTCGGAGAGGGATCTGAGTGATATTGTCTCTGAGAGCTGCAAATTCGATGAATTCACAACTCTCCCTCGCTGCACATGTAAGACCGCACACTTATCGATACCAAACTCCATATTGATGGCTTTGCTGAAATTATCCGTAATTTCTAACAAGGACACCAATTCCGGTTTTTTGGCAGCGAAAAGCTTGAGATCATCCATGTACAGCAAATGAGAAATAACCTCACCCCCTCTCCGAAGACGATAGCCTAACCCTGAATTCCCCAGCAGTGTGCTAAGAGGATTCAGAGCTAAACAAAACCACAAGGGACTCAGACTATCGCCCTGGAATATACCCCTCTCAATCCTTATATAGTCCTCCGGATCAAAAAAAAAAGTATCTCCACTACCTGGTTGACGAAGAACCGTGATCCACTGCCTCATACAAGAGTCTAGGAAAGCTCTTAGAGTTGCATCAATTTTATACAACTCCAGCACTCTCCGTAACCAAGGATGAGGCACCGAATCATAGGCCTTCTTGTAGTCAATCCAGGCAGTAGAAAGACTCCCTCTACTCCGGCGAACCTGTTGGCAAACAGCCAAAATTAACAAATGAAATTTCTAAAAAATGTTTTAAAAATTTGCAAAAATTTCAAAAACAGCAATAATAAGATAATACTAATTTTTTTTTTATTAGAAATATCATTTGTTGTTAATTTAAAAATATTATATTTAACAAAATAATAACCTTTAACAAACATTTTTTTAATTACTTTATAAAGTACCTCAGTGAGAAGAGCTCCATGAATTGAAAAATTTATAGGCTAATTATTTAAACTTTTATGCCGTAATTTATAAAAACAGAGATTGGAGAAAAATTAGTTAATTAACAATGGTCTAACTTTTTGAAAAATCGACGTAAACATTTTTTTTTCACCAAGGTTTTTTTCGTTCAAGTGTCTAGATTACACCATAATTTATTCAAATTTTTAAATTGTTATTTAATACTATAAAAAAAATATTTGAGATAATATACCGATTTTTGCCTATGCCGTAACGACCGCGCGGAGACCTATTTTCAACGGTTTTTTTTTAATATAAATAATAGAAATAGAGTTCCGGAAGTTAGGACATTACTAATGGAAATATCCTCCTCTTTCAGGATCTTTTTTCAAAATTCCTTAAATATCATTATTTTAGAAATTATTAACGAAAAACTAAATACCTTTTTTTTTAAATCTTATTTTGTTAATAACAATCGCATTTTTTTATGTGCTAATTAGAAATGGGCCGACTAGTCGCCGACTAGTCGCCGACTAGTCGGGAAAGCTAGTCGGCAAATTATGCCGACTAGTCGGCAACTAACAATTATACAATAAAACCAATATTTATTCAATTAGTAGTACAGTTTAGAAGGTGGGTAATCAGAAAATCGTAAACAAATCACGTCATAGCTTACATACATCATCTAAACATCTAAAATGTCATAACTATGCCTCAGCTCCATTTTTTTTCCAACTTATATTTTTATTTCAACCGTTTTTTCGAAGTTTCGCTACAGTTTTCGAAGTGCAAACTTATCCAAAAATTGCAACATCGCCGAGTGATCATGATTAACCCAAATATCTCGGAATTGTAATGATCTGCATTGCCGACTAGTCGGCCGACTAGTCGGCAATTTTGGAACCGACTAGTCGGCTAGTCTGCTAGTCGGCAGAACCCCTAGTCGGCCCATCTCTAGTGCTAATATATGCTTAAAAAAACATTTTTATAGACGTCATTCCGAATCGAATGAGCTATCGCACATATTTTTAGGAGCTTTACTTCTATTTAACACGTTTTTAAACTTAAGATATACGATATATCTATAAGATATACTTACAATTTTAAACTAACATTCTAGTAATATTATTTAATAACAGGGTAGGTATTTACTAATAAAAAATACCCCGTTATTACATAGTATTCGTATACGTAGGTATGTCAAAAAGAATTATAGAGGATGTCCACTTTTTTTACAGCCGAGGTTCAGTTTAACGATAATGTAGGTATTTATTTTAATGTAAATACCGCAGTACTTAAATACATGAAATAAATCACGTAACAATGTAGGAAAGAACGCTCTTAAATATTCGCTGATTCATCTTATTATTGAAAAGCCTTTGCATGCAATATTGTAGGTAGATAACGTATGAAGGCTGCAGGCACCAATGGCCAGATTCAGAATCAAACAGTGTAAATACCTAAGTTAAATAGTTAATAGGGAGTAGAAACTGGGTCTAGAGCATAATATTGAAAGTCATTACATGGGTGGTCGCTACATCGAAAACTAGAACTGTACTTTTGATATCGTGCACCGTCGATGCAATGTACTATCGATATGATGTCGTTTCGAAGTAGCGTATAATAGGTACCTTCGATATAGTGAACTGTCGATGCAGTGTAACATCGATATTATGATGTCCTTTCGATGTAGCCTACCATCGGTGTTACTTTCGCTACTACCTTTCTATGTAGCGACCATCGTTGTAGTGACACCCGTAGAAACTACGAATAAGTATTTGTTCCACGTTAGGAATCGAACCAGTAACCCTCGTCGCAACAGGATAGGCATTCCCTGCCACAACTTAGGGACTTGATTTAGGGCCAGTCTAATCATCTAACTAATCCATAACTAAGGGTTTTACCTTTTGAATACGGAACACTAAAAATAATATCGAAATGCTATGGTAAACGTGTTGATGAATCAAATGCGTTTGCACATCGATAGGTTCATACAAGTTTATTTGATTAATTCTCATACCTACAATATTTATGTTATTTAGTTAAGGTTACTTTAATTTGTGTCTCGAGTCTCGACTTAGGTAACGTAAAGTAGCGTTGGTATATATATATAGGAAGTAAATACCTAGGTGAGTATAGAGTACACGAACGATCATTGAGCATGTTTGAATTAGTTTCGGTGTCAATGCTAAGTTACCACAAAAATGTGAAGGTGTGTTTTTAGGTAGCTACCTAACTGATTGCATCATTTTTCATCATGTGGAAACTTAATCAGCGTTGGATTAGCACGCCAACAAGTTAACGTAGTTGGCGCAAGCAGTTGTTAATTGGTGTAAACGTAGGATTGTTGCCTTTGTAATTGTACGTAGGTACACATCCTTATTTGAAATTTCAACGGAGGTAGGTGCCTTACTTGTTGAATTCTTTATAGGTAGGTACCTCTCCCACATAGGTGCGTCTAGCGGCCGATAGCGATCTTTGGCGCATTAGTGCAGCGTGTGTAACTTCGTAGCCGTCCTAATACAAAAAATGTATAATAAAATGAAACAGATACCACAATACCGCAATGCGATATTCTACGCAGGACTAAAATAGTGTCTACGTTTGCGCAGACACAGTCGCCGATCCCTAACTTCTGATCTACCCAGGGTCCCAAGTCTGCTCTCACAATTACAATATGGCAACAAGACGAGTACCTACGTGTCAAGTGGAAGCAACTGGACACAAAAAAGGTTTATGTCTGCGTAAGGAGTGGCTGATTTCATACTGGTTATATAGAAACCAAATATTCATTGGTAGCTTGTATCCGACACAAGAGACAAAAGTAACTGCGTTTGGCAGCAACACCTAAAATTTCATGAGTTATAAAAAAAACAACACCTAATTTGAGTTATATGCCTACCTACCTACCTCTTTAATGCCCGAAGCTTTTATTAATCACTAAGAGGATATTTTTATATGTAGGAATATATTTTTATAGTTTGTTGGCTTTTCCGTGATGAGGCTGAGGTTAGGTAAGTTAAGTGCAAAACTCTACACATGAGTCTCTAAAGTCTCTATATTAGTGCCCAAAAGACATAAATAACTGCATATGCTACAGTGTAGAATTATCTTAGCAATAAATTTCCAATTTCCGTTACCTACTTAGTTAGGGTATCGCAAAACTAGTTATTTTCCCCTTTAGTTACACCCACAACAGCTGTTAAAACTAGTTCTTGATAGCCTACTTACACGTGTATGCAAAATACAAATGTGTGACGAATATGCCTCTCTAAACTAAACACTTGGCAGTCATTGTTTTTCAGTTTTAAATGTGAATAACAGGAATAAAGAGTAGGTTGGTTTGTATCTCCGAGCGAGTCACATGGCTACGTGACAGCGATAGTGCTCTGACGCACTCAGGGGCTTGGTTCGAACAACCAATCAGACGCCGCCAACGGACAGGCTCGTCGCCTCACATTGTGAAATATCAAAATACCTTTGTAAAATACCAATATACACAAAATATACATGAAAAGTTACTTTTGTTATCTCGACTTGGCAAGAGACCGGTTTTTTGTTTTTTTTTAATAGTTGCAAAATTAGTCCGTATTGTGGGTGTGTTGAAGGCAATCGGTTGAAGGTTTTTAATGCTTTTAGTGTATCGGCAATGCTAGTTAAATGGGTAGGTATTTAAGGTCTAATTTAAAGTAGGTGAAGTACCTACCTAACTAAATATTCTTTTTTACAAGCACCGCTCGGTCACACGACAATAGCCAAAAAATTAAAGTTTAATCTTGCTGATGCAATATTTCGTGTTGTTAGGCGAAGGATTGCGTGCGTGGAGGCGAACACATGACCGTGCATGTGTAGGCATATACTACCTATAGATATACAGCACACGTATTGGCGCTGGGTGAGTATGGGTATCATGCCACGTTCCATGGCGCGCGTGTTGCAAACCGCATGCGCCAGCGCAGAGAGCTGCCTACTGCCACACCTCCATACCGTCTGTGCAAATTCTACCGACATCATACCTACTTAGGTTGTTTGTACGCAACTTTCTAATTACTTGACGTTATCGACCTCTGGTTTTTATAGACCGAGCGAGCGAAGCGTCTCTGTTTCAAGTCTGGCAAAATTTGCTCACTTCTGTCAGTACAGTATTAACAAACATATTGACGATGACGTACAAGAATGCCACTTGGTATCTATATGTTTGTTAGTTCTCCTCCACAGGTCGTATTTTTCAAGCGATTTAACATAACTTAGTAAGTACAATACAAACTAGCTGTGCCCGCGGCTACGTCTGAGTTGTTCAAACAACTACCTACCGCTGTGCAAAAATCCGCACTTAAAAGGTCGTCCATCGGAGTAAAGATATTGCCAGGCGTTACCGCACCTGGCAGCATCTTTCTTCACTGGTCTTTCAGTTGCATATCTATACTTACAATTGTATTATAAGTATAGATACAGAATCTAAGAGCATATAGCTTAGCCTGCTTTTAGATTTTTGTCATAGGGGATTTCTTCCACAAAGGGTGCTACTTGATATAAGTATCTTCGCACTAAGAGAACCGATTTCAATGATTTAATTTAAATTTTAGTAAATTTTAATTAGTACCACAGACACTAGGTCAGGATATGAGGTGAATCTTTGGAGTAATGAGCATAATAGCTTAAAACTTTAGTTCCTTGCAATAAAGTGCTTGCGAGGTCTTCTATACTTTTCGCAGAACTACTAGTACCTACCTACCTATAGATCAAAAGGTGCGCGATGTTGTACCTACATTGGATCCAAAAATAGGTACCTACATACCTACTCAAACGAAGAAAATAAGATGATACCTCCATATATCCTAAAAATAATTTTAGAAAATCCTTCAAGTATAAAAAAGAAACGCCTTGAGCTTGCCTTCAGTTAAATATAGACAATTCATCACAAGAGAAGTAATTTATGTACGCTAAAAAAATTAAGTAGAGTATATAAGTGCATACGTAACTTCCCGATTACGTAATTAATTATTGGAACCGTAGGAGCAAATTGTTATAAATTGATAGGTAGGTGCCAGTAGGTACTGCCAGTAGAAACTTACCTAGGTACTCTAGTTCGTCGTAGATCATGAATTGGCTCCATAGCCGTCGCCAACTTTATTAAAAAGGTTGATCGATATTAACTGATGGCGAACAAGAGCGGAATTTTCCGACTTTATAAATTGGCAGACTGAATGAATATATAACGTTTGTATAAACAAAGTACTGGTGCCTACATACTAAACATCCTAGTTTATTCACTGCAATGGCTCAAACTCGAAAATATTTTATTAAGCTCCCATATCTCCTTAGATTTCACAATCTCCTTGGATTCCTCACGATTACTTTCTGGCGCACCGGATTCTTATCGGTTTTTTGGAAATACTTTTAGGGTTGTTTTGTAAGTCGATTGTCAATGTTGTAAACTATGGTATCAAGTTCGAAGTAAATAATCACGTTGATAATAAAGTTCTGTACCTAACACTACGTAATAATTAATTAGGTACTTAGGGGGCGTCCATAAATTACGTGAGGTGTTTTTTGAAATTTTCTGTCCCTCCCTCCCCCCCTGGTGAGATGTCGTGAGATTTTATTCAACCCCCTCCCCCATCCTCCAATCTCACGTGAGATTTTTCAAAATGTGGGTTTCTTACGTAAACGCGTTGGATTGATATTGTAAAAAGAAAAAAAAATTGCTTCAGAGTGTGTTCAGTTACTGAAGCAATAAAATACAGCTCCGGTAGCAGATTTTTTTTTTCAGTGTGTACCTACAATTTGGATTAAATGGACCAAAATAGTATTTTTTTTTGTTTCGATCAGAAAAAGAATTGCGTGATATTTGCCGAGACCACACCAACGTAAGATTAGATGAGATTTGACTCGACCCCCTCCCCCCCTTAAACATCTCACGTAATTTATGGACGCCCCCTTACTACATTTTTTGCTTACTAATTAATAATTATACGATGCATTTTTTTTATTAAAAGGTGTGGCAAGAATTTAATCGAGGTCATGTGAACGTATCTTTTAATAAGAATTCAGTATTTGTGCTGAACGACTGACTGTCTATAAAAACCAGAATAATTTTGTTTGCACGTGAATAGAATGAGATGACAATGGTAGGAATTTAATTTTTGTAGATTTAAATTGTCTAGAATTACCTACAACATATAGGTGATATATTCCCTTTATGTCGAGTCCCGGTATGTCGAGCCGAAAACCTTGTCTCGCTTCTATTACCCCTATGTCGAGCTTAGTTTTCTGTCCCGTTTCTATGCCCTTTATGTCGAGTTAATTTACCGCGCTTTTATTACCTTTATGTCGAGTTTGATAATATCATATTTTAGAAGTACAGTCACGTTCAATGAAATGTATACATGCACATAATTTAGAATCAATTTTTGCACAATGACGCATTAGTGATTTTACATAAATTAAGTACAGCTATATTAAGACGCGTTGTCGGTGTATCTAAAATAATATGTAAGTCATAAGCCATTTATTCATAACAAAATTACATTTGTGTTGAATATTTTGAAATAATATTAGGTCCTTACATATGAAATTGGCGTTTTGTCGTACTGGCCACTTTGATCTCAAATATCTCTTCTTTGGTTAAGGATTCCAATTTCAAATTTATACAGCTATTTATTCATACATTTGTATTTCGAAAACCGTAATTCATTTGCTTTGTCCTCGTTTGGTTTTTTCTTTGCGTCACGCAGTTTACAAAATGGAAAACTTGAAATATCGCGTTATTTACGAGTACGAGTTCCACCGTGATACCAGTGCTGCAGAAACGGCTCGAAGGATTAATGATGTGTATGGCGGCGGTGTCGCAAAAGAAAACACAGTGCGTTTTTGGTTCCAACGTTTTCGTTCTGGAAATTTCGACCTGCAGAACAAGCCCCGTGGACGGCCGGAGACTAAAGTTGCTAATGAAGAATTGAAAGCTATTGTGGAAGCAGATCCATCGCAAACCACGTCCGAGTTAGCTGCAGGCTGGGGTGTTAGTGATAAAACTGTTTTAATCCACTTGAAGCAAATTGGAAAGGTGAAAATCCAAATCCTGCCCCAAGCGAAAATTGACTCAAAAAAAGTTACCTGTGAGCGTTTGGTGGACTAGTGCCGGTGTCGTTCACTACAGCTTTCTTAAATCTGGCCAGACGATTACAGCAGATATCTATTGTCAGCAACTGCAAACCATGATGGAAAAGCTATCTGCTAATCAACCGAGGTTGGTCAATCGCTCTAGGCCACTGCTGCTTCAGGACAACGCTAGACCACACACTGCACAACAGACGGCTGCCAAATTAGAGGAGCTTCAATTGGAATGTCTAAGACATCCACCGTACTCCCCGGACCTGGCTCCAACAGATTACCATTTTTTTCGAAATTTGGATAACTTCTTGCAAGGGAAAAAATTCAACTCCGATGGGGCAGTCCAAAGCGCCTTCAAAGATTTCATTGATTCTCGTCCTAATGGTTTTTTTAGTAAAGGGATCAATGAACTACCTATGAGATGGCAAAAGTGCATAGATAGCAATGGTACATACTTTGATTAAATAAATATATTATTATAAAAAAAAAAGACTTTAAGGGAGGAATCCCTTACAAAACGCCAATTTCATATGTAATGACCTAATAAATAACAAAATTTATTTTACCTTCATAAATAATAATCATAATCGCAATCATTAGTAACATAAACAGTGAAAGAAAAAAAAATAAACAAATTACACTTTAAAAACTTAAATAATTCAAAATCAAAATGTAAAAAAGTACAATACAATATACATATATAATACAATGTAATGTATATACATAAGCGCAACCCAAGTTCGAATATCAGGAATGTGCGAAAGAGAGGTGACATCTAAGACTTACTTAAATGTCACCTCTCTTTCGCACATATATGTATACTTGTCCCTCTTACACATTTATCAATCAATCAATTCATTTATTTCAGATAATACATCCATATAAAAACATTACAAATTACAAATAAATTCTATCTTAATAATAAAATAAAGTTTTAAATTAATGTCAAAAAATAATAAAATAAAGCTTTAAATGAATGTCAAATAATAATAAAATAAAGTTTTAAATTAATGTCAAATAATAATAGAATAAAGTTTTAAATTAATGTCAAATAATAATAAAATAAAGTTTTAAATTAATGTCAAATAATAATTAAATAAAGTTATGAATTTATGTCAAATTGATTCAAAATTAAATAGAAATGTCCAATAGAATAATTAAAATAATACAAAATTTAATAAAAATGAGCAAATAAAAATAAAAGAAAATAAAAACAAAAAATTATGTCACCAAAATAATGTAAAAATAAATATTAAATGTAAGAAGGACCGCTGGCGTGCAGCTGCATCCACCTCTTTAGCATCGGCGAGTCCCATCGATCGGACAATACGCTCAGGATACCATTCGGGCTACCACGCTGACGCCTTAATAGCGAGGCGCACCTTTTTCTGATTACAGCGTAAAAATCGTCAGTATGCGCCTCAGCAAACATAGCGGAAGCACTACAAAAACGTGGGAACCCTACCAGTATCCTAAACGTTTAACAGCAGCAGTATCCTATGCTGTTTAACATTTGCAACAATAGTGATGATTATACTGTGATTTATTTAGATTAAGAAAGTATTTTTTTAATTAAAATTGAAGAATTGTTATATACGTGATGATTATACTGTGATTTATATGTTTAGATTAAGAAAGATTAGATACATATGTCGCGTCAGCGACGGCCGGACGCAACATTGTTTCGTCATCTTCGCTATTGTTCATTCTCACGATGGTGATTTATGGGTAGTAGGAATAAAACACTTAGTATTTCGCTGTTTTGGGCGGTCACAGACGAGTCTTTGGTGCACGTTCGCTCTCCACTAATGCTCGAAGATAACTGCCTTCGATCCACCGAGCGCACGCGCACCAAGGCCTTGTCCAGGCGCATCGACAACTTGCACTCGATACTACCTGCGTTTCCGCCCGTTTGAATGACAATTTAAAGTCAAATCACATTTCACAAACAAAATGAAATACACTACGTCCAAACAAACATGAAACCAAAACTAATTAAATTGTAATCAAATCAAAGTTAACGTTTAACATAATCAAAACAATTAAATGATGTAATTAAAATAATAACAACTCCTATTTGACTATACTACGTCACTTGTCGGTGAATTTACTATCGCAGCGCCACCGATTTGCGACACATATATGAAAATAAAAGTAATAGAACAAACAATAAAACAATTTTTTATGCCATTGGTTTACATCCCTGACTGTATCTGTTCACCAAACTCGACATAAAGGTAATAGAAAGAATTTTTAAATACGTGATGATTATACTGTGATTTATATGTTTAGATTAAGAAAGATTAGATAACATATATGAAAATAAGTAATATAACAAATAATAAAACTTTACATCCGTGACTGTACCTGTTCACCATACTCGACATAAAGGTAATAGAAAGCGTAAATATCAATACTTTGGAGAACAATAGACTTCCAGACTCGACATAACGGGACTCGACATAAAGGGAATGAATCATATAGGTAATAGGTAGTAAAACCTCACTCTAATACAGGCGCGCGAAGTACCTACAACATAGGTAGTAAAACCTCAATCTTATACAGGCGCGCGAAGTACCTACAACATAGGTAGTAAAACCTCAATCTAATACAGGCGCGCGAAGTACCTACAACATAGGTAGTAAAACCTCAATCTAATACAGGCGCGCGAAGTACCTACAACATAGGTAGTAAAACCTCAATCTAAAACAGGCGCGCGAAGTACCTACAACATAGGTAGTAAAACCTCAATCTAATACAGGCGCGCGAAGTACCTACAACATAGGTAGTAAAACCGCAATCTAATACAGGCGCGCGAAGTACCTACTAAGTAAACTGTGCTATATTTTAAGTATAACCTTGACTTTTAGGCTGAGTGTTGGGGTGTTTCTTGTAGATCGAAATCTGATACGGTGAGGATACTCCTTGAGGCCATTGTGTGACTATGGTGCTCTAAACCAACCAACCAAACATGCCGAACTATTTTCCTACTTTTCGTGTCCTGAGACCCAAGGACCTAATTGAGGCCACAGAGGCTACTGTGGACGTGGCTACTGGACAATTTATTCACCTACATCAGACAATTTTGAGCCATTGATACGATTCAAAGAAGATTCTAATATCTTTTGGATTTTATTTGAGTGAGACGTATTCAACTTTTATCGCCAAAACAAAATTCTTAGGGTTGGTGTTGGTAGGTACTTCATTTGATACAATAATTGCAATTGTGGGAACAAATACTTAGTCAATTGAGATGGATCTTAATCAAGCAAAGACGGTTCTTCAAAATAATTGAGGTTTATTGCGTCATCAACTAATCATAATGTTCAAACGCTAGAAAGATGATGACACAAAATTTCGACACACTAACCGCAGTTACCTACCTAACCTACAACTTGTGATATTTCTTAACCCGGAAGATAATGTCTGAAGATAGTTAACTGATCTATTATATATCAATTAGGTAGGAACATAGGTAGGGTATCTGGGGGAAACGGCCATCCATATTTTTTGGCTAAGAGGTTGAGTTTGTGATTGTGAAGTGGAGTTGGGGCGTGTAGAGTTATAAGCTTGGCTCTACATGACATTCGATAACTTTTCGTCTTGGCTACATATTGCATGAAAACGTTTTTAGGTGAATTTTATTGAACAAAACAATTTATATTTGCATAAAATCAACAGATGTTGTAAAGCAACATCGTCATCGTCTTCACATACATTCTTTGCCAGTGGATATCCTGTAGATAGACTTCACGCGTGTTATAAATTGTTCTAATAAACATTCGTTTTCTTTTCTGTGAGGCAGAATGTTCTCGACTGTACTCCAATTGCAGTCGATGCGCGGTAGGTAAGTACACGAGTGTGAACTGTGAACACTTACTTCGGCGTTTTGTTTCATAAACATCGCCTTATTCATCAATCGAGCGGAAAGTTACAGTAAAAAGTAACCATGTCCACGTCTATCTGAACGTGTGCTGGAAAGACGAAAGTTACTTTTAATCTAATTTCTTGGAAAACGTTTTGCTACTACTTGAAACTAGTTATATGAGCAATTGCTCAATAAGCCTAGGATCTATTAATGTTAAATTAACCCTATGTGGTTGGAAGAAAAGTGTAAATACAAAGCATATAGGCATGTCATAAAGAGCAAATTATGAGTTGGTACCTAATAATAATGTCCAATTCCAAGTATAGAGAGACGAATAATCTGCTGAGAGTTTGGTTCTTGAAAGAAATTCTTCAAAATGAGAGGGCCGAACTAATTGGTACATTCTTAAAAAAATATGGTCACCCCATCGTCGTTGGCACATGCATCGAGACTCTGGAACATTTTGTTTGGGAACGATGGAGTACCAGAGCCCAATCCGTATACGAATTTCTATTTGTGCCTCGTTGTAGGAAGACGACGAAATCAAATAGGACCGCTCTACGCAGAAAATTTGCGTTGACATTGATTGTCATTATAGGTACAACAACAGTACAACAACCATTGGCTGCTGTACTGTTGCTATAATATCTGCGAACTCACAGCACTACCAGTCGTTCATGAAATACAAATTTTGAATGACTGTATTCAAACTATACAAATGACGACAATTCGTTATTATTACCTATGTAGGCATGTTATATTAATGAATTATTTAACCTACTTACCTACCAACTGTAACATTTAAATTACATAGCTAAAAGGAAAGCGAAAGGTCGAATCAAAACATTGCATAGTCTTAGTTTTTATAATAATACTTACTACCTAGTAGTTATATTTCTGGACATCGTGTGTACTACTATGTAGGTAATAATCGAAAAATATTGGAGTCTAAAGTTCAATTCATTGTTTTTAAAAATATGTAAAAAGTGGTTTTTGGACTTATTAACAAAGAATTTGATTAGATCATGAAATTGTGATTAGGTAGTATTTATGCTAGGTATTATTGTGCCTATATTATCCGGCTCGCTGACGCAATGCTTTAGCCAGCCAAGGCTGTCCATAGTCCGATGCACCGCTCGCAGGTACCAACTAACTGATTATTATTTCGCGGTGTAGAGCCGTGATTGGCGGGCTTCGGAGGCCTGGCCGGGTGTGTCGGAACGTGTTCTGTTTCGCTCACTCAAATGCCACTAGCTGCTCAAGGTGGTGCTGCTGTCTGCTGACCTAAGGAAAAACTTGCGACCAGGAACTAAATGCCTACCTTCTAATAAACATAATTGAAATATTAATGATTGTTAGAAAAAAAAACAAGGAATAATTCGGTAGGTAGCTGCTGTCGCTGTCAGCCGCACGTGATTATTTCCTTGTGATTATTGCATACGTTTTCAAACAGATAGGTTTAGAAAGAACATGAGTAATATATTTACTGAAAGTCTTGTGATCTCAAGGTTATTTGACTTTGTTTACGGTGAAAATTATTCGGGTTTTATCAAGGAACATTCTCTTAATTTACATGGCAAAGACAGTAAAATTAAGTTGATACTTACATACATTAATATAAAATTATAAGGCTATCAATTTATTCCCTCTGCTGCAGGCAACAAGGAGGAAAAAGGCCATAACTAGGCACCTAAATTAAATCGGTAGATTATTTTATCGTTGTAGTTACCACAATTGGATGTGGACATTAGGGACCTATTTTAGGTGTATTTGCCTCATATGTGGGATGAATTTCAAAATATTTCGAAGCACGTGTTCATTAATTTAGCTGATGAATATTTATGCAAAGTTTGAAATTGATTAGTTAAATCAGAAAAACACGTTGTCCTATACAATACTTTACACACCCTTAATACAATAGATAGGTATTCATTCTTATTATTAAGTAGGTATTATTAACAAGTACAACCGACCACGCCCTAAAAAAACAAGTAAAGTCCCTGGAGAAAGACAACGCACGTGCCAAAGTGCTAAATGCCTAATTCACATTAATCCGTACTTAAACAATAAAAATGTAATTGCATTATAATCCCTAAGTACTAAGGTCAAAAAAGGATAAGACACCTAATTCATTATCCAAACATAAAAGTATTAATAATACCGGGTTCTAAGGTTAAGCCTATTTCACTAAACATTAACAGCCCAGCGATAATGTTTCGCTATTGACAACTTCGTAATAAAATTTAGCATATTATAGTACAAATTCGTGATGCTTATATCTCTTTATCAGTGGCGATATAAGTGGGTAACTGATAACGGTCATGGCTGTTTGATGGTAGTTTACCTAATGGCGTAGGCAATAGAGTTGTATGACACACACTATGAAGCAACATTAAAATGTTATAGTTACAAATTTAGGTTGAAAGGAAGAGGTAGGAGAAGATGATTATGGTTATAAGCAGGCATATATGGTTGATGTTGCATGCATGCATGTGGCATAGAATTGAATAAAGACTGAAGATGTTATTGCATTGACTCCAAAACTAGGATATTAGCAAGAAGTTAAGTAACCAAAATGGTTTGTAAAGATAGTGAAATAAGCTTGAGGACATTTGAAAGTAGCAGCCTCCTGCGTAAATCCTTTCTTAGTGAATACCTACCCATGGCAAATAACACACTCTCATACTTCCATGTCCCTAAAACCAGCGGTTTTTCACATCAATCGCATCAATCAGTCAGGACTTGGAATTTTATATGTTTGTATAGACAAGCAATGTAGACCAATAATGTAAACAATAAATGCAAATATATGTAATTGGTAATGTCAAAATAAGTCAAAGATGCAGGTCTACAGTCCACATGACCAATGGATGATGAAATGAAAACGCATCGGCATCACAAATTATACAACGTTACGGAATTATTGATTTGACATTGATTTCGATGGTCATTTTATCAATGGCGCACGTGACGTTCGTTAGTACTGTATAGTTATTAAACTACCATATACCATTTCCACTAACAATAGTGAATTATCTACCCACATGAAATGGAAAGTGCGTCATTCGAATGCTGACAAGTTAAAATAGTTCGTAAAACGTGGGTAGTGCGTTGGCCACTAATTGTTCTGGACTAAGTGTCTCAGAGATAGCACAGTCGAAGTTGCCGTGTAGCCCCAGCATAGAATAGGGTTACCCCATCTCTTCTCGTGGGTGTCATAAACGGCGACTAATGGATCTAAGGGAAATTAGCAAACCTTAAGTTCTCCCCGCGCGGTGGCGGATGAACTGCTTGATCCCTAAGAGGGTTGGTGTCAGGCAGGCGGCCGGCCGTAAAAAGATTGCCAAATCTAATTGCAGAAGGTATGGTCAATAATGACTTACCGACTGCTTCGACCCCAAATAAAAAACAACAATTTGGGGTTTAGCGGACCCCGGGCTGATGATTGCTCGGATGAGAAGAAGATAGCAAAGTTGAAGAATAGGAGTGGGCGCCCACTCTCCGTTTATTATACCGTATCTCTGAGTATCATACTGTGCCACCATCTTCTTAGACCAAGAGGTTGGTGAACGACTCGTCCACATAATTAATTATTTTAATATGCCATATTAGGCACCCCTTGGGGTACCTAATATGGCCCATTACAGACCAAATGAAGCTGTAGGTATTTAATGTAACCTCGGTCACATCACCACCAACTGCACTAATACCATGTAGGCATGGCCTACCTACGTGCAAGGTTATATAAAGTATCCGGAGCGAAATAAGAGTATACCGTGATAAATGGTGAATAACTATGTTTGCCTTTGTGATTGATTAATGGCAGTCGTTAGTGGAGCAGTCGAGCCCCATAAGTTGTGCGGTTTCATGTTTAATACTTACTCGTCAATCATTATTAAACTGATACCTACTATAACAAGTAGTATACTAGCTCAAGTAGTATTGGTCTATGGAAATTACCTAACATGCGCAAAAGCATTTAAAGCATACCATAGACATTAATTGGTAATTTATTCAGATATCTAGTATTTCCTGACCGTCATTGATGGGACAATTAATTAAAGCAATGGCTGAATGCATCGATTGATCATATTAATATTCGCACATGACAATGATTGCATAGTAAATAATATGTGTCCAATAATTATTGTTATGTAATAGGAATAACTCAACTTCAACTTCGAGAAAGAGGTCAATCGTCGAATCCAGCTCGGATGGACAGCGTTCGGGAAGCTCCGCAACGTCTTTTCGTCTAAAATACCTCAGTGCCTTAAGACGAAAGTCTTCAATCAGTGTGTGTTGCCAGTGATGACATACGGATCCGAAACGTGGTGCTTCACTATAGGCCTTATGAATAAGCTTAGAGTTGCTCAAAGAGCTATGGAGAGAGCTATGCTCGGGGTTTCTCTACGGGATCGAATCAGAAATGAGGAGATACGTAGAAGAACGAGGGTCACCGACATAGCCAAACGGATTAGCTCTTTGAAGTGGCAGTGGGCAGGACATATAGCACGGAGAGCAGATGGTCGTTGGGGCCGAAAAGTTCTCGAATGGAGACCGCGGATCGGAAAGCGCAGCGTTGGACGTCCACCAACGAGATGGACGGACGACTTAGTTAAGGCCGCGGGTTCACGATGGATGCAGGCCACTTATGACCGAAGCATCTGGAAATCTATGAGGGAGGCTTATGTCCAGCAGTGGACTTCTTACAGCTGAAATGATGATGATGATGATGAATAGGAATAAATGCACAATAAAGTGATTCAACAAGATATTAATGAATAATATCAATTTATGGCTTAACATTATTTTTTATTGAAACTGTACAGATATTCCGAAACAGATACAATCTAAAATCACAATAAATACGTTCAAGAATGTTTGGAACACTAACAACTTACAGAAGCTACGGAGTTCTCTGATGTTGGAACTTGTCATCTTGAATCTTGATTTTGCACTTGATGTATTTAGATTTAACGAGCGCTAATGGAGACCGATTCCATGCCAAGGAATTTGTTAGTTTCATGAACGTAGGTAATAATATTTCTAATGTAAGATTATTTCCCCATACGTTGAATGGACCATTCCTGTTGGCAGAGGGGACATCGGTTGTTCTGTTTCACCCACAAAGACATGCAGCAAAAGTGAAAACTGTGGTTGCACTCTCCCCACACGACGACGCAGTCTTGTTTGCCGTATGAATCTTTCTTGCTTTCACCTTGGCACCGAAGACAGGCATCTGAGAACAAGTAGGAATTGGATAACTTCAGTAACTACATAACTATTATTAGGCGATAGGTTTGGTTTACATATAATAATAATATAATAATAATAATCATTTATTTCGACCAACATTAGGATCAATAATTAGTATGTTAGTATAGCTTAACCTAATGTTAGTTACAAAATTTAAAATCAAAAAATAAAAAACAAAGTCAGTCAATCGGATCGAATATAAAATAAAAATACTTAATGTCACTCAAATCAGATGTCAAATAAATTCAAATAGGTATCATTTATAAAATTAATTAAAAAACAATTTGGTTACATGTCCGCATTTTTAGTCGCATGCACCATACAGCAACGATTAAGGTAGTGACAGTCGAACCTTAACGCAAATACGGTCAGGACACTATTGGAGCTGGCCCGTATCCTGCGCACCAGGGATGCACACCGCTTCCGCATCGTAGTGTAAAAACAGTCTACTCGCATCTCGGAAAACATCCCCGATGCACTACAGAAACGTGGCAGGCCCATCAGCATCCTAAACGCATTATTGTACTGGACCCTAAGTGCATTGAGGGCTC
The DNA here is from genome assembly GCA_958496205.1 of Idaea biselata. Taxonomy (NCBI): domain Eukaryota; kingdom Metazoa; phylum Arthropoda; class Insecta; order Lepidoptera; family Geometridae; genus Idaea; species Idaea biselata. The sequence continues at coordinate 23,882,071 of OY292396.1, read as the reverse complement.
GTCTCGTGTGATACGCCCACAGACTGCTCGTGTAGAAAGATGTACAATAAGCCCTGAAAAGCGTAATTTTTACTTCAGCTGAACAACGAGCAAATCTGCGGGCAATCATGTTAGCACGAACAGACAACGCCCTCCGCTCTCTCTCTAGGTCTAGGTCTAGGTCTAGGTCTTTATATAGATATGGAAAAGTTTGTATATGCAGATTTGAGCCTCCACTAAAGGAATAAAACTGTCTCCATTAACATATGATTCGTTAAATCATGGTCAAAACAACAAGCTATGATAAAAACAAAGGCATAAAACTTTCCTCTGTATAATATTACTATGTATTAACGAGTTTTGACATTGTAACTCTTGTGTTATAAGAATATAGCCGAGTCCCGCGGTTTCACCCGCGTAACTCCCGATCCTGCGGGATTTTCCAAAATCTCTTTCTTAGTGGATGCTTACACATCACCGGAATACACTCTCCAAATGTCATGTCTCAAGGACCAGCGGTTTGGGCTCTGCGTTGATATATAGATCAGTCAGGGACTTCGAGTTTTGTATATATAGATAACACTAGAATAATTGGACAATGATAGTTTAACACGGGCTAGACATTGTAGACATAAGGAACGTAGACTGATAGATTGTAATGAATTTACAGGTAGATTTTTATCATCTTCGTCACAGAGATAATTTGATGATGCTGTACAGAAATATGTAAGTCACAAGCGAAGTTTAGGTATATAAACAAACAGACGCTTTCTAATTAATCATAGTTAACGCGTCAATGTGTATACCAGTGTTATTATTAGCTAAGAAATAAAAAAACGGTTTTCATTATCATATTAGTTTAAAGCTAGATCTGTGTGCACTGTCATACATAAAACATTATCAATTTTATTACAAGACTATGACGGACGACTGTGGACGGACAGTGTGCGAGTTCATAGTTACTTTGAATTTCATTATATTATAATAGCAGTAAGTTGTGTAATAAACAAATATCTTATGTGAGACCGAACTGTATTTTTTGTGGACACACTCGTTGTTAATATCGGTGTTTATTCTTAGATTTCGATGTAAAATAGGTTCCCATACAAATACCTTACTTTAAAACAGAGATACTCAATAGTGTCATTTTAATCGGTTCAGTAGTTTTTAAATGCATAAGTAACAAAGAAACAGATAGGCAGGAAGACATGAATTTCGAAAACTATAAATTCATGTTCTACTGCATCTCTTTTCTTATATTTTTTAATTTGCAGTCATTACTGAATTTTGCATTCTCTTCCTTTAAGGGCCCTATTCTGAAAAACTGAAAATCCATGTCGGGCGCATCGAAAATTGTTGATTATTTCATGACGGAATGTCGTAGAACTTTTTTTTGTGTACAGATTGTAGGCGACATTGTTTCCGATATTTTAGTACAGTTTCCATACAAATATGTCTAAACGTATTGAAGCCTATCGACATTTTAGCCAAATCAGACATTTTTTGTCTAAAATTTGGATAGGCTTTGCACCAATAGGAGGTTCTTGTCTTAAAACTACACCCAAATGTAGGAAACAATGTCACCTACAATCTGTGCACAAAAAAAAGTTCTACAACATTCCGTCATGAAATAATCAACAATTTTCGATGAGCCCGACAGGGATTTTCAGTTTCAAGGTCGTTGGCGTATATACTCCTCTTAATAAGTAGGTACCTATACAGATAAAGTATTCGTGATGAGGATGATGACAATGGGCATATCATTATCATCATCATCATCGTCACAAATATACTACAATAAAGACCGTCCATTAGCAGTACGAAATGCAATTTATTAGATGTTATCTACATTATCTATCAGACATCAATATTCCATAGATTATGTAGGTATCGATATACATTATCATTCGCTTAATATAACTACGTTCTAAAATAGCCGAAAGTGGTTTTTGCTAAATTCGTTTTCCTATCTACATGATACCGAAGTCTATCTTCTATGCTATCTAAACAAGGAAATGAAAAAAACTGAGTTTGAAGGCTATTTCAAATAATATGGAGCAGAAATTAGTAGAAACAGTATAAAAGACGTCATAGTTTCAAAAAAATGGTTAGGTTAGTTTTTAAAAACCGTTGCATATTACTAGATCAATTTAAAAAGTTACTTATAAAACGAGACTTATCATTATCAAACATTAATAAAAATAAACTAAACAATACAAAAAATAGAATAAAAAATAACATCAAAACTAAAATAAACCATCCCCAAGTGTTCCAGATGCAAAGCTGCCCAAAATGCTAGCAGCATTCCCGCGTTGAACCGCAATGGACAACCTAAGATTTTCTTTAGGTAAATAAATGACTTTTTTTAATAGTTACTGATAGTAACACAACACAACACAGAGTTACCTTGAAATAACGGTCACCCTTACCACAATAAGGCTCGATTCCGAGAAGGCAATAAAATATGGAAAACTTCACATTTCTACGTTGAAACTATGTTTTAATCGTCGGTTAGGGGTTTCCAGTAAAAGTAGTTATATACTTTGCTATTTTAAGCGATAATAGTATAATTACTAGATTACCTATAACATACCAGTTTTGTTATGGGTTATGTGCATACGGATGTAGATTAAAAGGTACGAGTTGGCAACGGGCGACGTGTCGCAGCGACACTACTGGTTTCTATGTATTTCTATAAAATTCCCTACGTAGTTAGCGACACGAAGCTAGCGACGACGCGTCGTCGAGCAGCAGACGCCCGACCGCATAGATTTCATAGAAATACATAGAAACCAGTAGTGCCTTATGTCGCCCGTTGCCAACTCGTACCTTTACATATTTCTAGGCTAAGCTACCTACCAAAGTACCTTTAGTGGGAGCTTTCATAGAAGCCGTTTCTATACTAAAGATTTCCTATACAATCATTTAAAAAAAATCAAACAAAAAACGAACTACTGTTATACTTTTTCGATTTCATAAACGTACTTCCAAAAGCCAAAATTCAGGAAATACAGCTAGAAGTAGCAACAGCTGAAGTAGCACTAATCAAAAATTAAGTATGCGTTATTTATAACCAATAATGCGAAACCTCTCGAAATAAAACTTTGGATAAAAATAAATACTGCCAAAAGAATTCTCGCCTACGATTCGAGAGTCAGTTGCACGAAATATCCCAAATTAGAGATCTGGAAAGAGCGTGAGGAAATGCGTCATTCATTTTGTGATCCAGATTGTGAAAAATATTTGCATAAAGCATTGAGTACGGGGTACACACCTGCACTGTTTTCAATCAAGTTCAATCAAGACCGCGCCAATAGCTGCGTCTGCGCACGTCAACACGTTATTTGACACCTTTTCAATTTGCCTTATTGACCTTTTGATTTGTGGACTAGAATAATTGAAACGCAAGCAAAACAATTTTTTGTAAGGATTTTTATTTTTGGAGTGGGTTAAAGCACGTAATAATGTAAGTTAGGATATTTCGCCTACTAACTAGACTTATAGTTGAAAACTAACGTCCCGTGATTTCACCCATGTTATTCCCGATCCCGTTGGAATTTCGAGATACCCTTTTATTTATTAATATTTATTTCACAAAATAGCAGTCATATTAAAAATTAAAACTAAGGCAAGTCTAACCTTGTTGAGAGTTCTCTACCGCCAAACCTCAAGGGAAAGGATGGAATATATAGGGGAAGGTAATGAAGTTACCCAAACATCACAAAGAACACACCCTCCAAATTACAAAGTTTGTAGGACTAGCGGTCAAGGCTGTGCGTAATTTATATAGTTGAGTTAGTTAGTCTATAGAAAGATGAAGCGCAATAAGAAAGAATATCAAAATTAGATAAATTAGAATGATGAATAGCTGACGGCAAGTAATTAATATCAATTACATGCATACGTAAAAGATAATCAAATCAGCAGGTGTGCTGTAAAAACTATTTTTAATGGTAAATTACGCGAATTTCAGGCAGTTCTAATAAGATATAATGAATGTACTGTACTAACTAGTGCTCTTACAGTAGGTAAATGTAAATGTACTTAGGATTTTACTGTTTCAGGCTAGATCGGGGTTTTAACAAAAACACGATTTAGAAGGTGATAATTAAATTAAGGTTTAATAAAAACAAGACTGAAGTCATTTTTTAGCAAATACGATAATAGAATCAATTTACATTACACTCCGAAAAGCTTCTACAATACTCGCACAAATATTGGAGGCACTATAAAGTGTTTGAACTACAGTGCATATTTGCACATCAACATTGTTGATAACTCTTTGGTTTCATCAACATTAATACGAGTATACAGTAGATCCACTGAAATGAAACTTACAACTTACACGCTGGAATTGCTATACTATACAAAATGACATGAGATCTTTGTGCCGATTTGATTTGCGCCATGTTGCGCTTTTGTCGTGCGTTTTCTATTGAAAGTGATGGTGACCGTCCATGGAATTAATAGTCACCATCAATTTCAATAAAAAACGCGCGACAACAGCGAAACATGGCGCAGATCAAATAGGCACAAAATTCAGTGCAAGACCTCCTGTCCATATAATTCAGGTCAGTGTGTAGATCGAAAAGTTAATTTGTGACATTTTTCATGATCCTAACATTTAACAAGAGTTATTCGACAATTTCGCAACGAGACGGTCGTATGAGCGTCAGTCTTTAGAACTGTTCTTCTTCCAAACGCGCTTCTTTTACTAAGCTCGATTTTCCGAAATTTTCCCAGTTTTTTCAGATATTTAAGAATGTTATCACATCATAACAGACTAACTACGCTTAACACTTTAATTTTGTTTTACCAGAATGAAGGTAATTTATTTATTTCATGTCTCCATATGAATGATGGTAATTTCTCTGCGTAATTGCAATTACCTTGGGAAACTTTTTAATAAACCTATGTAAAGAATGTAGAATAGAATATTATATACCTAACACAGAAAAAAGAAGGATGTTCAGTTTTAAATAACCTACTCAGTTTCAGATTTTGTAGAACACTCAAGTAGTGGAAAATACAATATTTGCATTTTCATCTACATATTATTGTGGAAAGGAAACTTTTAAATTTTATTAGAGAAATGTTTTCCAAAAATTTGCACCCAGGACATGACATGAACCTGCACCCTTTACATTTCGTGTACTGCGCTAGCCAATTGCGCCACAGGTATACGTTTGTGTAAAAAACACTATAAAAATAAATCAAGGAAATTCATGTTACCAAACTGTAATTATAGTTTGTTTACGGCATGTTTTAATGAAAGTTATGATTATGAATTGCTCCTGGACGTACAATAAGTCACTATAGACATTAGAGGATGATTTATACTAGACCGGGCAGTGCCCGGGCCGGGGCGGGGGCGGACTACTATTGTATGAAGACAGCTTTTGTTTTGCATGTTGTCCGTGCCGCGTCCGTGCTGTCTTCATACAAAAGAAGGCCGTCCCCGCCCCGGCAAGTATAAATCATAGATAAGCAGCGGGCGTTACCTCCCACTGTGCAAAATTCCACACTTAAACGGTCGCCCAAGGAAGTACTGACCGTGGAAGGCGCGGTCAGTTTGTTATCGGAGAGTATCTACTAGATCTTGAAGGGTATGATAGGTCTAAGGAAATTTGTAGTATAGTGGAACCATTTATTTTTAAAGACGAATAAAATATAGGTCAGCTTTAGGTATATAACCTATAGTCAGACAGTAGACAAGGTTTTTTAAATCAGAAAAAAAATCTTAATATTTTGTGCAAACAATGGTTTGTTAAAATGCCGTCATTGCTTATTTTGCAGGTACGCACGCTACTGCAAACAATATTGTACCCAGTTTGGCCTTCTCTTAAATAAAATTACTTAGAATCCGGTGTAAATTGAATATTCTGAGAATATAATTATAATAATAATACCCTGTTGCCTCCTGGCTGTAATTTGCTCGGCTTCATTTAGGGCGGCCTAGTTTGTGAGTTGGCGAGTCTCCGTCTGTCATTTTTACGTGTATTTTAACATTGTTACGGCAGGCGCCACAGTAACCATAGTACCCCCCAGTATCCAATCCACTACCAACCCATTTTCATAGCCCAAGTAGTTTTCATCTGTAGTTTACACAATAGTACTATCCAAACCGGAGGTTGTCCTCGGCTGCATTTTATAGTGTAGACAGGGATAACCGCCGCGCCGGTTTGGTGTCCATTTCATACTTTGCGATTAAAATTGTGACTGAAACGGGCCTCTACGTGTTGGCTTCGGCCCCACGCACGCCTTCCAAAGGTCCGGGGCTCCATAGCCCCGTGAAACGGAGACGTTACAAACAATAATAATTATAATAAATTCGTTACTTTACTGTGACTCGAGCTTAATATATTAATTAATAACCCGCGAAGTGAAATAATAATGAGCTCATGACAGTAAGGGTGTTATCACACTAAAGGAGTGTGTTTACGAAAACGAAAACGCCGCGCCCGCCGACGACGAGTAATTAATAAATACTAGACCGGGCCGGGTCCATGCCATCTCCGAGCCGATCTACGTTTGTATAAAGATAGCTTTTGTTTTACATGTTATCCGTGTCCATGCAAAAAGCTGTCTTTTTACAAAAGTACCTCGGCTCGGAAACGTCTTGTGGGAGTAATCACAGCCACCGATCCGACACCGATGAGGGAAATGTCTGTGTCTGTCTCTGTCATATAGAATCGCGCTGAGCGAGACGGAGATACGTTTCCGATCTTAGGTATCAGACCGAAGCCCTCTGAATATTATAGGCCCTTATAGGCCCGGTCTATTAAAAATCATCCCTAAACACTGCAGTTTTTGTTATTTGAAAGATGTAAAAACAACTGCAGCTACATCGATGAATCCAACAAGATCCAAAATCTAAGTGTCAACCAGTAGCAAAATATTAAAACATTAATCATCGCAATCGTTTTAGCCGTTTTTGCGTGAAGGAGCAAAATACTCACAAGCTTTCACCTTTATAAAATTAGAAAGATAAATTGATACATTTAAATTTAACTGCTACACGATAAGACATTAAGATTCAACACTAAAATTTATTGGAATCACCTGACGAAAGGCTCGTAATTAATTACTCTCAAAAGAGTATCTACATCCATCGACCACTCTGGACACTCCGCCTTGAAAAGGCTCGCAAACAGTGTGACCACGCCTTTAGTTAGTTAGAATATCAATTATCGACATGCCAATGATTTTAATTAATGGCATATTCACAGGGCATATTAAATAATACATGACAGCTATTGTATAGGTAAGCTTTTCGTTGACAGATTACTTTATAAATAACATTTTGAATTATATCGGACATTTAAGAGTCTACCTACTCTTTCTACAAACGTAGTCGACTGTTTCCTCCCAGGATAAAGACATTAGAGCAAATAGAATTATGCCATAAAACCTATATCTGCCATAACCATGCCCCCTACGGTTTGGTTTTTTTTTCTGGTCTGGTCATGGCTGAAATAGGACTTATGGCATAAACATAGAGTATGTAGAATGTCCCCTTAAGAGGATAGTCTCCATTCTCTTTCTCCATACAAACGTAGTTTAAATTTTCCTCCCTGGATAAAGACATTAGAGCAAATATGTTTATGGCATAAAACCTTTATCTGTCATGACAATGCATCTACCTTTTTATTTATTTTTATTTTCTAATTAAAATACACACATCAACACCGTCTAGGGATATTCAGAATTTCTCAATTTACTCAAAAATTGTGTTTACTAACAAACAACATGTATATATTTTTGTAAAGCCTACTTATCAGACTATGATTTAGAATAGAACAAAATATTGTTTTATGCTTAAATATTTTTTTATTTAAAAAAACGCAAAAAGTGAAATAATGTTAAATTTAAGATAAAATGTCTATCTAAGGAAAAAAATAAAGTAAAACGAAATTATTAGGTTTTTTTTATTTGAAGTTAAAATTAGTAGTCAGTGAAACCACCCATGACGTTAATCACGGCCCTGCAACGGTTTTTCATGCTTTGAATCAGGTTGTCAATATCTTGCTGCGGAATATTGTCCCAGGTCCTGCTAAGATGCAAAAAAGTTGCTCTTCAGTCGCAACATTTGGAGGCAAATTCCTCAAAGCCTTTCTTTGAAGCATATCCCACGCGTGCTCTATGGGGTTTAGGTCTGGTGACTGCGCGGGCCAGTCTAAGACCGACACGTCGTGCTCCTCTAGCCAGCTGGTCACCACTCGCGCAGTGTGCGGACGGGCGTTGTCGTGCATGAGCGTGAAAACTTGGCCCATTTGCAGTCGATGGGGATAGATTATTGGTGCTAGCACCTGATTACGGTATTTTTCGGCAGTCATAGTGTTTCTGATCCAAACGAGGTCTTTACCAATACGAATTCCCGCCCAAACCATAATTGTTCCGCCATGGTATGGATGGACCTCCTGAGGGTGTTGCAGACGGTTGTCACGACCAGAAGCTCGCCATACGCGTACTCTACGTGAATCAGGATGAAATCCGAATCGGGACTCATCGGTAAACAATGCACTACCGACCACTCGATATCTTCCCAAGGCAAATGTTCTCTAGCCCACTGTAATCTCCGTCCACGATTTCCTCTGCGTAGTGCTAGAGTACGAAGCGGCCTGCGAGAATGAAGGTTAGCCTCGTGCAGTCTTCTCCTCACAGTTTGGTCACTGACAAGCACCTGGTGGTCTGACTGGAGCGTTTGAACCAACTGCTTGGCCGTAACATTTGGTTGTCTTCTCGCGGCCACTTGCAAAAATCGGTCTTGTCTTTGGGTAGTTATCCGCTTTCCGCCTGGATGCCTTTCAGCCACTTCACCAGTAGCACGATAACGTGACCACAATCTTGATATCACGTTTTGTCTTGTTCCAATCTCCTCGGCAATACTCCGTTGAGTAGTCCCAGCTTGGAGCATTCCTACTGCCCTTAACATTTCGTTTCTTGTTAAATGACGCCGCTGCATGATGCATACAGTTGTATTAAATTGTAATTAATCAAAAAAAAATAATAAAACTTCAATTTGTTTAAACAAAATGCTTAAAACTGCGTTAAGTAAATTTAAACCTTCGAACTCGCTACAATAATTGCCGCGCTAATCTTATGTTTTTAATTATTTTTTTAAAATTCAAATTTGGAATCATACAATAAGGCCTACACAATAAGGTTCCATTAAAATATTTTTAAATCGGCCAGTATTTTTTAAGTTTAAGAACTTATTTATATAAAATATCCCTAGACGATGTTGATGTGTGTATAATAATAATAAAATGAAAAAAATAAAAAGGTAGATGCATAGTCATGACAGATATAAGTTTTATGGCATAAACATATTTGCTCTAATGTCTTTATCCAGGGAGGAAAATTTAAACTACGTTTGTATGGAGAAAGAGAATGGAGACTATCCTCTTAAGAAAGCGTTCTTCTTTATTGTACTCCTTTGTCAAAATTAGGGCAGTGTATGTTATCTGTTTCCTAGACCAAAAGCTATTGCGATCGAGGAAAGTCGTTGGCTGCAGTAAGTGCCAGATCATTCGGATTATACGAGGTGATTGCTCCCGCGCACTGAGCTGCCTTACACCAAACGCTAGATTACAACTATTATAGCGCGACATTTATAAATATCAACACACAATGCGTGGGCGAGCACATGGCATAATATTATTATGCAGATTGTGCAATATGTTGCAGTTGTACCTGTGTGTGAGATAACTAGTTTCGACCAATGTTTACTGGCGCAAATTATGGTACCGTGGGAATATCGGCCTAACAATCGATTCTATGTAGACACTACACAATATGGACTATCTCTGTGCTAATTTCATCTGAATTATCGAACAGTTTGACCTGTTTTATTCATAATCGCGGAGATAGCACTGACTTCTCTCTAGCGTGAAATTTCATAGGGGTCACCGTAACAAGTAACCGAAGGTCAATCCTGAGTTAGTGGTTGGTTGTCACAGACGTCGAGTGTTACCTCCGTATATCTCTTACGGTACTCTTTCTTCAAAAATAATAAAACCCCACGGTATTATTGTTTAGGTTACAAGGTTCGACTGTAGTTAAAATTACAATCTGGTGAACTAACCTTGAATAAAAAAAACCTACTTTATGAAACAAAAATATCTATCGGTTTATAAATAAAATACTCGAACAACAAAACATCCAAGTAATATTTCGCTGGCAATATGTACGATGAATTTCATACAGCACTAGCTGGGTCCCGCGGTTTCACCCGCGTATATCCCGAATCGTGGGGATTTCGAGAAACCCTTTCTTATCGAATTCCATGCCTATATACATCATATAAAGAACACACTCTCCAAATTTAAGATCTTTACTGTCAGCGGTTTAGGCTGTGCTTTGATCCATTAGTTAGTAAGTAAGGCGTTTTATAGATAAAGAATAATTTTAACAATTATTTAAATGCAATTTTGTGGCACACACAAATGGACACAAATAGACATTAATAAATGCATGCGCCATGCGCTAAGCGCAAGATTTAAGCGTAAAAGGTGCTTTTATTTAACACTTCACACATGTAAACTATTGTCTATACCTAGTAGCGTCTTATAAATGTGATGTGTTAATATTGCTAAATGTGGGGATGTGTGGGTGCTTACTACATGTGTTTGCAGACCTATTCAGGTTCACCAGGGGCGACGCACCTTTCTGAAATACGTTACTTACTACCTCATAGCTGAATAAGAAATTAAGTGATGAATGGAATTCAATATCTTTTGACGCGAACTTTGTAGGTAGAGGTACTATTTTATGTTTTTATTGTATTATTTTATGTAGATATTGTTTATGTAATTTATTTTCTATTTTATTCACTAAAAAGTCGAATGACACGTTTACAACATTACATTGTAGTCACATAAATCAATAAAATGTTCTCAACTTCTGATGCGTCAACTGAGACGGGTACGTGCGTTCGCGCATTTTAGTTACAGTACTTTTCCATCGGAACATTTTATTCGGACACTAGGTGTATACTAGTACCTAAAGAAAATTCTAGATTTCTGGACTTCTGGACCAATCCCAACTTAAAAGTGCGTCGCGCCGCTTGCGTTTGCAATTAGATTGGATACACTTGCGTATAATTAATTGTTAATGGCCAATTGTTACTCACAGAGCCAATTTGCGAGTAAAATAACCTTAAAATATTCGAAAAACCGTCCGAAATTTGGTTCAGATGGCTTATTAAATGAGATGAGAATATAATGAAGTGTGTAAAAATGTATGAGAAATGTCTCCAAGTTGCAGGGGGCGGCGGAATAAAGCGTATTATACGGGAAATCGTGTAATCCGCGAGTTCTACTGTATGTATAAAATGTTATTATCTTATGATGCCTCGTTTTTAACCCCCGACGGAAAATGAGGGGTGTTATAAGTTTGACGTGTCTGTCTGTGTGTGTATCTGTCTGTGGCATCGTAGCTCACGAACGGATGAACCGATTTCAATGTAGTTTTTTTTGGTTGATGTTTTTGGTTGGTGACTTTTGCGCGATTGTTCTTAGCTATGTTTGATCAAAATCGGTTCAGCCGTTCATAATATATGTTAGTTGAAGCTCGGAAATAAAAACCGAATGTTTTTAAATATGGGGATATCAAATAAAAGAGCATGACTTTTGTGACAAGAATATGCATGTTTAATCAAAATCGGCTTAGCCATTCAAAGTATATTATGTAGGGACAAAAACGGAAATAAAAACCGAATGTTTTCAAATTTACCCGAGTGGGGGATCAATGGAAGGACGTCACATTTGTGACAACAAAATGCATGTTTAATCAAAATCGGCTTAGCCGTTCAAAGTGTACGTAGGGTCAAGCTCGGAAATGCAAACCGAATGTTTTCAAATATACCCGAGTGGGGTATCAAATGAAAGGACGTAACATTTGTGACAACTATATGCATGTTTAATCAAAATCGGCTTAGCCGTTCAAAGAGTACGTAGGGTCAAACTCGGAAATAAAAACCGAATGTTTTCAAATATACCCGAGTGGGGTATCAAATGAAAGGACGTTACTTTTATGACAACAATATGCATGTTTAATCAAAATCGCTCTTATCTACATACAGTAGAACCCGCTGATTACACGACTTGTAAGGCAATCTTAAGAATTTTAAGGCGCTTGTAGTGGAGTGGGGCATACAGTGGTCTGAAAGTAGCTGCTCAGAGGTTTATTTAGGACGATGGCAAATCTATTTCAGTACCCAAAGCATGAGTCAGCAGGTAGGTATACCGTCAACGTTAAAGTTAAATGAAGCAGAGTTCAATTAAACAAAATAATTGCCTACACAGTATGAATCAAAGTGAGTAAGGTAACTAACCTATTCATGGAAATCTACATGACCAAATCATAAATATTCCACACCTAGGAATGTTAGAAGATTCTGTGTTTAGAATTCTGGTCAAAGGCGCTAACACTGGACGGCCCACAAAGTGGTCGTGACTGATTCTGCTCATTATTGGCAATGGCATGCGTCGATCACGGTGCCACTTCATGACCACTGATCGCCATTAGCAATTCTACATCTAATTTATATTATGCTAAATGCACAATTTAACACGAGGATTTTAAAATTCCGGTTCCTATTCAATCTGCGACTATAAAACCGTCGACTTCGATTTGGTTCTATGCATGCATTGAGAATACTGTTGTTAGATGACATTATTTTCTACTTAGGCCCACAAAATGATCACGTATATTACAGAAGCTCTATTTATACGAAACTAGCTGACCCAACAGACGTTGTCCTGTCGTTTAGTATAAAAAAATAAAATTCATCAAAATCGGTTTAGCATTTTTTCTTTCATAAGAACCTTCTCCTGACAATATCAAACACAACAAAAAAAGAATTATCGAAATATGTCTAAAAGTTTAAGTGTGATGCCGTGACCAAAGAATTATCGAAATATGTCTAAAAGTTTAAGTGTGATGCCGTGACCAAGGGAAATAGGGATTGATAGAAGCAGAAGAAGAAGATTACCCCAATATACATAGGTACATGCAAACATGTTACCCATACCCACGTTACCTCTTTATCATAATATTAGTATAGACTTAGCTGCGTCCCGCGGTTTCACCCGCGTAAGTCCCGAAACCGTGGGAATATCGGGATGTAGCCTATGTTACTTCTCGATAATGTAGCAAACTATTGGTGAAAGAATTTTTGAAATCGGTCCAGTGGTGTTAGAGATGGGCATCCTAGATCTACTTACCTATTCTTCGTTTTTTAATTTCAGACTATGATCTGACGTTTTGGTTCATTGAACATGACATTTATTCTTCAGGAAGATATGTCAAATCATAGTCTACAATTTAAAAATGAAGTATAGGTAGTATCTCTAGGATGTCCATTTCGTATAGAGCTTCTGTAATGAGGCGCAATTGCAGTAAGATGTTGATTAGATACTTGGGTGTACCTTAGTATAATATTTATGTTACCCATTGTTATGGGATTATTGTGATAAACTGCGCCAAAGCATACGAATTAGTTACATATGTTAATATTTAATCAAAGCACATATTAGATACCCTCTCTCAAACAATACATAATGTGCAATGTAACGAATGAATACCTAATCACTTTTATTGAGAACAGATAGAATTAGCTTACAAGGAGCACCATATGTATATGAGTAGATTGAATGTTTATGCACTGAAGATTGCATAAGAGATAAATAAATAAGACCTTGATAAATCCGTAGCATCAAGCTTTGACCGTTGCAAAGTAAAGGATTCCATTCTATTAATACTCACATACTTGTTTTTATGACCATTTGATGGAATTTTAATAAGAACCTCTCGGCTAAATCTAGTAAGGACTGGACAAGCTTAGTTTATCTTTAACTATAAAGTCTGCGGGCTGACGCCACACAAGGACGGATTTTTGTCATTCATCAAACCAGTTGAATGCCATAAGCATGGGAGTCATCGCACCGTTTGATCTTACATCACAATTTACGTATCTTTCGGTTTTATTTAGAACTAGCTGACCCGGCAAACGTTGTTTTGCCTTATAAATTATAGATAGTAGCCGATTCTCAGACCTACTGAATACGAAAATAAAATTTCATAAAAATCGGTCAAGCCGTAAACGGCTTGACCGATTTTTATGAGATCGGTTCAGCGGTTTAGGCGTGAAAGTGCTGTTACCTAAGTCCCGATCCCGCGGGATTTACGTGATCAAAAGTAGCCTATGTCCTTCTCCGAGGTCCCATCTATCTCTATACCAAAATTTATCAAAATCGGTTCAGCGGTTTAGGCGTGAAAGCGCTGTTACCTAAGTCCCGATCCCGCGGGATTTACGGGATCAAAAGTAGCCTATGTCCTTCTCCGAGGTCCGATCTATCTCTATACCAAAATTTATCAAAATCGGTTCAGGTATACGACCTAAGTCCCGATCCCGCGGGATTTACGGGATCAAAAGTAGCCTATGTCCTTCTCCGAGGTCCCATCTATCTATATACCAAAATTTATCAAAATCGGTTCAGGTATACGACCTAAGTCCCGATCCCGCGGGATTTACGGGATCAAAAGTAGCCTATGTCCTTCTCCGAGGTCCCATCTATCTCTATACCAAAATTTATCAAAATCGGTTCAGCGGTTTAGGCGTGAAAGGGCTGTTACCTAAGTCCCGATCCCGCGGGATTTACGGGATCAAAAGTAGCCTATGTCCTTCTCCGAGGTCCCATCTATCTCTATACCAAAATTTATCAAAATCGGTTCAGCGGTTTAGGCGTGAAAGCGTAACAGACAGACAGACAGAGTTACTTTCGCATTTATAATATTAGTAAGGATATTAGTAAGGATAAGGATAGTAAGGATTTCCGGATTGGTGCTGTTAAACTCGTGAAACGTCATGGAAAAAGTTCATTAAATTTTAAAGAAACCTGATTGATCAGGCATAACTATGACATTAGCATTAGCACTGATTTCAAGTCTTTAGCGCTAGTTTGGCAGATAATTTTTTGCCGTGTTACTAAGTAAAAGTTAAGGCACTAAATCAACATCAATCCTTTGATCACAATATTTTCGTTGAAATTATGTCAATAATAATAACCAAGAACATTAATTAACCCCATCACCAAGAAACGTTTATGAGCGCGAGCTTAAAATATTTTGAATATGGCATCATATCTTCGAAACTATCAGCAGGTTATATCATTTTATTTTTGTTAGATAGGTACATATTAATTTTAGGGTTCCCTACCCAAAGGCTAAAAATGGGACCTCTTACTCTACTGTCCGTCTGTCACCAGGCTGTATCTCATGAACCGTTACAGACCGTGAGACAGTTGATTCACAGATGATGCATTTCTGTTGCCGCTATAACAAGAAATACTAAAAAAAATATACGGTCGAATTGGGAACCTTTTCCCTCTTAAAAGTCTGTTAAAAATAGAATAAAATAAATATTAAAGTGGGGCTCCCATACAAAAGACGCGATTAATAATAATGATACGGAACCCTTCGTGCGCAAGTCCGTCTCGCACTTGTTTATACTTAGTCTTGCTTGTACTATTTGTTTAGAGATCACAATATAAGCGGCTGAATATTTGAGAACAACATAATAACAGCTGATTATTTATGAGTAGGCGCAGGTGTCTATCGATCGTCCCAGATACTTCGGCGGGCACCTCGGTTGTTGTTGCCACAGGTTAGTTACAAGGGCACTAACTATTGATTTTATAAATAGCTATGAGAATTGATTATTCTTCTTTATATTACATGAAAGAAAACTTTTTCTTTCTTTTCGTCGTGAGCAAGAGACCTGTGAAGACCTTAGAAAGATGGGCGTTGAAAATGCTTAAAATATTAAAAACATGCAACAAATAGTTTTAGCTATAAGAATTTCAACTAGATTCTGTCCTGTATTTCTATTAATTTTTTGCCTTTTTACCCGACTGCGCGACGCAAAGAAGGGTTATGTGTATGTATGTTTTTAATTTTGCCTCTAACTTAGTCATTGATTCGATATTGTACCTACTGTCACATAGCGAACTGAGGGAAGAAAGATAATAATTATTAAGGTGTCTATAATAATTATAGCAGCACTAATCAGACTTAGTAGATTATAAGTTTTTATGACATGTTGAAATTCAAATTGCTCTGTGTTAATATATAATTCTCATAAAATTTACAGACCAACGATTATTATTACAATTTCAATTTTACGATTTATCATTCTACTGAAATATGCGCATTAAGATTTATTACGATTTAACCGTCGTCGTCGCCGGGTTGGCAATCATAAGCTTTCCACTGCGTATGTGCAGTTAAGTGTCGTAACGTCGTATGGAAATTTTTAATCATTTATATTTATCTCGATTAATTTTTGATAAGATAAGATAAGACACTCCCTCTAGCCGAGACGCGTGACACATCGCGTCTGCGTATGATTAGAACATTATGTTATCTTTCTTTGGAAAGGTTCCGTTGTAAAAAGCTATAAAACTTAAGGTAGGTATATTATATATTGCCAATAAATACAAGCCGGATTATTCTGTCTGAATATTAGACAGGTTTATCTATAAATAAACCCTATCCTACTTAATCCTTCCTACTAATATTACCAACGCGAAAGTTTGTATGTATGTGACTTTGTTACTCCTTCACGCAAAAACTACTGAATCGATTACGATGAAACTTTGTATGCAGATAGATGGAGATTAACACATAGGAGACTATTAATTCCGAGATTGCCGAGGGATCGGAGGTAACTTACGCAGGTAAAACCGCAGCTACGAGTAGCATTTACCTATTTAAAAGAAACTGATCTGCGCGCACAGTGCACGCACATCCCTTAACTAAACCAACGGTTTGCCTAAATCGACGGAGGTTTATATATTCCACGTACTAAAAATATCATTATAAAACTCCGTAGGTACCTACTACTTATTTACTTCAGTGAATAAAAAAAATACCTGAAATATAACGTCGTCGGTTATTCATTACATTATTTATGTTTTTGTATAGGGATCGTTCGATAGAGTTAATCTTTAAACGGGCCTCAAATAGATTTGCTCGTTAAAACTGCAACTGGTAACGTATGTCGCGCGCGTGCTACGACACCATCAGACGGCCGCGCATTCCATAAAAGAACATTCGAGAACACAGTTTGAACAGGGACCCGCCCCAACTTGCTGGTATTATTCCACTCACAATTTTTGACTGTAATGTTACAGTGGCTTATGTGTGTCGTAAGTTTGTAAGCGTGTATCGTATTTACACAAGTGTAAGCTTGTCAGTGTCCGTGTGAGGGATCACGTCTACGTATCGTTCGCCTTAGACTTCGGTAATGCTAATGACGTAACTAACGGGAATTATATTTCCGTTTCATGATGATGATTCATAGCAGTTTCAAAACCAAATCCGGTATTAAACTGAACTTTTTGATCAAAGCTTAATTTTTTAGCTGTTTAAGATTTCCTAGGTATTCACGTATGAAATAATCTTAGGTTCCTAATAGTTTTGCAATAGTCACACAATGCTACGTTTCAACATCACGCCCTACTTTTAATTTTGTTGGCGAATTAATTATATTCTGTGAATCAGTGGCGTGATGCTGATAGGTGACGTAGAGACGAACGTGAACGTGTCGCGAGACGCGAAAGCTCTCTTGCGTCAGACGTGTGTGCGTGAGTTTGGCAGAGGGGAGAGATGCAGCTTTCGGGGACACAAGGCCAACGGGCCGTCAAGCAGTCGGCTCGTCCAACGCACGTGACGATGGTCACGCGCTATTATGTCTGGTCCATACCATTCTGACCCTTCTGACATAACACCATTAGTGCATAGACGGGACACTTTCTAGATCATTCGACTACTCTACGGTTCAGTTAGAAGCGTCTAGTCCGCGAAACCTTTCACAAAGATAATGGCCTTAATTTTACATGCATGAGTCACTGAATATCTATTTGATAAAAAGAAACTTCAAGGTTGTTCAGTAAAGGAAAATTCCTACAAATAGAAATATAAGCAAGTATACTTAGAGATATTTGTTTAGGGGTTTCATAATTGTAGGTTTAGGTAGGATATTAATGACTCTATAAAACGACATCTACTACTTTAGTGAACATGGTTATGCTTATATAAAGTACAAAATGTAAGCTTTTACAACGCGGCAACAAATTGTCTATTGAATCAGCAGAATCTTGTAGCAACAATTTGTTGTTGGTACTCATTTAGTTCAATAAAAGCAAGTCAGAATGCGTCGTACAAAATTGTCTGTTGGTCGTTGCCGACCCGCCTACAAATTGTTCTTTATTTACCTAACACGATATGATACGTTTGTGCTAGATAAGCCGCAAACGAAACCGCATCTAGACAAGGCGCCTCGCCTGATGCAATTTTAGCACAGTTTATTGTTGGTTAAAGTTATTTATTCGTCAAAATATCAATTGATGGATGACTCATATTGTACCTACATGTATTTCAGGAAACTAAATGTATTTATTAATTTATTATTTTTATTACTAATGGTTTTTCCCTTTGTTATACATGCCTAGTGATTAGATATTATAGATTCTTTACCTTCAATTACCTATATAATATTATTGAATTTTAAGATAAAATGCGTAAGAGGAAATCTAAAAGTCCTAGGCGCTTACCCGGGTTACCAAGCCTGAAGCATTTTTTTATACACGCAACAGTAGTTATTTTAAAATATTAAAATCGAATAACTGTAATATTATTTGAACAATAGCCTTTTGACTGATTATTTCTACCTAACAAGTAGTCGTCAAGCTTTCTTACAAAATGACGTAACGGAAACATAATATGAAGTAAGTATCGTGCGGGGGTGTGTCAGTCAGTCAGTGCAGTATCAGAACGACTCACACAAGTGTTGGCGTATAAAGGATGACACACCCCCCAACTCCGAAACGTGCGTGTGAAGGGCACACCAAGGTCAAAATGCCGGTAACACGCCCGCCTGCTCAAAATTGCATAAGCATTTCAAAGCATACGTATTACTAATTACTTATTTCAGTATATCTATTCAAGATTATATCTATCGTAGAGGTGTGTCAGTAGGTATCTACCTAGATAATTCAAAGTAGGTAACGAATTCGTAAGCGAAAATACTTGTAACAATGAAACAGCGGATAGATTGTGTTTTAGAGGCGTGTCGTCTACGTAATGTAAATGTTATTTCGCGGCAAAATTAATTTATGAGGATAATACAAAAATATTTCAGTAGTGAAAATAACAATAATATGTTATTTTATTAAGAGGATAACTTTTAGAGGAAATGTTTGATCGGCTGTGTAATTAAAAATCCCCCAACTTATTCCATAAAGGTTTGGATGGTTTGTGACATTTGGGGGTAGCTTTTGGAACTTTCAATTATTATGATTCGATGTAATCTATGGATTTTATTTTTATAAGGAAATGGATTCAGGGCATCAATAAGGTTTTTTAATGACGATGCCAACTGATATTGTTATAATCAGTTGCCATAATGGTAAGAAATGCATTATTTCTGGTGTTTCTAAAAAAATATGAATGTTTGTGTTTTACAGGTAGGTACATAGAAATTCATAAATTACTAGCAGCGCGGTTTCCGCGGTTTCACCCGCGTAAGTCCCGATCCCGTGGGAATATCGGGATCAAAATTAGCCTATGTTACTCAGGGTGAATGTAGCTTTCAAATGGTGAAAGAATTTTGGAAATCGGTCCAGTGGTTTCGGAGATTACCCCCAATATACATACATACATACATACATACATGTTACCAACGTTACCTTTTTATAATATTAGTATAGAATACATACATGTTACCAACGTTACCTCTTTATAATATTAGTATAGAATACATACATGTTACCAACGTTACCTCTTTATAATATTAGTATAGATGTGAAGCGGATGTATGAACGCGATAAAAATTTTGCGATACCGACATTGAACCGAAAATTAACGATTTGGTATTGTATATTGCTAATAATTACAAAACCAAATATTCAGTCTTAGCTTTGATCATACAGTAAAATTACAGATTTTAAAAAATAACAAAATTTAATTTTACTTTCTTTTGAAAAGTATTGTAAACAACGACCCAAATAAGATACAACGCGTCACACGATAAATTTAGTTTTTGCAAATATTGTTTTACGTTATCTTGTTGTTTTAGAAGACAAATTGATCATTTTGAGTCAGTAGGTGGGTGAATGGTTTCCAAAAATAAGCGGAAGTGACTAAGTGACTTCATCGAATAAACAAAAAAAGGCCGGCAGAGGCTCTACAGGTGTGAAATAGATAATTTAAGAAAACGAGTAGGCACATTTTTACAAAGAAATTTTCGCTGTACATATTTACGAACTTCATCCAAATCCGAGGGCCTATAAGTTTTTTACGAACGATTAATATATTTTCAAAGTTTAAAAAATTCGACGTTCGATTTTTAAAATTTGTTTAAAAAAGCAGTAGGAAATTATCGAACGCACGATCGTTGGTCAAAAGCTAGTATGCCCCCGAAACCTTACTCGTGTTTACTGTACTGTGTGTGACTAATATGTCTGAAATCAATTATTTTTGAATACTCTGTCGTATTTACTCTACCTGCATAATGTAGATGGCTAGATAGGTACGTATGTGATAGTTAGGTCTGATCTGAACCTTTTTACAGTCTCTTTACTCGCGATATCTGGTTACTCGAGCAATTAATTCATCAGCTACTTGTCGGTTAACTTGATTCGTAACTTGATCTTCTTAAGAAATAGGACTGTATTAATACCAACTACTGTAACTACTATAGTATTTGTATACCTAATTGACACGGAGATCGCATATTTAATTATAAATTTTATGATTGCTAGATTTTTAGCTGTGTAGCAAAAGTCGTGGTCGCAATTATTTTTGAATTTAAATCGTGTAATTATTGCCTATTTGTTGGAATTAGAACCTGTGTCCCTTGGGTTGTCTAACAGCTAAGCTAGCCCATGAAAGCCCCCGAAAGGATTTTTGATTAGGTATGCATTTTTCCTTAATAATATTTCTAGCGGAATGCCTTGAGCAATAAAAATAAAAAATAAAATTATTTTAAGGTTAGGTAATAATTTATAAAAAAAAATATATCTAAATGGGGTTCGTTCGTACATTTGCAAGTAGACAATTAAAACATTACCTAATGTTTCTAATTAACACCGAACTACAGTAATGTGAGGCAAGTACATTATAATTGATCAAATTCTAATAAACTATACAAACATTCAAAATTATTCAGGTGCACGCGAACTACGAAGAAACAATTTCTTTGTGTGCACTGAAACCCACACATATGCACATCGCACCTACACAGACGGAGGTAAAGCCGGTTACACATTTTGGAAAGGTAATATTCGGAATACATACTATGAGAGAATATCTTAAATTACAAACAAAATGATTCAAGTATGTATGATATTATGTTAATCTGTGGGTATTTCCTATATTTTCAGAAAATTACAAGCTGAAATTAAGCTAATATCTGAAAAGTTCAGGTGATAAAGTATATAAATGGCAGAGTGCAAGCCAGTTTCAGCTTTGTATACCGTGCCTAACTTCGATAGCACAGAAGGGGAGAGGGCGCGCGGGGAGTGGTATTCGGCGCCAGCCTTTCCTATATAAAACACCGCGCTGCCATCTGCAGTTTTAATAGACAACTTGAGCTCTAAAGAACCCGGTACGCGCTGCCAACATTTTCGTTAACATTACAAATATTGAATGTTGTGCACCCTGCAGGACAGAGGCGGGAAATATAAAATAGATCGTATGAACTTTAAAACTAAGAAAAACCGTTTAGTGAACTCTTGAAATACTGTAAAATATAAGTGTCGCTGAAAACTGTGTCAAATCGCGGTTGTGGTGTAGCGCGATAGGCAATAATAGAATCGAGACTGAAGTAAACGAGTGATGTTTACAGGTTACCGGTAACCTTTGCGAACCTGGATTATAAGGAACAATTTGGCAAATATACCGTTGTCACGAGTGTTATTTTACATAGACTTTACCACTTCGACGTCCCTTGACGAAATCGCTTTGCTGTAACATCGAAGAGGCGTCAAGATGAGTTTTAATAAGAACAACCCCAACGCCGTGGGGAAACTCATGGGTTACCTCCGGCAGCTCTCCATCGAAATGGTAAGCAAACTTATTTTTGTATTTATTTATGATAGTTAATATTGTATGAAAGGCATGCTGACAGAAAACGGGGTTAGTGACTGTTAAGTTGGAGGATAACTGAGGCTTCGCGAAACTTCTATGCGCCAGAAAGCTGTAAAGGCGGCTTCCGCAGGCGCATTGCTGCGGTCGATTTCGAAGGTTGCCTGGCAACGATGACGCTGTTGAATCCACCACTTCACACATGGACCACGCATTTTTAAATAACAAATACAAAAATACTTAGGCGATCGATGTTTCCCTTGGTTCATTTAATGTGGGACTGTAGGATAGACATCTTTTCGATAGATATCGAGTTGTCAGAGTGTGTGTCGATTGGACGCCGTCAGTGTACTAAAGCAGTCGGCACTCGGCTGCTCTCTAGCTGAAGGCTCTGAACTCGGACGGCCTTGCAAGGCTGTCGCGGGCTCGCTCACTGCACCAAACTACTACTTAGCATAGATAGCAAATATAATTCCGAAACGACTTTAACTTTTTTGTTCTGTATATACCGGCTTTGCACGGGGGTTATGTTTACCAATATAGTTTTCATTCATTTTCATATCAATTTTCCAATTCTGGTAATCTTTGACAATGTGGGATGAGAAGGTTAAAATTATTTATCTATTAAAAAAAGAAAAAGTAGCCAAGGGTTTCATGGTATCCAACCAGTTTATTTTTTTAAGTCAATCCTATTTACGAC
Source organism: Idaea biselata (assembly GCA_958496205.1). NCBI lineage: Eukaryota > Metazoa > Arthropoda > Insecta > Lepidoptera > Geometridae > Idaea > Idaea biselata. Next base: position 23,859,240 of record OY292396.1, on the reverse strand, counting down.
AAACAATAATGTATTTATAATAATTATGTAAAAGAATCCCTTGATCTAGCTAAAATCTTCATTATCACTAAAAAAATTTAAAACAATTTAGAAAAAGTCTACGGTAACGACACCCTAAAGAAAAAATTGTCACTACTTCACTAGAAACGTTTTATGAAATAGTTCACTCAACTTCCAATAGATGGCCCTTTATTTGAGTTGGTATCAAACCAGCAATAGATGGCGCTACTGGTTCATAATTGTATTATGAACAGTAGATTTTCAGAAGTTTCGGAGAATCAAAAATGCTTTGAATTTATATGAGAAGGTACATCATAAGTAACTTATGATTAAGTTACGAATAAGTAATTACTCGTAGGTAACTTAATAATAAAAGAAAACAATGGGATTAAAAAGGGTTATAAAAGATTGTACCTACCTAAAAACCCGCTATTACCGTAAAACCCACAGCGACTGTTAATAACAAGCATATACCTAGAGGGTTATTTTAAAACTAAGCCGAATATACCAAGGGGGCGTAATTAAAAAAAATCGTATACTAGCTGTGTCCTCCCGAGGTTTCACCCGCATAACTCCCGATCCCGTGGGAATTTGAAAAACCCTTCTTATCGGATGCCTACACCACATAACGAACACACCCTCAAAATTTCAGCCCTCTACTTAGGGTTGCCAACAGTTTTTTCGAAAAATATAGTATTTGTGGCTAAAAAATATAGTACGACCCAAAAAAATATAGTACAAAAATTAGAGCGGTGTTTTGTAGAATATTTCGAAAAAACACGTATTTTTTGCACTTAACCTTTTTTTCCACACTTTCAAATACTCTTTCTTCTTGAATATAAAAAAAAATGTTCCCGACATTCAATCTTTAAATTATGAGCACCTTTTTTATGGCTTTTCTTTTTTTCCCTCTACATACTCGTAGAAAACAGTCCTCTGTAAATGCACACTGCAGAGAGGAGGAATTTATAAAAGAAACAACTTTTTACAAATTATGCCAGAGATATAGTATTTTTGCGTACTATATGTGCTTTCAAAAATATATAGTACGCTGAGCTGAAATATAGTACAATACTATATATTATAGTACGGTTGGCAACCCTACCTCTACTATCAGCGGTTTAGGCTGATAAACCGCCGATGGTTGGTGGGTTTAGGCAGCGGTTTAGACTCATTAACCGCCGATGGTTGGTGGGTTTAGGCAGCGGTTTAGGTATGAAACAGCATACTTATGCTGTTTTCTTACAAGCTTGTTCTCTTCAGCAGTTGCAAGAAAATAAACATTGATATTCATGTTATGGCGTTCAAAACAAAACAAAATTATTATGTTTTTAATTTGAGCAAAGTTATCGATCTTTACCAAAAAAAAAACTGTTATGGTGTTCAAAATCTTGATTTTTTTACAGTTTTTTTTGTTGAAATTCGTACTTTCATAGCGAATTTCATGACGTGTCAATTATCAAAATTGGCAATTTCGCTGCGTCGTGTCTCGACTACTTACGAGATCACGTATTAATTACCTACGTATTATAATACTCATTACAAGAAACAATAATACTTATTACTTACTAACATTTCGACGTAAAATTGACAACAATCATGTTATAGCCACAATAACAACACGTATGTAAGTAGCAAATTAGGTACATAATAAACCAAGATAACAAAGCTCATTAAAATTTAAATAGGTACCTACCTATCTTGGTATCTCATTGTAAATGCTATTAATTATTTTGTTAGATTTTAAAATAGGCAATACAAAATTATCACTAAAAACTGTACCTAGTAGTAGGTACTTATTGTATCAAAATAATAAATCTAACTAATCATACTATATCTCTATCTTACTATATCTTCCTATTAAAAAAGAAAGAAAGTCGTATTAGTTACATTATTCATAAATTTAGAAACTCGACAAATGGCATCTCGAGAGTCCGGGGCCAAAAAAGAAAACAAAAAAAATCAAGAACTGCTGGACCGATTTGGAAAATTGGTAGGAAAGTAGCTTAAAAAGGAGACTGACATAGGATACTTTTTTTTGCCTCTAAGGCGGAAGTTAGCCGGGTCAACTAGTAATAAAATGCGAAAGTAACTCTGTCTGACACGCTTTCACGCCTAAACCGCTCAACCGATTTCGATGAATTTTGGTATAGAGATAGATATAACCTTGGAGAAGGGCATATGCTACTCATGATCCCGTAAATCCTGCGGGATCGGGACTTACGCGAGAGAAACCGCGGGGTGCAAATAGTTCCTAATATGCTATTTTTGTCGCTTGAGGAAACCAATAACCGATCATAGCATACGTCAAGTGCGGCAATCCCTTTTGCATGTGGACTTTTACCCTGTCTTCAATGGTTTCATGGTCAACACAACTTTGCATTATGGAAAGATCGATAAGTTTGCCCAAGTTTGCATTGTGAATTTCATTTTAGTAAGTACAACAACAAACTACGAAGAAATAATAACAAGTGTCTACTTCTAATCCATAAACAACTATTGTTTTTGAGATAACTTTAGTTGACTTGCTTATATACATTTTTAAATACCAGAATCGATAATTAGGATTATTTCGGAAAACTATTAATTATGAGAATATTATGGCCCAAGTAGTAATGGTCAAAATAATAAAAAGCCCGCGCCGAAGTTTTTTTTTGTCATATCATAAGTCATAAGGGCCGGTGCCATGTCGCTGGAAAAATCCGAGCCTAAAATCTGTCAAGTGACAAGTACCGTAAAAGCTTTCAAGTCAGTTTTTATTTATCAACAATCTATAATGTAACACAATGAACAAAATTAATAGTTGTAGGTTGTAGACTCAGAAAGGTTGTAGATGAGATTGATCAGGCACGGGAAAACTTTTAGATATTACAATACATTCCACAATGAGCAAGAGGTAAGGAGTCCTTCATCGTTTATTATATTATATCGCACACAATATGATGTATATGACTTTTTCTTGGTTACTTTATTCATTATGATTGATTATTCATCAATGCTCAGTAACGTTTACCAAAAATATTTACATGCAATGTTTTGCAAATATCATTATAATAAGAATAACAGACAATAGTTCGATAACATCAAGCCTCGTTAGGTTCTGGAACATTAAATCTCGGCGCGACTATTACGCAGCGTACTACGTGGACGTTTGGATGCGACCGCGATTGCGAAGCGATCCGATCCGGTGCGGTGCGGAAAGAATAAACAGTCGATAGCTATTGAAGTGTCCTACGTGATCAAACGCACGTAAGCTGGGTTGTGGCGCGATTCTTGACTGTTCCTTGTTTCCGCACCGCACCGGATCGGATCGCGTTCGCATCCGATCGCCCACGTAGGACGCTGCGTTAGGGGTTGATGTGCCGGTATATTTATAGCTAGCTAGGAAGTTCCGTGTGAAGTGGTGGATAGCGGATTATAAACATGTGATGAGGGTCAGGGTAGTCGAGGTATCTGCAGTAGGTTATCGTGAGCATGCACTGTTGGTATGATAATGTGTGGTCAACAAGCAACGTTCCTCGAGCTGACCTCCGACTCCCTTAGATCACTATTCTTATCGTCTGGACGGAGTTACGCACATTAGATAGCCGATATAATAAATGGGGTGTGTTTGCGAACATCTACTTCAGTATCGAATGTCCAGTCCGTTTGAGTGACCAGTCCAAATTAGGTATCTAATTAATTGCTTAATTGGTGGAGTTCATGTTTTTGATGCGGAAGTGCTTGTTACAAGAGTTACATTAATCGCCAATAGAGTTAATATGAACTGTATAATAAATGCGGTATTAAATTTTCCAGGGTGGGAGCGAGCAAGCTCGCCGAGCACAAAGTGACGAAGAGCGGCTGTACAGGGGTAGCGGACCCAAGTACGCTCGAGTACCATCCAGAGCGACATTGTCAGCTTCCACCACATGCACATCCCTTGCTACCTCCTGTGGATCGCAAGAAGTGTTCTCCCCGAACTACGACGCGATACCTGAAATCGTCTCCACGGAGAGCAGCAGTGAAGACGAGGACATCGAGAAAGCCCGCAGCCATTTCCAACAACTTCGTCAAGTCAGTCTAGGAGAACAGTTTAAATACAAAATGGAGATGGAAATAAAGAGTGCAAAAGACGAGAACTTGAAGAATTCCGTACCTTTCGTGAAACAATTAAGCATAGACAGCAATAAAGTTAAAACTGATTATGCGATCAATGGGGATTCTCCGTATGCACCTACAACGCAGCGTATTTTTATTTGGACACAGGTAATAATTCATTTTTAAAGTAGGTACTAAATGTGACATGTCAATAATAATTAACAATTATTTATTAGGTACTGAGAAATCAAAAGGATAATCTCCAGATTGCAATAAAATTTTACAGTTGTAAACAATAATCGATTACTGTTCTCGGAGAAAAACTTGATTTGACATCATGTGCACCGATAAGGGTTTTTTTTTTAATTGGCAATGTTTATTCATTTTTTGGTGGTTATTTTTTCAGTCACGAACAATACGTTTTACAACCAGTCGTTCAGTTCTTGACCTACCTTGCTTCGTATAATTTCTGTCACAATTAAAACACCATGATTTTAATTATTACAGACCTATTTTCAAACGGTTTTCAAAGTATTTATTCGTTACAAGTATGTGGGACAGTTATCATATTATTTAAAAATCCAAACTCATTTGAGTACCTACCATATATTCTCAGTTGCAATACGAAGAATAATCGATAAATTTCTACATGCGGTATGTTTACAACGGAAACGCGAACTTAAAAAGACTGAACCACCCACAGAAACCTCACAGCTTTCCGGAAAAGCTTCACGAAACTACGTGGAATGGAAACGGTTACGCGTTCCCAAATTACAAACTTCATAATGATAAACATTTCAATTCAGGTTAGATTCTTACGATAAAAGAAAGTATATAGTTTCAGATTAATCATATTAATGTTGTTTGTTTTAGCTGTTAGCTGCGTTTTCTGTGTCAATGGGATCTCTTATAGTCGGTTTCTCCTCGGGATACACCTCACCAGCCTTGCCCGGAATGAACAGCACTCTTACACTCACTACGGATGAGGTAAGTTTCAAAACAACGCATCGATTTATATTCTTGTTTTAGGGAAACAATATAATTCTGCAGTGATCCTAATTGCCTACTGAGTGAAAAGTACTGACGTGGATAGTTTAAACGACTAAATTGAACTTTGTTACAAATAAATATTTCAGGACGTTGCACACAGCGCAATATAGCCCCGAACTACAACAACTAGTAGCCTTGTTGCTTGTACCTACTTACTAGACATGGATATATACTATACTTACATATAATACTTTTTTAATGTAAATACACACACGCTTTAGCTGATACGATACATATTAATATAGAAAACAAACAGAACCAGAAACAAACATGGTATGGTCAGAATAAATACTTTTCCCCGGTAGGAATCGAACCCGTAACCATTTGCGTCGCACAGAGGCCGTTATTAATTCAGTGTTGTTTTAATTTTCAGACATCATGGGTCGGTGGACTAATGCCTTTGGCTGCTTTAGTGGGAGGCATTGCTGGAGGACCACTCATCGAGTATCTGGGAAGAAGAACGACCATAAGTTCGACTGCAGTTCCTTTCTTTTTGGGATGGATGCTGATTGCGAACGCACCTAATGTCATGATGATTTTTGCCGGAAGAGTGTTGTGCGGAATATGCGTCGGTATTGTATCACTAGCTTTCCCCGTTTATCTCGGAGAGACAATACAACCAGAGATCCGTGGTGCATTGGGATTGTTACCAACAGCATTTGGTAATACTGGCATTTTATTAGCATTTTTCATCGGCAGCTACATAGATTGGTCCAAACTGGCATTTGTCGGAGCCGCTTTACCTATTCCTTTCTTTTTGCTAATGTTCCTTACTCCAGAGACACCAAGATGGTACGTCACTAAAGGTCGCGCCGAAGATGCCCGTAAATCATTACAATGGCTTCGAGGAAAGAATATTGATATTCAAAAAGAAATGAGGGATCTTACCCGGTCACAGGCGGAAGCAGACAGAACCAAAGGAAACGCATTCCAAACACTGTTTTCAATGAAATATATGCCTGCTGTGCTAATATCACTGGGTTTGATGCTGTTCCAACAATTAAGTGGTATCAACGCTGTTATATTTTACGCTTCAAGAATATTCAAGTTGTCTGGTAGTACAATTGATGAAAATCTGTGCAGTATCATCATTGGAGTCGTAAACTTCGTGGCGACTTTTATCGCCACAGCCGTAATCGACCGACTGGGTAGAAAAATGCTACTTTATATTTCTTCAGTTTCTATGATCACTACTCTGGTAGCATTAGGAGCATATTTTTATGTAAGAGCCTCTGGAATGGATGTCAGTCAATTCGGATGGTTGCCGTTGGCATGTCTGGTCATTTATGTTTTGGGATTCTCTATTGGCTTCGGACCTATTCCATGGCTCATGTTGGGAGAGATTTTGCCCGCGAGGATTCGTGGCACAGCTGCGTCTTTAGCCACTAGTTTTAACTGGACATGTACTTTCATTGTAACAATAACTTTCAACAAGATCATTGATGCCATCGAAATGTACGGCACTGTTTGGTTGTTTGCTGTGATATGTTTCATAGGATTATTATTTGTAATTTTCTTTGTACCTGAGACTCGTGGAAAGAGTTTGGAAGAAATCGAGAGATCACTAACGGGTGGCTCACGTAAAGTCAGAAGCGCCAGCAAGCAACAAATACAAAATCAGGCATAGAAACACATTCTAAATGAAGAAAGATAATATTTTCCATGTTGGGAAAATGAAGCGCTGAAATTGCAGTGTGTACTGAAGACTGATTGGGAACGTAGTTTTAGATTTTCATATTTTGTATGTAAATATAGTGAAATTAGTTAAAAATCAAAATGATAGTTCCTTTAGAAAGTAGTAACGGCATTCCGCTTTACATTTAAATCTGTACCTTGTATTTATGACTTTTAGTTCCTAGATTGAGGATCTGTTAGTCAGATAGTTGTAAAGAATCTGTTTGATTTGGGAATAGTTTTTATATTGAATGTAATATTCAATTTCGTCATAATTATTTCGATGACTTCGTGTTTTTTTTACATCAAATAGCATTTACTTCGCCCTTTTCACTGTGTACTTATTTTTATAACAACTTGTAGATCTGTTTTACTGTTATATACCTATGTAATATCATGACAAAATAAATTAAGGTATTTAGACCAAAGGTTTATTTTTAAGGGATTTTATTTTTGATAATAAAGTATCTTACGAACTTTATGATGAAAAAGAAAAGAAAAAACTTCGTATATTACGGAGTCATATTTATTGTTTTAGTGTTAATGAATAAATAATCTTGCAATTATATTGGTGTAGTTTTTTTATTTTTTTAAGTAAGCCTATCGGCTTCGGTATCGGCACAGCCTATTGGTAAAAAGGAATTCTTAGAAAGGTACAGCCAAGGTGTACACTTGGCTGCTGTACATCGTAGTATATTTTTCAATACTTAAATATAACATGCCTTCTAGGTATAAGGACGCTAGAAGCCATACTCTATGCAGCCGCGCCGTCATAAAGTATGGCTATTGGCTACCCCATCTCTTCCCACCGTGGGTGTCGTAAAAGGCGACTAGCGAATATGGAGTATGGAATATAGAGGCGCGGTGGCGGGTAAACTACTTGGTCCCAAGGAGGGTTGGTGTCAGGCAGGCGACCGGTCGTAAAAATATTGTCAAATATATTTGCAGTAGGTAAGTTGATGAAGATAAGATATCTAATAATTTATGAAGACTTACCTACTGTGCCGACCCTAAATAATTTAATATAAGGGCAGGAAGAAGAAGCAGGTTGCTTATTAGTCCATTGAAATGTTACATTTTTTTGGGCTCAGCGTGCATTTGTCAGAGGACGCAATTTTATTTTTTAGATATCAAGGGGGATTAGTTTAAAATTAAATAATAGTTTGTGGGGTTGTGGCTTTTTTTATTTTTTGTTATTATTAGTAGTATGTTATTTTTTTATTGTGAGACCTATAGTTCGTCAAATAAACCATAAAAAAACCATTTGAACCCCTTTTTCCAAGATGGTCGCCGTGGGACAAGAGCCACAACCCCACAAACTTTTATTTAACTTTAAACTAACCCCCCCTTTGATATCTAAAAAATAAAATTGCGTCCTCTGACAAACGCAACGTCACATGTAACTTTTCAATGGACTATATTATTACACTATTAAACTACGCTATAAATGTCCTCTCACCCTGAATGAAACCATTAAGAACGTCGATAAGTTTTACTTATCGATCAATAAGTATCTCGTTAAATGACAAACCAAGGCCAAAGATAAAACTGACCTCTACATACATACAACTATAGCTGTAATATAACAGAATATAATTTCAGCTGAAAATAAAACCGATTTAAACTGATTTCGAATACTTTTGCACGAGTATCAGCTGGAATAAACCTACGTCCGTTGATGGTCATTAAAAAATGTTCTAGTATTCTAGTCGAGGCTAGCATAACTTTTGTTTAATATTTCCTCAAAAATCTAATTTAAATTAGTTTCAATGAAACTGCAAAGAATTTTAATTACATATTTAGGTCATCTTTTTGAGAAAAATAACGGAAATAAAACGGTTTTGCCTTGCAGGTAAAAATATTATAATATATTTTGATAAATGTGTGTAGGTCATCTCATCAGTATTTAGAAAAACAACAGAAATAAAATAGTATTAGCTAAATACATATTAGAGGACAGGGCAGGATAGACAAGACAATGCACATATTATCGCCATCTATCTCTGAACTAAGCAACTGGGCTTATGATATGGGCACTCCGTACTATACAATGGATAGACTACTAAGATATGTGTATACATATTTTGGTAAATACATAGAGACAATCCCAGAATTATAAATACTTGTGTATCTTATTCATTGCCTATATACTATAAAGACAAGTACGAGTAAATCGGCGACCATAAAATTTGTCGACCTTTATGGGGCGCGCTGGGTGAATTGAATACTCGGCTTCATCGCAAAAGGTTGCGGGTTCGATACTCGCCGGGGACAAGAAGTTATGCTTAGATCTCCGGTGGCATGCGATGTCAGAGGAGAGAATATTTGTTTCTGGCCTGGGTGTTTCCATGTTCAAAATATGTATGAATATACGAAAGAAAAACATGTATGTATCTACTTACTTAAGCTGTTGAAAAAATAATACAAATATATGGTTTACGGCAGGAATTGAACCTGCAACCTTCTGGAGTCGCAAGTCGTAACTGTGTATTCGCCCCGAGACGCAGAGAGGTAGTTCAGACCTATTACCTTGTATGTGAGTTTAGTATGTAGTGATAATAATAGATGTAAAATGACCTCGTCTCCGGACCTACCCTTCTAAAAACAAGAAACAGTTGTACCGATTTATATAAAACTAGCTGCGACCCACGTTTTCACCCGGGTAAGTCCCGATCACGTGTGAATATAGAGATTAAAAGTAGCCTATGTGTCTCCTCGATAATGTAGCTATCTATTGGTGAAAGAATTTTTGAAATCGGCATAGCTTTTGAGTTTATTCATTACACACATACACAAAAATACAAATCTTTCCTTTTAGGGTTCCGTACTCAAAGGGTCAAAACGGGACCCTATTACTGAGACTTCGCTGTCTGTCTGTCCGTCTGTCCGTCCGTCTGTCACCAGGCTGCATCTCATGAACCGTAATAGCTAGACGGTTGAAATTTTCCCAAAAATGTATTTCAGTAGCCGCTACAACAACAAATACTAAAAACAAAATAAAACAAATATTTAAGAGGGGCTCCCATACAACAAACGTGTTTCAAAAACTACAAGGAATTTTAGTACAATGTGAGGTCGCCTCTGATTGGTCCGAGTCAAATCGAGTAGGTCATGCAATTCAAAATGGCTGCCCTATCTGTCAAATATATCAGTCTGCCTTCACTTACCGAAGCGATAGTGGAAAGGGCACAGCAATGTGTCAATGTCACAATGTGTTAGCAACCATGAAGCGACTGAGGTGAGGTCAGTACAACTGTACTGATTTATGGCACACGCGCCACGCCCACAGCTCCTTCCTCTATTGTTATTTATTCCGTGGATAAAACCCTATTAATTTTTGACATAAATTATATTATAATACGCGGGTGAAACCTCGGGACGCAGCTAGTGTAAATATCTTTGGTCGTTATTAGTGTTGAGAGATTTCAAAGTGAAATGTTTGCAACATTGATTACAGCAGCCAGTATTTTAATTATTAAAGCATACGAGTATTTAGCTATATATATACTAGTACTACGTGTTCCGAGGAGGGTATTAAGCCGAGATTTTTACTTAAAGTTAACATAACAAGTGTTATTCAGCAAACAAACTAACAATGATCAAATCTTACATTACTGATGTGTATCGATGATACCCGAGACAGATTATCCCATTATCGAAATTTTAAATTCTATAAAAAAATAATAAGAGAAGACGACACGATACTACTGTGATCAATTTGCAATTGGCACGGACCAGGCTCAGCCATTTTGCAAGTAATAGTAAACATATCCAGCATGTGCCATGTTAACGATAGAGGCTATAAAATATGTTTATCATAACATAACATAGATATTGCTACCTAACTATAAACAGAACTCGGAATCAATGTGTTTCATAAAATTTGTTTGGGTTTCTACTTATGTATCGTGGCGTTCGTTCTGTATTTTAACTAATACAATGGATTTTTCCATATTTATCCGGCACTAGAAAATGAATAAGTACATTGGGATATAATGAGTTGTTTTAAAGATAGCTGACGGGGCATACATACAAAAGGGTAAGAATACATCGTATTCTTACATCTCATACATAAAAAATGTACACACTGTCGAAAGTCCTGACTGATTCACTGATTGACCCTGTATCAACGCAGAGTTTAAACCGCTGATCCGACCAACAACATGAAATGTGAAGCGGGTGTTCTTTAGCAAATTCCCTAAATAATCGAAAATTAGCACGGGATCAGGACTAACGCAGGTGTAACTGCGGGACTAGTTTTCTGCGAACAGTAGACCTCGCACTATAATATCACAAAGTATCGAATTTTAACAGATACATTACATATCCAGTTTGAGGAGTTATATGAAGAAAAGGTATTCGAAAAAGGTTAATTGTTTAAATAGAAATCTGTTATTTACTGCATTTCGGTAAGCTATTCCTTTTCCTCAGGATTCCTCAGGATTTTTGGAATGATGAACACAACATTCCAAAGATCCTGAATCAGATCTTTACCAGTTTTTTATGAGACTCACTTGAAGCTACTATCTTTCAAATATAAAAAGAACCTTTGAAATCTGATTCATATGGTGGAGATATCAATCAACCAAACAATCAATTATGGAAGAAAAACCCCAACAATTAAAAATCTTCCACAACAAAGCATTAAAGGTATCTGCATATCAAGTTTAGTCAAGATCAGTTTAAAATTACGACTTGCATCCTGTAGAGTGTAGACGATAAGTAACAAACCAACCGATTAACTGACCCAAATTTGGAAAGACTTGAAGTAGAGACGCTTCGCTCGCTCGGTCAATTATCGTTAAAAACCTCTTTGGAAACGATTAAACTAAAACTTAAACTATTTTAATATTAAATGCCTAGGGGAGCCTATGTGCAAATATTGAGGTAAACAATCATAGCTACAAAAGACGAGGGTCAAAACAGATAAAAATTAAGTAAATACCAACTTGTTGCATTGCTATAAGTAGATAAGTACCAAAATAGTAAACACGAGATTAAAGTATGGTATAAGCGCATTTCAATATTATTAGAATCATCACGTTGTTAGATTAATCTCATTTAACATTGAGTTAGACGAAATCAGTGAGCTAGTTAGGCTTTGGGATTGCAAAGGGCAATTAGTTATAAGTCAATAATTAAAAATAATGAACTAAAACAAGAATAATAAATTTCCTACACAAAACAGACCAAGCACAAGTGGAAAAATATACCAAGAGAACATTATATTTTATTTGCTCTCTTTGATTAAATATTTTTTCAATGTTAAAAGGCAACAAAAAATGTAACATGTAATTTAAGGCTTGCGGCTACATTAGTATAGACTCCTTTCGCGTATCTTAGAACTTTGTTTTGACTATCACAGCCTCGAAAGCCAATCAGTTTTGTCAATCAATTGTCCCCATATAAATGGCGACTTGCGTCGCGAAACAATCATTTCTTCAGTTGCTTATGTCCGATACACTGTTGATGACGATTGTACTTTTACAAGATATTAAACTGTGCAGTGAATTATTTATGACATTAATTAGTACTTAAAATTCAAAATGAAAATGAAGGTTTTAATGAGAGCTGATACCCATTATAGTATAAATGTTAAATCGAGTGATTGTGAAGAACCTAAATATACTTTCTCACAGGTGGGTGTATTAAGTTCATTATTGATAGCTTTCTAATGGTGAAAGAATTTTTGAAATCGGTCCAGTAGTTTCGGAGATTACCCCCAATTTACATACATACACACATACATGTTACCAACGTTACCTCTTTATAATATTAGTATAGATAAATTACATAAACATAATAAAAATCAAACATAAAATATTCAAGCTTTTGTTAGAAAAAATATTTGTCTACGTCAGAAAATTAGAAATGCCTTTAAAAAATGCTACATGCAATCTTTACAATTTCATTCGCATGTATAGAATTTTGCACTTGTTTATTAAAAGAAGCTAAAATAATTTAGCTTTTTTTAGACATAGACACCCAGTAGAGTCAGTACCTGAAAAATATCAGAACTATGGCTGAGATTCATAAACAGAACTTTACTTCGCATCAAAGTAGTTTTCGCAAAGCATGCTTTCAAATCTCGAAGTTTACTATGGCCGATTTCAATTTCATAGTCGTCACTCGAACTTTACTTTAGATAGAGCGGCTTTGCGCTGTAGTAAAGTAAAGCCAAAGTAAACCACGACAGTAATACGTTCTACGCAAATTTTATATTATTCAACATTAGTAAATTAATAACTAATCATACAATTTTCTTACAAATAAAATAATTTGTATACATTATCAAATAAAAATGTTTGTCAGCTGCGTCGCGACTATCTATAATATATAATAATTTCACAAATGCCGTTACTGAAATATTGTAGTAAAAAGAAACGTAATTTTTGTATAACCTGTTTACTGTCGTTGTTAAATGTCAAAACTATTTACGTTTTTGCTTTTCTTTTCCCTTGCTCTTGCTATATTGAATTTTATATTATTAACGACTTGGCTACCATCCCCGGACACCGTATTCTTGGATTACACGATAACTTGCTGCTAACACAATGGACAATATCGAAAACATTGAGCAAAGACTCAATCGTATCGATAATATTGGCGTCAAAATAAAGCAGCTAAAACAAATACACAACAAGCACAGTAGAGTGACTGTAGAGTACCCATGTAGTACCTATTTCATAGAAATGACATTGCCGTTTATGAGTGCATAATACGACCAGATTGAATATACCAATAAACTCTAAATTTTGCACTAGTCACAAGACTATTAAAATTAGTAGTTTAATAATTCAAACTTTACTTTGAGACGAAAGTCGACGATATTGTGGACTAGTACTTTACGAAGCAAAGCAGGGTTTCTCGAAGTAAAGACCGTCCTTAGCATGACTATGAAACATTATTTTGAGCCAAAGTGCGACTTTCTTACAAAGTAAAGGCGTAGTGCGGTTTATGAATCTCAGCCTATGTGTCGAAGAAGAGATGTTTGGTGGTTTTTAGTTACGTTTAAAAAAAAACATGCGGTAAGCGTTTCCTCATATTAAATTTTAAAAAATGCTCTGAGGGCGATTTTCAGGAAGAAAACATCTTCCTGAACACAAGTTTGTAAGGAGGAATGCGCACCCGTCTGCCCTGACTTAATTAAATTAAAGTAATATTTACGTAGAAAAAGTTACGTGCGTGCGTTTTTTATTCACGTTTTATGAATACTTATTATAAAATGATATGTAAATTAAGAACATTCGAATAAAATATTATTAATCAATATGTTTAAAACAAACAACCATGAATTTATAAATACCCACAGTACCTCGGCGATATTATAAGAATTGCAAATTATTCAACATAGTTTACAAGATCGGACTGCCCGTATGGTTCTGTAGATTGTTATTAGGCCTGTCGAGTATTCGTAATGAACCGGCATAGAGAATCGTAATTAATAGATCGTATGTATTAAACAGTGAAATTCTTATATGTACTGTACCTACCTAATTTTACAAAATATATTTTGCGCTTTTATAAATAGTTTCCATGTTATGTTCATACGAAAACGAGAATGTTAGGTACCTAATTAATGTTGTATACAATTGATTTATTGCGAGGACGTGTAAGTGGACACAATCAGAGTCAATGATTGCTTAAATTAATCGTAGGCGGTTAGCATCGCGCACACCTCCTGGTGAATAACGTCATAACATGGCGCGTCGTGCCTGTTTCAATTGCCTGATTGCTGGAGGCTCGTTACAAAATATACAATTGGTTGCACATAATACGTGCTATGCTACTTTGAACTACAATATTATATGTAATATTACTGCATTTTCTACATTATTTAATAATTATGACGTAATATTTATAATATTTCATAAAAGTTATAGTTATAAATATTAGGCCTAATGCAATATTTGCCGCGATACTTGTCCTGCTTAAACTTTTTGCTATTGTACTATGGTTTATTCAAAAGTTGTTTCGGTAATTAAACTTCAGGTGTTGGCAGCTGTGGCGGTGTCTATGGGTTCCATGATTGTGGGATTCTCGTCCGCGTATACATCGCCAGCGCTTGCGTCGATGGAAGATAGTAAAGACATAGAAATTAATGAGGAACAGGTAAATTAAGTGTCCTTTATTTTAAAACAAATAATAGTGAATCAAACAGGTTTTTAACTTCTTGTGTGTCTTTCATAGGCAAGCTGGATCGGCAGCCTCATGCCATTAGCCGCATTAGCCGGAGGAATACTTGGAGGACCACTTGTAGACTACATTGGTCGAAGAAGGACCATTTTATTTATAGCCCCACCGTTTTTCGTGGCATGGATCTTAATCGCTAGTGCAAAAGTTGTGCACTTGGTGTTAGTTGGGAGAGCCATTTGCGGTTTATGTGTTGGAGTGGGCTCGTTAGCATTTCCCGTATATTTAGGTGAAACAATTCAGCCTGAAGTTCGCGGAACGTTAGGTTTATTTCCAACTGCTATTGGGAACATTGGTATCTTGATATGTTACCTTGTAGGAAAGTATCTAGACTGGTCGCAGTTGGCTTATCTTGGGGCCGCTTTACCAATTCCGTTTTTCGTTTTAATGTTAATGATCCCCGAAACCCCCCGATGGTATATTTCACGAGGTCGTGAAGAAGAAGCTCGGAAAGCTCTACAGTGGTTAAGAGGAAAGAATGCAAAAATTGACAACGAACTTCGGGATATTGCGTTGGCTGACGTCGAAATCTCGGCTGAGGATACAACAATTAAAGAACTTTTCAGCATGAAATATATGAAATCAATTTTAATATGTATAGGTTTGATGACATTCCAACAACTGTCGGGTATTAATGCCGTAATATTTTACACAGTTAAAATTTTTAAGATGTCTGGCAGTTCAGTTGACGAAAGATTATCAACAATAATAGTCGGTATAGTTAACTTTGTTTCCACGTTCTTTGCTACAGCTCTCATCGACAAAGCAGGTCGCAAAGTTTTGCTTTACATATCGTCAGTGACGATGACTTTAACTTTAGTAATACTGGGATCATTTTTTTATGTACAAACCGATTTAAAATTGGACGTTTCGGATTTAGGCTGGATACCTTTGGCTAGTCTAATGGTTTATTTGTTAGGTTTTTCATTAGCATTTGGTCCAATACCATGGTTGATGATGGGCGAGATTCTGCCAGCCAAAATAAGAGGAAACGCTGCTTCAATATGCACCGCATTTAATTGGTTATGTACTTTCACCGTCACCAAAACTTTTCATAATATTCTTGAAGGAATCGGGCCCGCTGGTACTTTTTGGTTATTTGGCTGTATTTGTTTTGTAGGTTTATTTTTTGTTGTCATTTGTGTGCCAGAAACGCGAGGCAAAAGTCTTGAACAAATTGAACACACAATGACTGGAAAAGAAGTTTCAACAAGACGACGAAGGATGAGTTCCATCGCTAACATAAAGCCAATGCCAAATGGATGTTAGAGTGTTAATAATGATGTTATTTAAGTGATCTGACAGCATGGATCTTCCCATCTGTAGATATAGGTATTTATGTATAGAGTGAGATACTAAATTTGGTTACTATTATATAGAATTAATTTTATGAGCATTGATACAAAGAAATCTTACTGTGAATCTCTACAGTATGTGGCTGTGATATTCATGATCAAAATCTGAAACTATTTATTTTGTACATTATAAAGATTAAATTGTAATAATCTGTTCTCAGTAAGCATTGCCAAGTATTTAAGTACAAGAGATATTTGTTGATGTCAAGTTTCGTGATATGAATAGTTTTAAAGATTGAAAAATCTAAATTACCTTTAAAATCAATCATTTGCCTTAAGATCTTACTATTGTACTTACTTATAAAAGCAATAACAGTGAATTTAATTTAGAGTAGGTAGTGGTGGATACTATGGAAATTAGCCTTAAACTAAGCATTATAATAGGCTTGTACTAGACAACACACAATAAGTAAAGACACTTAATATTTTAGACAAAAACTAAATTATATATTGTAAATTTATACTTTGGGATATTATCCCCAAAATCAATCCTGGATCTGCCACTGGCGTGTTTACTTAGTTACTTAATTTATTAGTTTTGTTTTTAAATAAATTATTTTAAAATAGTTGTTGTTTATATTTCCAGTCAGCAAATGCTTCACAACCCATTATATGCAATACATTATAAAATATTGTTCTGGCTCACTTCATACTATTCAAAATACTATAATCTATAGACAAATTATGTTTCATTGAACGTTCAGACTGATTGCTGATTGGGTCCTGAACTCAGACACACAAAAACAACATGCACATGAATCTACTCTTACAGCCCGGTCCAAGTGACACTTGTGTGAAAAAACATCTGTAAGTTGTATCTAAGTCAGAAAATTAAACAAAACCTTATTAGTTCATTCAGAGGTTAATACTTTGGCTACTGGACCCGAAATACAGACAGCCACACATGTGGCAGAAATGCAAGGCGTTTTTTCCCTTCAGCACCATCACACTAGGAGTGTTACGTACATCAGTGCTGACACACACACCTAGCATACTTGCATATTGCTAGGAGAAAACATACCTTGCGAGTGCTTGCCGCACTGGAGAGTACATCAGCATAAATTACAGAACAGATTGTGATGAAACTTGGTATGTAAGTAAGTAAATCGCTGAATACCTGGATTAGATACATAAACTACTTTTACATAGGTAAGTTTCTTTCTTTCCTTCTATTATGTTCGGACACAATATGGCAAGTAACTGGTAGCCTGGCATTGAATAGGACTAGCCCACTTCTCTCCAAGGGTATAGTGAACTAAGGGATCTTGGTGGTTACTAGCAAACTTAGAGTTTCCCCGCACAGTGGCTGGAAAACTAACAAGGAGAGTTGGTGCCAGGCAGGCCGGCTGGCTGTTAAAACATTGCCAAATTTATTTGCAGTAGGTAAGGTCTAATTCTAATTAAGTATTTATAACCTCAAATAATTAGAGGTGTTATCGAACACTGGACTCCCGAGAGGGATGCAACCGGGACCATCACTCGGATGAAAAGGACATGCAAATTACAACATTTCAAAGATCAAACCATGACTCAATCATTTCACGAAGTAGTAGTAGGTATTTACTTTTAGCCGCATCTTGGTGAATATAATAGAATGTAAATTGAAGTCTGAAATAAGCGTTTAGGTACTAAAATTCTATCCACTTACCCATAACTTGAACGCGACAAATAGCACAGGTATCACACTCTACGTCCCAGCTCCACATTGCTACAGCATTCCACTTCTTCAAGGTGAACATCTTGTCAGGCTTCTGGCCATCATTATCTCCACGATCCAAATTATCAATATCTTCTCCCGACATGGCTTAAAATAATGATTTTCGTGTTTTCAAAACAAACAAAACCAAAAATCACTTCGCAATGTCAAAATAAAGATGACGTTTGACGTTTAATGTCCTTGACAAGTGACTGTTAGATTTTTTTTCTTTATTAAGAATGACTTCACACTATTTTCATACAGCCACATGACAATATTGTTTATTGGCGGGAACATTGGCCCTTTTCTATCAAAGATTATGTTACATATTTGTATGTAAATATGCCGTGGATGGACGGACATGGTGAATCTAAGCTGTCCACGCTAAACCACAGGCTAAACTCAAGTCAGTTTAGGCTAGCTCCTGTACTCGAGCTTGTTTATCATAGGTACATGTGCGTCCACACGTAGTCCGTAAACTTCGCCAGCTACTTGTTTGGAAAACTGGCCGGCGAAGCTAAACTAAGTACTTTAGTTGGCGGTAGACCGTCGGCTTATAGGTTTCTAGTTGACGCCTAAATAGAGCGTCTAATAAGTAAACTGAGAAATTAAGGAGCTGACATTCTCTAGGAAAACAAATGATATAAGGTGCCTAACGTAAGCAGCTAAGCTAAAAGAAAATAAGTAGGTGCTTTTTATGGTATTTTACTTAAACTTACAGTAAAATTCTTATCAAACTACACAAATACAATGTAAAAAAATAAAAGTATGGGTATATACTAATGTGTTGTACCTACCTAATATTTATCGTACCTATCTTACAGTAGGTAGGTACATAGTCAGAAATAAGCAGAAGTAGTAGGTACCTAGTGGCACAGGCGATGTGGTTTGGCTATTAAATAGCCACTTCCTTGTTTTTGATAATTTAGGTATAGATAGTTCATACCCTGTGCGACCGTTTTTATAGCGATTTACATACTAAATATATTCAAGGTTTGTCATTTACATTCTTGAAATCTCACTAACAGTATTTAATCGGTAGGTAATTAAGGCAGTAGTACTTAATAATACTTAGGCAATAGAAACCTAAACAATAGATACCTAAAAATCAATTTAAATATCTAATTTAAAACAAAGTCATAATATAGGCTGATAAAATAATAACTAGACTAGCTGTTACTTCAGCCGATCCGCTGAAGCACCCGAAATCTTCAATCTCAACTTGATATCTGATATTGTAAGGGAATCTGCAGGCTGATACATCTGAAATAATTGAAAAATTAATCGTTTAAAAGAGTGCTGGTTAGTAATAGGAAACGTTATAATATTCAGTAGGTATTTGATATCTAAGGTCCGTATTATAGAACGTTTCGTATTCGTATTCTAATTAGAAAACAAAAAAAAACGTAAAGGGGTATTATTATAGCCAAGGCAAATTAATAGGTTTTATGGCATAAATATGTTTTATCCAATGTCTTTATCCAGGAAGGGAACAGTCGACTAGGTACGTTTGTGTGGAGAACGAGTAGATATTCTTCCAATAAACCCAAAAAATGAAATCTGTTGAAAGGTATGTAGGTATTAAAAATGAAGTAGTTCTTACCGTTACAAATAGCTGAGGAGACGGGATTGGCCGCAGTACTTTCAGCCTGAACTGAGATGTACAAAGGCGGACAAGAGTTAATAGTCCAGTAGGCGTCGCAGGCATTTTGTAGACCGATCTCGACGTTCGCGTTACCACTCGATGCTATCACCTCGCAGAGAACAGCACCGTCATCTACACTTACAATTGTTGAGTTACTGCCTCTGCAAAAAAATTGAGAGCAGGTTCAAGTCCTGTCGGGTGCAAATTATTCGGAAAGCATTTCTTTAAATAGATGGTTAAAATAAAATAGGTACAGATTCCGGCACACAACTTGAAAAAAATGGCGGATGCGCAGAAGTGGACTTCAGAGACGTCGCACGTAAATGTGCCACGTTAGTTAAATTTCAAAAAGTTTGCCGTCTCCTGTACCTACTTATGACCGCTATGGACAAAGCACAGTTTATCATTTGCAGCATTTACAAGCTGGTTTTTATCTATCTTTGCATCGATCATGAAAAGATAGCTAAAAACCAAGCAACAACCACGATCAGAAAATTAGCTGGAGGTTAATTGGGAGAAAGTTATTCGACCATATATTAATGACTTACCCTGGTCGTTGAACAGATCGTGAATGGCAAACTCGAAGATTAGAAGAACCTACAGTGCTACGGACAATTCTGAGCCTCCTATTGCCGTGTGCGGTGTAAAAATAGTTAGCGCTCACTGCGTAATAGTTGGTATATCCGGGTTCAATGAAGTCGTCGAAACGTCTAATGCCTGAAGTTCCGGCCGTGAAATCTGCCCCACATAGAGGATTCACAACCCTTCGGCCAACTGAAAATTGATATAAAATTATGACAATGTTAAATTAAAATGAGTAAATTTTAATCTATAAATTGCGGTTAGCAACGAGCGGTGTTGGTTTAGTGGTAGATACCCCAAATTTCATTCCGAGAGTTTTGAATGGGTCAGCCGGTTTGAATCCCGGCTGACCTAGTAACAATTTCTCTTACGGTGCAAAAAAAAATCAATTTCACTATCAAAGATCGAGGAGAAGATTTCTATCTCCATCTTCAGATGCTTGATATTGATCTAGCATCTGAAGATGGTGATCATTTAGAAATACTTACAATCTCTAATTCGGCTTAAGACAGATCCCATAACGATTTCTACGTTGGTTCCAGCCCCGTTTAAGGTTATAGTTTTGATGTCATTGTGCATATCTCGTACAAGATTCCATAGATTATCGAGCTGATTTGCTGCAGTTGCGAACATAAGCCTTAGATCTAAAAAAAAAAGACTATGATAACAAGTAGGTATGTACTTATTACATTTAACCATCTTAGGGTTAGCTTACATATTACATAGTACCTACATACACAGAAAAGGACAGATAATTTTAAATCGTTACCTGGCACTGTGTCATTTAAAAGCCGGGCTTGTTCAAGAACATTGTTATTGTTCTCAATGGTCCCAGAGTTGAGCATAAACAGAAGAACCGTTGCGTTTCCTCCAACATAATTACGTAGAGACTCGTTCCTGAGCGATTCTTGCATCATCAAACGGATACTTGACAAGCTGTTGGCAAGATTTACTCCAGTGAAAACTGAAAGAAATTTCACGTCGTTAGTCATTATCCATTAGCCAAATATGTATTTGAACACCTCTGTAGCACGTCTGGCGAAGGTCCGACTGCAATTCAGAAGGTTGCTGGTTCGATTCCCACCAGGTTCAAGTATTTGCGCTTAAAAGACATTAGTTTCTGGGTGTTTTCTATGTATCATAATAATGTATGTCTTTGCAAAAAAATAGGTATAATTATATAGTATATCCGTTGTCTAGTATCCATAGTACAAGCCTAGTGCTTAGTTTAGGGCTAGGTTGCGCTGTGGGTAACGTCGTGTAATATTTATTTATGTAGGTTCATAATTCTTGTATCTAGTAGCCGACCCAGAAAAGCAAATAAAATTTTACTGTGTTTACCTACTTATATTTTTATATTATTAAATACTCGTAAAAATATTACCTACAAAACACCATCATACATTAAATTCAAATTAAAAATCCCTAACATGGTATGGTACCCAAGAGGCTGGCTGCATTATCTCTTTGGATGGAAATACCTATTCGTTGGCCAAAGTAGCAGTCAGTCCTTTGGTCACCACGCAGAAGCTAAAACTAATAAATTTGAAATCTGTTTATGAAATTCCTTAATGTTACTTACATGATTGATGTCTTGCCAAAGTATATTCACTGTGGAAATCAGCTAATGAATAAGTTGTATTAATGAGCACAGAGCCGTCGAATGCACTCAATAAAGTTATACTCGATCCGAATTTACCAACTTCTATAGAGTCCAATAAGTATGATATCGCTGGGTATACAGTCTGATACTGCCAAGATGAATCTAATGCGATGTAGAGGTTAGTCTTCATTCTTAAGTTATTAGTGTCGGTTTCACAGCTGTTGCCATTCAAATTGTTGTCTGTGGAAAGTAACAGTTTTTATATTAATCATTAATTATCTACATGATAACTCGCTTTTTAAATATACTAAAACAGTTGGAGCGTGTTGGCGAAACCAAAAATAATATATTACTAGCTGCGCCCCTCTGTTTCACCCGCGTAAGTCCCTATCCTGCGGGAATATCAGGATAAAAAGTAGCCTATGTGTTATTCCAGGTCTCCAGCTATCTACATACCGTTTTATGGTAATCGGCTCGGCGGTTTTTACGTGATTGAGTAACAAACACACGCACATACTCACAAACTTTCAGCCTTATAATATTAGTAGGATTACAATGATCATTACAGGCATTATTATAATTCCTATATAACCTTTTTTCAATCTGAACTTATAGATAGTTTTCCTAAATGTTGAAACATTTCTAGCCGTATTAATAAACGTGGAATAAGCTGGGAGTAATTTGACCACTTTTTTTTTCTGTCTGTTTAGTTTGAAAGTTCTTGTCACGGAAAAAAACAAAGCATTTTCACTACTTCGACCTTACTCCACGTTTATAAATAAGGCTAGCAAGTATAAAAAAACTTATGGAAATAACCAGCCACTAATTGCTCCTGGCGCAAAGGTTCCCATAGGGTTAGTAGAATGGCGATGGCAAACATCTGCACATCTAAAGATCTCTGCATAAGTAAAGTTTCTAGGACGGGACGTGCCAATTTCTACATACAAAAATTTCGTCGAGTCGACGATGGAGGGGATGGCACGGGATTTTTGTATGTAGAAATTGACACGTTCCGTCCGGAAAACGTTACGTATGCAGAGACCCTTAGTTACTCGTAATTCCGATGTACTGCCGCAGTTAACTTTCAAATACTTACTGCTGTACTGCTGGTAGTTAGTAACAGCGTTAGCCACAAGGGCTTGAAGACCTCCAATGATGGTGCCTCGTAAGGGTAAATTAGTATCCAGAGCAGCAGCGAAGGCATAAGTCTCTGATACTAGTCTATCGGTTGGCAAAATTTCCTGAATCAGTGTTCGGCGGTTGCAAGCTCTTACTTGAGGATCCATCACTCCATTCTAAAAATAAATACAATAAATTACACACACAGTTTAATATTAATAATAAATATTCTATAAGTACAAATGAAAATGCTTACCCGTGAAGAATAATACATATCCAATAGCTGGGACAGTCTCACATTCAAATTTTGGGTTACCCTGTTACCAAGGATGAAGCCGTCATTACCACCCCGAATTTCTGGGTCTGTCATTTCATTATTGACACCACTATTTAGCATGTAATGTCTATGAGCTTGACTGCTGTTCCAACCACCTGCTAAGCCTATCGATATTGTGTTGCTTCCTCGTTCAGTACCTTGTATGAGAATCGCTTCTGCTAGATCTCCTAGAAAACAAGTAAATAGGCTCCGTAAGTTATTTGAAATGTTTGTATAATTCTCAAACGCAAAAAGTTTATTCAATAAGATATTCAGAGATCATTTTGAATCGTCAGTAATCTAGTGTGTCTTCGGAACGCGACCTCCGATGAGGGCAATAAGAAGAAGATATAAGAAACACATGGGTGACCTGATAACGTCGCAGGAAATATGTTTGTCACAGATGCTTGTACGTCATTATAGTTTAGGACTGAGCCCTTCGTGAGTTGTACAGTGGGTACTTGTTGTATTTCTGCTCCGGCCGCTATGCCCGCGATCAGGTTGCCGCCGGAGACTGCGCCCCAAGAACTTGACACTACACCTCCTAGCAAGGGACATGAACTGCCGCTGATTTGTTTTTCAAATGGTGATCCTCCGTAGTTTGTGTATTCAATATCATCTTTTGGGTTGAATTGTCGCATGTTTCCATTCTTTCTTCTATTTGCGGATTTTCTGTACAAAGTTGATAATTATTACAGGTTAATTCAATAATTTTCAATTACCCTATTTATTATATACTAATTTCAAAAATATCCGACTAGTTTTCTCTACTATGAAAACAGCATTTCAATAGTTGTAGCGTAGCAAAATTTATTTATTTTTTCATATAAAAGACATCAACGGGGTGCCAATTAATTTACCCAAAAAAAAAACGAATTTTTTGTTCGTTAAAGTTTCAAGACTAAAGAGATGAACTCACAATTGTTGAGGATTAAGAATTTCCACATCTTGGTTGATATTTCGAACAGTTCTCAAGGAACGATACTGAGATAATTGATTGCAATTGTTTTCATCCCCTCGAATCCTTGAGTCTACTGTCGTTGAGAGCATGTGATGAAGAGCACACTGAAAACAAATATATATGTATAAGAATATTGCACGGCATTATACACAGCGAATTCTACTTGATAAAATAATGGTAGAGATTACGTCCTTAATAATAACATAACTTGTCCATTAAAGTTAATGCAATATGAACTCGTGCCTAGTTTTTAGGGTTTTTAATTGTAGCCTATGATTTGACACATCTTCCTGAAGAAAATATGTAAAATACAAAAAACTAAAACGTCAGATCGTAGTCTGAAATTAAAAAACGAAGTTATACATCCATTTCTCCACTTCAGTATTTTTACCGCAGCATTTTTAATCTTGAGTCCACATAAAGGCAAAATTATTCGAATGACTCAGGAGTAGAAAATCCTGGTTGGTTACTAAGAAATCTAAGTACCTACCAAAAACAATTGATACGGATATTAAAAACTGATAAAACAGGAAGTAAATAAATCTAATATTGTGTCTTATCAACTTTCAATATTTGATAAAATATTTTCTTAGTCTACATGCGAAGGGAACTTACCTTTAACTTTGAGCTAATCGTAGTATTCGCCAATACTGGCAGGTTGTTGGGTATAAGCCGGGATACCAGAAGACGATGTCTATGGAAGGAGTGGAAGGTGGGTGCATATGGCAGCACGTTTGATGATGTTGAGGTTAAACCATCCGGTTGATGGAATTCTATTCCGTCTTGACGGTAGCTGAAAATAGTAGAAAAATAAAACTTATATTACAACTGCCTGTTTACTGTCTTGTGAGTACCTAAATGTATTTTTATGACGCTGCATCTCAGTTCTTATAGTTAAATGGTTTGATCGTCTTTTGTTTAAGTTTCGATAGTCTTTTATTGCAGTATCGATTGTTGTTAATTTTGGTTTCCATCATTATTCAGAAAGCTTGCCATGAACGCTTATAGCAAGGATGTTTTATTGAAATCTTCTAACTTGAAACTTAATATTATGATGATTGATTTTGCCGCTGGTGTATGAATTATCCTCTAAACCTACAATGACCTACATGATCACCTTTTCTACACTAACTTATATTATAAAGAGGTAAAGTTGATAACAATTATGTATGTATGTATTATCCGGGTATCTCGGGTTCTTTCATCAATAGAAAGCTACATTACCGAGGAGTTACATAGGCTACTTTTGGTCCCGATATTCCCACAGGATCAGGACTTATACGAGTGAAACGCGGGACTCTGCTTGTTATTCATAAAGAAGAAAATAAATAAGTAAAATTGAGACTCTACTCACGTGTGAAGCAACGAAGCTGACAGCTCCCTCAAATTCATACCAACATTAGGATTATCCTCAATTTTCTGAATGATGTCTATTAGAACTTGCATAGTAGTTGGTGGTAAATTGTTTCTGTTGATGAGTTCTGGATCGAGGTAACATTCTCTCAATTCTGGAGCGATACTGGTCGCAGCAGTGAGCTGACCATTTGCGTAGGCCACGATGGTTAATAGCACTCCTAGCCAAATCATCTTGATCTAATCTGGAAAAGTCGGCATTTAAGAATTTGTTAGGACATATTATTACTAGGTTACCTACTTTAATACACTAGGTATATAAGGTAGTTATATTCATTCAGAAGTAAGGTTGAAGGAGGCTGAATAAAGAGCTTATCGTGCCTAATGGTAACATTTCGGAAAATAGATTTTTCTCCGGTTTAGCGATGTTGGATCGAAATGTAGGTAACTCATTTTTCGGTTTTAATGCCGTTTTGTCAAGTATACTTTTAGCAATTTCCGCAATAAACAGCAGGTCAACAGATATTTTCTTCAGGATTGACGGATTGCCAGCCAATCCTGAAGAAGAGATCTATAAAAGTCTCGAATCGTTGAGCATTGAAACAATGCTAAAAGTAATAAACATCAAGCGATTAAAACAAAAAAAAAAATAGATTAATTACGATGTCTGAAAATGATAGTAAAAAGGTGAAATAATTTGTTCCGTTTAGTTTATTATAGAATCTAGGTACCTAGTATTGAGTCGATAATATTAATAGATAAGAAATATCAATGACGAAGCCTCAGTGGCATTCGTAATTTACTATATTTATACACCTACCTCTATGTACAGATTATTTTTTATCAAAGAAAAATACTCTAGCACTGGGTGCGGCATCATGTTTAATTTCTATACTGTTCTGTTTTAAAAAATTATAAAGAAACGAGCTTATGAATTAAGTAGGTCGTGTTACAAATTATTATGACTTCGTCACGGTCTGTCCGTACACCTTAGTTAGATACATACGTCTTATGACCTTTTACTTAAACTTCTTCTTATCGTATAAGTAGTGGTGTGGCTCAACCTAGTGGTGTAACCTAGTGTTAGAGTTTTAGGTCAAACTTAATTAATTTAAAACGTTAATAAAACTATAACTATGTTAGGTACTTAGGTACTATGTACCTACCTATATATTACACAAACTACAATTGTCCACTTCCTGTCCTATACGAAAAACGCAAGCCCTTAGCCCTATTCTTTATCTTTACCTACATAGCTAAAATATTAAGGTTATCAGTTAGTAAGCAAATACAATTGAATCCAAAATTAGAGATTGCTCAATTCGTTGTTAGCTCGTGCTAGTAGTTTTGATAAGCATCATTATTTTCTAATATACTTACTTACATAAATACTTGTGACTCATGCATTAAAAAATATCATAGATAATTTTTATTTGCCCACTCTCTGCATTGGGATATCTGAGCCTGAGTTACGGGGTATGGAATATTATTTTCTCGAGCTCCTCCGTGTTTCGGAACGCACCTAAAGCAGTTGGTCCCGGTTGTTATCTCACATAACAGTCGTAAGGTCTAACACCAGGTGAGCCACATCACTACAAGAAAAGAAGGAGAGGGAGTAGGTAGGTATGTATGAGTAGGTCATTGCCAACAATAAATACCGTACCCTCGCACGCAAATAACTAGCACATCTCATGTAATTACTCAATTAGAGAACTATACGACTACAATGTGCCTTACATTTCAATAGTTAGCTTTCCATTACAAATTATGCACAACTAATACATTTTTCAAAAATCGTATTGACCCCTATTCTCAATGGAAATGCTTTCAAGAGCACCTACACGTCTAATCTATAGAATAATAAAACGAAAGTTACTTACATTCGTGCAATCGAGACAAGCAATCCTTCTCCTATCCTTTTCGTTCACACAATCCACTTGTCTGTTTTATTTCTTAAGCTAATGAACCATTTCACTCTCTCTCACCTCTGCTACAATATATTAATAGAGGAAACAGGAAACGTACACTAATTTCACGGATTTTCACAGGTGAATAAGCGAAATTGTAGCGCGCCCAGCAAATACTTGACTCAAACTTATAAAATAAAGGGTACCAGTGCCATACTGTGATAAGATAATGAAAAACAGGTCTAGATAAATTTGTAGCGAGTGATAGCCACTAACAGTACCAGCGCTATCTGTTTTTGCTCGCGATTACGGGCGATAACAACTGATTAACAAGAACCTGCTTAAACCAATAATCTATTATTCTCTATGAAAATGCAAGTGGAAATCGTTGATAAAGTTAGTATAAAATTTAATCGATAAGTAGATGAGTAAATAGGTTACAAATTAAACATGCGTATACCTACCTACCTACCTATAATGTACCTTCCTTACCTGATGGTTAGGAATACGTTGAGTTAATTGAGATATTTAGTAAGGATAGGTTAGATTTTTTATAGATGCAATCCCACCCAACTACTTAAATAACGTTACCTTCCTAATTATTTATCAGTCCTCAAATTTCTTTGCCATTAGGAACTCATTTGATTAGGAATCATGGTTGGCACAACAACAACCCAGTAATGTTATTTTTTTCATATAAAAGTATGATTAATGTAATAATAATCTATTTTAAATTTTGCATTAACTTTAACTTAGCCTTTACAAAAAATCATAAACAAAGTATTCTTCAGTAAAAAGAATCGACGAGGATGGGATTCGAACCCACGCGTGCAGAGCACATTGGATTAGCAGTCCAACGCCTTAACCACTCGGCCACCTCGTCAGGTACACATAGGGTTAAATTTAGCCATCAGATTTCGGATTCATTTTAACTACTATTTTTATAGATGTTAGCATGTTCCCGTTATCGTTACAATCGATCTAATAATTATTAAAATAATTCAATAGCCAATTTTCAAAGTTAGCGATGACATAGTCTATTTGTTTATTAGTAGTGACCTCTGTGTAACGCGTCGAACACTAAATAAGCACGTGTTTAAATACCGAGCGAGCGTCAGTGTAAGTAATTGGTAACTTTGTTAGGTTCTAATAAATAAATAATTAATATCGTGGTTTCGATAAATATACTTTTGCATATATTACTTATTTTCTGACCTTGCTTCAATTTTACTTTTGTAATTAAGTTAAGGTACCCATCCCACTACTAAAGACATCTATGTTATTTGCTTAAAACTAACTGCAAAAAACATGTTCAATAGTTTCCAAAAAACTCCAGTAGATGGCGCTTACATAAATATAGGGTAATTTGATAGAAATCGACTGTTTATTTTTACCAAAGTACCTAAAAATAATAATTTTATAACTAGCAGTAGCCCGCGGTTTCACTTTTCATCTAGCTTTGTATACTTAGATAGATTAATGGGTTGGTATATTGGTTGATCCATGAAGGGGTGCTAAGTTAAGCAGTAGTAATAGCCCTAATTATCTACCTACCCATATAGATTGAGAATTACCTAGTTAAAGCAAGATGGGTTATTTTAATATGGTAAAATTAAGTATATCCACCCATATTGTTATCTAAATCTAAAAGCTTTGCGTCCAACTAATCTAAAGCGATAGATATCATCTTACAAATAAATGTCTCAAGGCTTAAGGGCTACAGGCAGGGATGAGTGACCTCCAGGGTCAACTGTGTACTCGGGGGATGCGTTGCCTAGCAACAATTGGGGTTGTCGTACGACGACCGTGCGACGCGACGAACGATGCCCTGCAACCAGCACCCTCCATTCATAAAATTTGGCGTATATACCACAGATATCATAGGTAGGTAGGTACTTATACTGTGGTACTCAGTGGTACTTATCTCTATACAAAGGTAGTTTTGATTTTGATGTTATTGAGTAAAACATATAATTTTATCTAAAAATATACCCAATACCAAAATTATGGCCATTAATAGTATTTTTTTCTGTATTTCGAAAATAGTTAAAGCTTACCTAAAGGTGCTTTAGTTGTTTAAAAAATACAATTTGGTACCTTATTAGGCTAGGCTGTAATTATAGTAAACAGACGAACAATGATCTTATAAGGGTTCCGTACCTCTAAAGCTAAAAAAATAATTAAATAAAAATTTAAAAAACCCGCCTCCTTAAAAAAAAATTATTTAAATAAAAACATAAACATAATAAAAACTGAAAAGAAAATAAAACAAGTCCAGTAGTTTTTTATTTTGCGCTTTTTAGTCAGTATAAGTGCAAGACGTGTTATTATATCCATTTTATTGTATTTCATCATTTCATTGAGGGGGTTATTAAGTTGAGGAATATTCAGTAAGTTGCGGTAATCTAAGGTATGGACGACTTCTAACCAACTTTAAGCCGTTGTAGATCCCAAATGGTTACATTAAATGAAAAATGGTTAGAGAAACCTAACAATGATTTTCGAATAACTATTCAACGATACTACCCCACTTGATATACTTAGTCAGTCAACTTTTGCTTTCTTAACCAACTTTAGGTCGTTGTAGATCCCAAATAGTTAAACTAAATGAAAAATGATCAAGAAAACCTAAGAATGATTTTTAAATACCTATTCGACGATACCCCACTCGACATAGTCAGTCAATTTTTATTTTTTGATTTTTTACAAAATGGTGGCTGGTGATCGCCATTTTGAATTTTGATACTGTCATGTCTTTAGTGACACTCCCAGGATTAAGACGAATCGATTGACGTACGAATCATCAAAATCGGTCCATCCGTTTGGCCTCTGGAGCGCCACATAGGAACAAACATACATACATACATACATACATATACTGATAAACACATAACCCTTCTTTGCGTCGCGCAGTCGGGTAAAAAGTCCTGCACAGCAACTGAGGAGGGGCATTAATTGAAAAAGCAGGAGGTCTTGTTTGAGTTTTAAGACTGAAAACTTCTAATAAGTACATTAATTTTAATGTATGGTATGTATGGTTGCATGAACTTTACATAAACTGCACCACGGCCACGTTGTAGTTTGATTTTATTTTATTAATTAAGCCTAGAGTCGAAACCTGGCTCGGCACAGTCTAGACGTCCTTCAGCACATTACATTGATTTGTGCGACCGTACCGACCGACCGTCTAGTATGCATGAGTATGAACTCTATTCAAACTTATAGGGGAATAAAAAGGTTTATTGCACCCTCGATCGATTTTATTGAAAATTGGTTAATTCAGCCTTCTGTTTTAATTAATTCATTTTTTGTCGTGTAATAATAAATAAATGTAGTGCAGGTAGAGAAGGAATTCTTGTTGTTGTTAACGAGGGTTTCTTTAATGCGTTTTAGACCTTTCCTTTTATTACGTCGAAATACTTCGAAAGTATACCTATTATGTAGTTAGGGTAGTTATTTAGGCATTGTTTCACTCGCTAGGTACCTCTATCTTCTTTCTTTTTACCATAATTAATTAATAATTATCTATCATTCATCACTTTAATGTTATGTATGAGGTAGGTAATAGTAAAACACTCATCTAAAATGTATCTATAGAAAAAAGTCGTCCTCCCTGTAACGAGCCTATAAGAAAAACTAATATATATTATTATACTCACCTATATACGTATTGCATCCACTTATCGCAATAGGTACCAACTGCTCTATCCCTGTATCCATCCATCCGGCACTAAAAAGGATCGTGGACGTGTTTCCTCTTCACGACTTTACCCAATAGCCGTCCGGAGTAGTACTAGTCACGATCCAGCCTTTAAAAACACCTTGAAATATAAATAACGCCTCTAAACCTCCGACTATGTTGGTAATTCGCACGTAACTTCGGACACGTCCCGTAAATGGCAGAAACATTTGGGAGATAACGATAATTGTGTCGTTCCGATTTTGTACCTGAAATATACTTTCTTTTGATACTTTAGTCCAGGGGTTCCCAAACTTATTTTGTCTACTGCCCACTTTCAGGATAGAATATTTTTAGCGCCCTCATTATTTCACCTATCGACTTAAGAACCCCACCGTTGGATGTTGGATACAGGAATGAACAAATCGGGTTAATCGGGTATCGTAGTTGAGTAATCACTTAATTAATATTAGTTGATGTTCACAAATTGTTGTAGATCAGTTGGTGTCTAAAAGTACTCCTAGATGAAACACAAGGGGGCGTTATCGCCCACTTTGGGAAAGTCTGCTTTAGTCCGACCAAGTATGATACCTACCTACGCTACGTCTTGTTCATGAATCAGCAAAAGTTTTCTGTACTTAAGTATAACAAGTTAACTTTCTCGTCAGTTACAAATAAAATCGAAAGGTAAACTTAAAACTTTAAGGAAGACATAAAAATGTTCATGCATTTGCAGATAGAGACGTCTTCGAAGTCGGTGAATTTATAAGATTAGTTTGCGGGTTCTTGTTTCAATCGATGTTTTGTTACCCTGGTGAAAAATGAAACCCCTGTTAATCTTGAAATGTGTACAATCACCTGAAAAACTTTGGTATTTTAGGAGTACTGGCCCAACAAAGACTGTAAGGGCCCATAAAATCCCTGAAACCTCTTTAAAAATTCTTCAGTGAGCAGGTATAACGGCTTTAACTATGATTTATCGAATTTTTACGATGGAAAATTGTTCAGGAACCCATCCATCCTTACTTCAGAGCATTATATTTCAATACAACGCCAAGATGACGTCGTCGGTACTGTGGTTGAGGGATTATCCACTTTCCGAGATGGATTTTTCATCTCACCTCCCTAAAGAATAGACTGAAAACGAGTTTATCTCTCCTTTAAAATATAATTTTGAATTATTTTATGTTTATGTAGAAATAAATATAAAAGGTTCAGTTAATAGTACGGTATTATCACTAAAAGTAATTTTCAAGAATGTTTCAAGTGCCGTCAGTAGAGCGGCTATTACTTTCCGAGTAGATAGATACCTACCATACAATTATTGAAACAAGAGGTTCTTAGTGGAATTGCAGCTTTTTGCATCCATCATACAAATCATCATTACCGACAATAAGCAAGTCTAGCTAAACGGGATATTTAACCATGTTTTTAAAACGTTTTATTTCGTAGAGCTCGATTTTTGATAATTTTATCGGTTTCCGATGTCCGAGATGGTTTCAATCGACTATGTCTCATATGTAGATATGAGTAAGTAGAGGTGCGTAAGGATACTCAGATTAGCCTAGGTAGCCTACACAATTATACATAGAAGGCTATACCTAAAATACCTATGGCCTACAGAATAAATAAATCGCAATCTTTTAATTCGTTAGATTTTCGTTCAATACAATTTAGTCCGTCCGTGCATATAATCATAGTAGGAATAGACATTATTTTTCTTTTTTAAAATAAGTAGGATTTTAAGTACCTGTATGCCAACACTCAACAGACAGTAGCAATGTAAATATATCGCTTTAAAAAGTCAATTCGGATAGAATACGATCTTATAAAGAGTAGAAACAGTTCTGCTATTCAATCTAGTAGCAGGCAAATTGTCTGCAGAAGGGCGGAAATGTGCGGTGAAGCGTTCAATGGATGAGCATGCGGCTCGCCAGTCACCGCACCGTCTGCCTCTATCAAGTTCGATACTCTTATTATTCACAAGGAAATGTTCAAATGAAGTTGGGATCTATAAGTATCGACATAAAATGGGTATCTCTATACAAGAATTAATATACAACATCAATGAACATTATGACGACCTTTGTGGCGCGTCGGGGCCCGACTGCAATGCAGAAGGTTGGGTGCAAGTATTTATGCTTAAAAAAATATATTTCTTTCTGGTCTGGGTGTTTTCTATGTATTATATGTATGTAGGTATTTACAAAAGAAAAAGTAAAATATGTAGTATATCCGTTGTCTAGTACCCATAGTACAAACCTAGTGCTTAGTTTGGGGCTGGATTGCGTGGTATGCAACGTCGTGCAATATTTATTTATTTAACAATCTGTAGATATTTATGAAGCGCAGAAAACAAAGAACTCGATAGACAGAATTCATTGTTGAATTCAAACTACATCTACGCTAAGTAATTAGTTCACAGCACCTAATTACTTTCCCCGGACAGCTTGCAGTTTATTTCCGCAAGAGTAGCTACGCTGAGATCCACCATTCTCGCCAATTACCCATCTAGGTATCCTATACAGATAGGTACCCAGGCAGACGATCACTTTGTGTCTGACTCGAGATGTTTTTGCTTCTGAGAAAAACTGCTTTGAACAAGCTCGAAGCAGATAGTAAAAGGCGACCGGGTAAAGTATAGATACCTTGAGTTTTTGTAAAGCTTGTGTGCCCTGGGGCTCACCTGTGTGAGTCTCGATCCCCCGGGGATAATACCTAGATAGCCGCAATAGAGCGTATTTCTTCATCTAAAGAACTAACAAGTATCTGCTTATAGGTAATACAATGAACTTCTCAGACTTGCAGCGACGTAAATGCTTATATTTTGAAATTAAAGACATTTTTCGGTTTGCATCGCGTGGTGTTTATTACTCAATCCTGAAGAAGGACATGGAAAGGTCTCGAAACGTTGAGCGTTGTAACAATGCTTAAAGTAATAAACACCAAGGGATTCAAACCGCAAAATGTCTTTAATTTCAATACAACATCCCGAAAACTGAAGAAAAATGTAGCTTATATTTTGCTTCTTTATTGTAAACTTTTAAGTATAGAAGGTAAACTGTACACTTTTACATGATTCCTGTCATCAAAGATGTAAGTACATACTACATACTTACTCATCTACATAAAATATTTAAGTTAATTTTTTTGATTTTCACTATAGAAGAATACAAATTTACAAAGTTTAAATACCCTATGTGGTCAACCAATTTTCATACTGCTTTAGTAATAATGAGTTTTTTGTTGTATTAATAGATCGCGTGTGACACGCATTATGTGCACACGACAGCACAATTATTTATGCCTTTGACTTATAGTCCGTGGAAAATCAACAGGAAAATATCAGGAGAAAATTAGGTAGGTAGGGAAAGTGCAATTACCTTTCGCTTCGCTAGTCGGTAGGTCCCTAAGTCCCTTCCAGGAAAATCTATAGGTACCTTAATCCAAATGTTTGGATTCAGAAATGTATGTACTACCTACTTCTAAATCCCATGCAAAGACAGAGATATTTTGACGACCTCTGTGGCGCGTAGGGCGAATGCCAGGCTGCAACGTAGAAGGTTGCGAGTTCGATTCCCGCCGGGGACAAGTATTTATGCTGACCATAAATGTTTGTTTCTGGTTCTGGGTGTATTCTTCACGTATCAAATTATTATCTTTGTATTCACAAAAAAAGATTTTATGTAGTACCTACATTTATCCTTTGTTAAGTGCCCGTAGTACAAGCCTAGTTGCTTAGTTCTGGACTAGATTGCGCTTGTGTGCAACGTCCTACGATATTTATTTATTTTATTAATTTGTTCGGTATCAACTACCAAAGATTTAGCAACAAAATGGTAATTTAACATCTTGTAACAAGTACCTAACTCAAATGTTAAAGCTGAGCTAAGGTGAAAGAATATATTCAGTCATCCCTTACAACCGGTTAGAAGTTTTTGAACGGCGCTTTTGTACGCTATTCATCACAGTTTTATATGGCCTTTTCAGCACCTGTGTGTGACGTTCATTGGAAAAACTTGGTCATGGTCAAACGACTATGAATACTTCTGTCACAAGTATAAGGAATGATTAGTAGGCTGTGCTTCTTTTATTAAAAAACGCTAATGTAGGCCACTAAAAACCTAAGTAGGTAGCTATAGTAAACTCATTATGTTAAAATGTTCGTTTATGATAATCTTTAAAGATTATTTGCAAAAGTGACTTCACAAGGAGTGTTTAACTACTGTATAGCAATTAAGCAAGAATTAAACTCGTTAAAATAAAGAGGATCCTTTATCTCCAACCCTTCTGCTAATCTGCGAATAAACGAAATCGTTGTAGAAACAGATGTGGCAAATTATGTAAGGTGATCGTCCCCGGGTTTGAACCTTGCGACTTTGGGAGTCCTCGGCGCGGGGCCCTCGGCCTCGGAGCGGCGGCGGCGCGGCGTGGCGTGGCCGGCGGGCGCGGCCGATGCTGCGGCTCTGCAAGGACGTAAGACCATCAACCCTGACTCATCTCCTTCGTTCGATACCTACGACCGGCGACCCCGTGACACGCGTTACACATTCCCACAAATTGATGCCATTCACAATTCCTGAAAGGGTTATTACAACGAACTTTTTTTATTAGAGAACCTTCTTAAGCCATCAAGAGTTATGGTAATTAGTTTTTGAGGTACCTTTGTTGGAGTGTGTAGGGTACAAATGATAGTGTTATCTAAGAAGATGCGTATCTCTTATACTGGTTGCGTATTTTTCACTTGAAACTGGGACAGAATAATGGCTTCTTTTGAATGGCATACTAATTAGTCTCACCACTTTTATATTCACTCAAATCCCATAGACAGGTACCTAGCTACGTTCATAAAGGTTACATT